>CM061753.1:159247421-159687420 GCA_030979885.1 Lolium multiflorum
TGTCTACCCCCTAACCCTAAACTCTGTCTTATGTAGTCAAGCATGAAGAGAAGTGCTTTTGGGTTTCAAACATGGAAATTTCAAAAACCACCCAAAAGCTTTATTTTAGAGTGACTAAGAAGGATCCATGCTTATCTTTTCATTTTCATATTTTAAACTTGTTTAAATCATTGTCAAACCTAGTATTTGACCAAGATTCAAATGGGCATAAAATTAAAAAATCAGAAAATTGAAAAACTAAAGCACATAGTCTTCTTATGTCATATATATAGTAAGCATTTAAAAGATGATAAATAAGGTCAAGACAATTCAAATAATACAAATCATGTATCTACCCCTAACCCTAAACTCTATCTTATGAAGTCAAGCATGAAGAGAAGTGGTTTTTGGTTTCAAACACAAAAATTTCAAAAACCTCCCAAAAGCTTCATTTTAATTAGACTAACTTATTAATTATGAAGGATCCAGGATTGATTACCTTTTCATTGTCATGTTTTAAACTTGTTTAAATCTTGGTCAAACCTGGGATTTGACCAAGATTCGAATGGGCATAAAAATTAAGAAAAAAATCGTAAGAATGAAAAACCAAAGCACATAGCCTTCTTATGTCATATAGTAAGCATTCAAATTGATAAACAAGGTCTAGACATGTTCAAACCAGAAAAATCATGTATCTACCCCTAACCCTAAACTATGTCTTATGAAGTCAAGCATGCATGAAGAGAAGTGGTTTTGGGTTTCAAACATGAAAATTTCAAAAACCTCCCAAAAACTTCATTTTAGAGCGACTAATAAGGATCGATGCTTACCTTTTCATTTTCATGTTTTTACTTATTTGAATCTTGGTCAAATCCTAGGTTTGACCAAGATTTAAACAAGTTTAAAACATGAAAATGAAATGGGAAGTGTGTATCCTTCTTAGTCATCTAAAATGAAGCTTTTGGGATGTTCTTGAAATTTCCATGTTTGAAACCCAAAACCACTTAAGACAGAGTTTTTGGTTAGGCGTAGATACATGATTTTTCTTGTTTGAATATGTCTAGACCTTGTTTATCAACTTGAATGTTTATGACATAAGAAGGCTATATATGTGCTTTGGTTTTCCATTTTTTTCATTTTTTCGAAGTTTTTATGCCCATTTAAATATTGGTCAAATCCTAGGTTTGACCAAGGTTTAATCAAGTTTAAAACATGACAATGAAAAGGTAAGCATGAATCCTTTCTCAGTCACTCTAAAATGAAGGTACTTGAAATTTTTATGTTTGAAACACAAAACCCCAGTTCTCTTCATATGTTTGACTTCATAAGACAAAGTTTAGGGTTAGGGGTAGATATGATACATGATATTTCTGGTTTGAATATGTCTAGACCTTGTTTATCAACTTGAATGCTTACTATATGACATAAGAAGGCTATATATGTGCTTTGGTTTTATTTTTTATTTTTTTGAATTTTACGCCCGTTTGAATCTTGGTCAAATCCTAGGTTTGACCAAGGTTAAAACAAGTTTAAAAAATGGCAATGAAAAGGTAAGCATGGATCCTTCTTAGTCACTCTAAATGAAGCTTTTGGGAGGTTTGTGAATTTCCATGTTTGAACCCAAAATCACTTCTCCTCATACTTAACTTCATAAGACAGAGTTTAGGGTTAGGGGGTAGATACATGTTTTGTGTGTTTTGAATATGTCTAGACCTTGTTTATCAACTTGAATGCTTACTATATGACATAAGAATACTATGTGCTTTGGTTTTTCATTTTTCTGATTTTTTTAATTGTTAAACCCATTTGAATCTTGGTCAAATCCTAGGTTTGAGCAAGATTTAAACAAGTTTAAAACATGAAAATGGAAAGCTAAGCATGAATCATTCTTAGTCACTCTAAAAATCTTTCGGTCTGCAGAAGAGTCGAATCTGCAATCAGTAGTTACAAAAGCGACCCACCTTAGGGATGGATAATAAGACTTGGGCAATATAAACGTTGATACTACTTACTTTGTGATACTAAAATATATGTATCTAGACATATTTCAGTTGTAGATACATCCATTTTAACATCAAGTAATATGGATCGGAGGACTAGCTAAAGAACAATGAGAGGCAGTGTTTCTCTCCCCCAGCCTACTTGGCGGAGTGGCCCTCCATCAGGACAGGTGGTGATTCCGCTTCTCTCGTTGGAATTCCTTATCCCCCAGCCTACTCGGCGACGTGCGCTCCTCAGTGACCTGCGCGAGGGCGCCTCGGCGACCTACGCAAAGGTGGCTGGACTCGGAGCGCATCGACTTCCTTCTGCGGTGCCTGGATTGGATCGACCATCCCGCGCGTGTCCTCCACCATATTGTTTTTCTTCAAGATGCTGTTATCCATCATCTTCTTCACCGCATCATGTTGGGTGTTGAGGCTCCCGTTGAGAGCTTGAACGCACCTGTTTGATAGCTCGACGTTTTCTTCGCGAAGAAAGCCGCACTCGATCTTAAGCATCAAATTCTCGCCCTTGAGCTTCTTGATGACAGAGTTCGTTTCCTCACTTGATGGAACCCTCACATCATGCAGCTTGCCCCGGCCGGTGACCTCGTCCTTCAAAGTATCGACATCATCGCGAAAGTTGGAGGCGAGTTCCACGAGAGTTTTAAGCTCATCTCTGAAACACGCCGATGCTTCCTGCATGGCAATATCATCAGTACCGAAACAAAGTGACGAGAGGAAGACGAAAATGTCCAATCAGTGGTAACCTCTAAGCGCAGGAGACAGGGGTTGAAGTCGTCATGAGAAGATGTCAGGGTGCGTCGTGGGGCACTGAGATATGTATAAAAAGGATTAATACGGAATAAAGAGTTGGGACCTCCGGGCCAGGAAGAATCAAGAAACATGGCGATGGAAACCAACCAGGAATCTTCGACCGCACGACTGACGCCGTTCCGAGACGAGCGCGAAGCAGGGCCTTCGTTTTCTGGCGGGCCCTTTCTCGCGGCCAGCATCTGGATAGACCGCCGGCGGGAACTCTCCGCGTCCTTGGTCAACACTAGATGGTGCTTCTTCAAGCGAGATGGTGGCCTTGACTTCGGAGGCATCGCTGGAAGTGGAAGGAGACTGGAAGTGAAGCAAGAAGGGGATGGAAGAAGTACTCCCCCCTATTAAAACCAGACAACCGTCTCCTGCCCTCGCTTCGAGCAACCTGGTCCGCCCATCCTAAATCAACGGCCGAGAGGGGGCTCAAGGGTCAGGACGCGGGAGCAGAAGCAAATGAATCGAGAGCGGTCCGGAGTATCCTGTCCGTCCACCGTAAATCAACGGGACAGAGCGGCTACCTTCTCTTCGAAGGCTCTGGCGCGCAACCCGAGGAATGGACATCTGTCGGCTAGTATAGAATTTTATAGCACGCCATTAATCGAGCTAGCAGTACTGTACTACTGACTACAACTCTGATGGACGTCCAAAGCTCTGAATAGTCAGGGGAAACAATGAATGCGAGCCAGGGTAGTACTACTGTAGTAGTGAAGCAATGGGGATTATCTGGAGCAAGTACGGAGTACCGAGTACAGTACTACAAAAGTGCTGTTCGTTGTTTTCGCAGTTCATTTTAGCGTAACGTCCAGGTTGTTGTCGAACCAGCTGTTAGATTTTGGGTAATTATTGTTAAGTTGCTGCTTCTTAATTAAAATTTATCAAAGTCATGTAGACTAGATCGATTTGTGAGAACATCCCAAAAGCTTCATTCATTTTAGAATGACTAAGAAGGATCCATTCTTACCTTTTCTTTTCATGTTTTAAACTTGTTTAAACCTTGGTCAAACCTAGGATTTGACCAAGATTTAAATGGGCATAAAAATTCGGAAAAAAATCAACAAATGAAAAACCAAAGCACATATATAGCCTTCTTATGTCATATAGTAAGCACTCGAGTTGATAAAAACTCTGTCTTATGAAGTCAAACATATGAAGAGAACTGGTTTTGGGTTTCAAACATGGAAATTTCACAAACCTCCCAAAAGCTTCATTCTACAGTGACTAAGAAGGATCCAGGATTACCTTTTTCATTTTCAATTTCTTAACTTGTTTAAATCTTGGTCAAACCTAGGATTTGACCAAGATTCAAATGGGTATAACAATTCAAAAGCTTCATTCTATAGTAACCATTTGAATCTTGTCAAATCCTAGGTTTGACCAAGATAATTTAAACAAGCTTAAAACATGAATATGAAAAGAGGAGCATGTATCCTTCTTAGTCACTCTAAAATGTAGTTTTTGGGAGTTTTTGAAATTTCCATGTTTAAACCCAAAACCACTTCTCTTCACATGCTTGACTTCATAAGACAGAGTTAATTAATTTAGGGGTTAATTAGGGGGTATAGATACATGATTTGTGTGGTTTGAATATGTATGGACCTTATTTATCAACAACTTTAATGCTTACTATATGACATAAGAAAACTATTTGCTTGGTTTTTCTTTTTTCAATTTTTTTTCAATTTTGATGCCCATTTGAATCTTGTCAAATCCTAGGTTTGACCAAGATAATTTAAACAAGTTTAAAACATGAATAAAAAGGGAAGCATGGATCCTTCTTAGTCACTCTAAAATGAAGCTTTTGGGAGGTTTTTGAAATTTCCATGTTTGAAATCCAAAACCACTTCTCTTCACATGCTTGACTTCATAAGACAGAGTTTAGGGGTTAGGGGTATAGATACATGATTTGTCAGGTTTAATATGTCTAGACCTTGTTTATCAACTTTAATGCTTACTATATGACATAAGAAGACTATGTGATTTGGTTTTTCATTTTTCTGTTTTTATTTTTCTGCCCATTTGAATCTTGGTCAAATCCTAGGTTTGACCAAGATATAGACAAGTTTAACACGTAAATGAGTTAACTTGGATTTCCTACCCTTGAATCCATAGGAAACTTTGTTCTAATGCACTATAATAATCAACCGAGTTTTTACACCAACAGGTCTGTCACTTACGTGTGGTGCCCATGCGTGAGGTCCCACACTTCAGTGAGCACAAGTCACGTGCAATAGGTATGCAAACTCCCAGCCATTTTCTTTGTCAAGAGAAGACGCATCAGGATGCGTATTGGAAGTCTGTGGGTCTGGATCCTTCGGTCGTCCCTCTCACAAAAAAAAAACAAATCTCTCTCATTCTCGGCCTCGCTCGACTCGCTCGCTCGCTCGCTCGCTCGCACCTCCTGCTCACTGACAAACCCTGCACAAAAGTCAACATCATCACCCGAAAAAGGGGAGACACCATAATTCTCTCCCTTCTTCTCTCCTTCCGAGTGATCCCTCTTCCTCCGAGTTTCACTCGACGGGCAAACACACATGTGCTGCATAGTAATAATAAAAAGGTAGAAAAATCGACCTACGAATATATAATTAAATAGGTTAAACTAGGGTTTTACCCAGTACTACAGATCAAGGTTCAAAAAATCCAACTACGGGGTTCGAACAACACGATTCTAATCCAAGAATTTTTTCGACCTAGGTCACCCAAATGGCCTCAAACTATAGGGTTAGCATCTAGTGCAGTATGTGTGAAAATGTATGCACTATGTGTGCTATAACTTGTATGTCTTTCATATTTGAACCAAATTTGAATAAGTTTGAAATATTTGAAAAGGGGCTTTTGGCTTAAACGTTTGAAACCAAAAACCACTTCTCTTCATGCATGCTTGACTTCATAAGACAGAGTTTAGCTAGGGTTAGGGGATAGATGCATGATTTTCCTGGTTTGAATATGTCTAGACCTACTTTATCAACTTAATTGAATGCTTACTATATGACATAATAATACTATGTGCATTGTTTTTTATTTTTTTGATTTTTTTAAAATTGTATGCCCATTTGAATCTTGGTCAAATCCTAGGTTTGAACATGGTTTAAACAAGTTTAAATCATGAATATGAAAAATTAAGCATCTATATATCCTTCTTAGTCACTCCAAAATGTAGCTCTTGGGAGGTTTTTTCGAAATTTCCATGTTTGAAACCAAAACCACTTCTCTTCATGCATGCTTGACTTCATAAGACAGAGTTTAGCTAGGGCGTTAGGGGGTAGATACATGATTTTCCTGGTTTGAATATGTCTAGACCTGGTTTATCAACTTAATTAATTGATTGTTTACTATATGACATAAGAAGACTATGTGCCTTGGTTTTAAATTTTTCTGTTTTTTTTGAATTTTACGCCCATATATTTGAATCTTGGACAAATCCTAGGTTTGACCAAGATTTAAACAAGTTTAAACATAAAAATAAAAAGGGAAGCATGTATCCTTCTTAGTCACTCTAAAATGAAGCTTTTTGGATGTTCTTGAAATTTCCATTTTTGAAACCAAAAACGACTTCTCTCTTCATGCTAGACTTCATAAGATCGACAGGGGGCAGATACATGATTTGTCTGGTTTGGATATGTCCAAACCTTGCTTGTTTATCAACTTGAATGCTTACTATATGACATAAGAATGCTTACCATATGTTTGAATTTTAAAAGCATATAGTCTTCTTATGTCATATAGTAAGCATTCAAAAGTTTTTCTTTGAGAGAGTAGCATGCATTCAAAAGTTGATAAATAAGATTTGTACATATTCAAACCAGACAAATCATGTATCTACCCATATGCATATATATATAACCCTATACTTTTGTCTTATGAAGACGTCAAGGATGAAGAGAAGTGGATTTGGGTTTCAAACATGGAAATTTCAAAAACCTCCCAAAACATGTATATATCTACCCCTAAACCCTAATCTTTGTCTTATGAAGCCAAGCATATGAAGAGAAGTGATTTTGGGTTTCAAACATGGAAACTTCAAAAACCTCCCAAAAGCTTCATTTTAGAGAGACTAAGAATGATCCATATGCTTACCTTTTCATTGCCATGTTTTAAACTTGTTTTAACCTTGGTCAAACCTAGGATTTGACCAAGATTCAAATGGGAGTAAAAATTCAGAAAAATTCAAAAAAAATGAAAAACCAAAGCACATATATATATAGCCTTGATCTTATGTCATATAGTAAGCATTCAAGTTGATAAACAAGGTCGATCTCTAGACATATTCAAAGCAGAAATATCATGTATATATCATATCTACCCCTAACCCTAGCTAAACTCTGTCTTATGAAGTCAAACATATGAAGAGAACTGGGGTTTTGGGTTTCAAACATAAAATTTTCAAGTACCTTCATTTTAGAGTGAGTAAGGAAGGATTCATGCTTACCGTTTCATTTTCATGTTTTAAACTTGTTTAAACCTAGGATTTGACCAAGATTTAAATAGGCATAAAAAAATCGAAAGAAATCAAAAATTGAAAAACCAAAGCACATATATATAGCCTTCTTATATCATATAGTAAAAAATTCAAGTTGATAAACAAGGTCTAGACATATTCAAACAAGAAAAATCATGTATCTACACACCTAACCATAAACTCTGTCTTAAGTGGTTTTGGGTTTCAAACATGGAAATTTCACAAACCTCCCAAAAGCTTCATTTTACAGTGACTATATAAGGAGGATCCATGCTTACCTTTTGGCTTAAACGTTTGAAACCAAAAACCACTTCTCTTCATGCATGCTTGACTTCATAATATAAGACAGAGTTTAGCTAGGGTACGTTAGGGGGTGTAGATACATGATTTCCTGGTTTGAATATGTCTAGACCTTGTTTATCAACTTAATTGATTGCTTACTATATGACATAAGACGACTACGTGCCTTGGTTTTCATTTTTGGTTTTTTTTTGAATTTTATGCTCATATATTTGAATCTTGGTCAAATCCTAGTTTGACCAAGATTTAAACAAGTTTAAAACATGAAAATGAAAAGGGAAGCATGTATCCTTCTTAGTCACTCTAAAATGAAGCTTTTGGGATGTTCTTGAAATTTCCATGTTTGAAACCCAAAACGACTTCTCTTCATGCTAGACTTCATAAGATCAACATGGGGTAGATACATGATTTGTCTGGTTTGGATATACCTAGACCTCGTTTAACTTGAATGCATGCATACGATATGACATAAAAAGACTACATGCTTTTGTTTTTCATTATTCTGATTTTTTTGAATTTTGTGCCCACCCATCTGTATCTTGGTCAAATCCTAGGCTTGATAATGATTTAACAAGATTAAAATATGAAAATGCAAAGGTAAGCATGGATCCTTCTTATTAGTCACTCTAAAATGAAGCTTTTGGGAGCAAAACCACTTCTCTTCATATGCTTGACTTCATAAGACGGAGTTTAGGGGTTAGGGGGTATAGATGCATGCATGATTTGTCTAGTTTGAATATGTCTAGACCTTGTTTATCAACTTAATTGGCTTACTATATGACATAAGAAAACTATTTGCTTTGGTTTTTCTTTTTCCTGATTTTTTTCAATTTTGATGCCCATTTGAATCTTGTCAAATCCTAGGTTTGACTGAGATAATTTAAACAAGCTTAAAACCTGAATATGAAAAGGGAAGCATGTATCCTTCTTTGTCACTCTAAAATGAAGTTTTTGGGAGGTTTTTCAAATTTCCATGTTTGAAACGACCCAAAACCACTTCTCTTCATATGCTTGACTTCATAAGACAGAGTTCAGGGGTTAGGGGGTATAGATACATGATTTGTCTAGTTTGAATATGTCTAGACCTTGTTTATCAACTTAATTAATTGGCTTACTATATGACATAAGAAAACTATTTGCTTTGGTTTTTCTTTTTCCTGATTTTTTCGATGCCCATTTGAATCTTTGTCAAATCCTAGGTTTGACTGAGATAATTTAAACAAGCTTAAAACATGAATATGAAAAGGGAAGCATGCATCCTTCTTAGTCACTCTAAAATGTAGTTTTTGGGAGGTTTTTGAAATTTCCATGTTTGAAACCCAAAACCACATCTCTTCATGCTTGACTTAATTTATAAGACATAGTTTAGGGGTTAGGGGTAGATACATGATTTGTATGGTTTGATATTTCTAGTCCTTGTTTATCAACTTTAATGCTTACTATATGACATAAGATGACTATGTGATTTGGTTTTTCATTTTTCTGTTTTTTATTTTATTTTTCTGCCCATTTGAATCTTGGTCAAATCCTAGGTTTGACCAAGATTTAGACAAGTTTAACACGTGAAAACGAATAAGTAAGCCTGGATCCTTCTTAGTCACTCAAAAATGTACCAATCGATAGATGTGTTAACTTTGCTTCATGGAAATAATAATGTCATGTAAATGAGTTAACTTGGATTTCCTACCCTTGAATCCATAGGAAACTTTGTTCTAATGCACTATTATAATCAACCGAGTTTTTACACCAACAGGTCCGTCACTTACGTGTGGTGCCCACGCTTGAGGTCCCACACTTCAGTGAGCACAAGTCACGTGCAATAGGTACGCAAACTCCCAGCCATCTTCTTTGTCAAGAGAAGACGCATCAGGATGCGTTTTGGAAGTCTGTGGGTCCTTCTAGATCCTTCGGTTGTCCCTCTCACAAAAAAAAATCTCTCTCATTCTCGGCCTCGCTCGACTCGATCGCTCGCTCGCTCGCACCTCCTGCTCACTGACAAACCCTGCACAAAAGTCAACATCATCACCCGAAAAGGGGAGACACCATAATTCTCTCCCTTCTTCTCTCCTTCCGAGTGATCCCTCTTCCTCCGAGTTTCACTCGACGGGCAAACACCCATGTGCTGCATAGTAATAATAAAAAGGTAGTACTCGTAGAAAAATCGATATACGAATCTGTAATTAAATAGGTTAAACTAGGGTTTTGCCCAGTTCTACAGATCAAGGGTTCAAAAAATCCAACTACGGGGTTCGAACAACACGATTCTAATCCAAGAATTTTTTCGACCTAGGTCACCCAAATGGCCTCAAACTATAGGGTTAGCATCTAGTGCAGTATGTGTGAAAATGTATGCACTATGTGTGCTATAACTTGTATGTCTTTCAAATTTGAACCAAATTTGAATAAGTTTGAAATATTTGAAAATGGGCTTTTGGCTTAAACGTTGGAAACCAAAACCACTTCTCTTCGTGCATGCTTGACTTCATAAGACAGAGTTTAGCTAGGGTTAGGGGGTAGATGCATGATTTTCCTGGTTTGATTATGTCTAGACCTTGTTTATCAACTTAATTGAATGCTTACTATATGACATAAGAATACTATATGTGCCTTGTTTTTTTATTTTTTTATTTTTTTAAAATTTTATGCCCATTTGAATCTTGGTCAAATCCTAGGTTTGAACATGGTTTAAACAAGTTTAAATCATGAATATGAAAAATTAAGCATCTATATATCCTTCTTAGTCACTCCAAAATGTAGCTCGGTCTTGGGAGGGTTTTCGAAATTTCCATGTTTGAAACCAAAAACCACTTCTCTTCATGCATGCTTGACTTCATAAGACGGAGTTTAGGGTTAGGGGTAGATATATACATTATTTTCTGGTTTGAATATGTCTAGACCTTGTTTATCAACTTGAATGCTTAATTACTATATATATATGACATAAGAATGTTATGTCCTTTGGTTTTTCATTCTTTTGATTTTTTATGAATTTCTATGCCCATTTGAATCTTTTGGTCAAATCCTAGAGGTTTGACCAAGATTTACACAAGTTTAAAACATGAAAATGAAAAGGGAAGCTTGTATATCCTTCTTAGTCACTCTAAAATGAAGTTTTTGGGAGGTTTTTGAAATTTCCATGTTTGAAACCCAAAACCACTTCTCTTCATGCTAGACTGCTTCATAAGACAATTTAATTAGGGGTTAGGGGGTAGATACACATGATTTGTCTGGTTTGAATAAGTCCAAACACCTTGCTTGTGTATCAACTTGAATGCTTACTATATGACATAAGAATGCTTACCATATATGTTTGAATTTTAAAAGCATATAGTCTTCTTATGTCATATATATAGTAAGCATTCAAAAGTTTTTCTTTGAGAGAGTAGCATGCATTCAAAAGTTGATAAATAAGATTTGGACATATTCAAACCAGACAAATCATGTATCGATCTACACCCCCTAACCCTAAACTCTGTCTTATGAAGTCAAGCATGAAGAGAAGTGCTTTTAGGTTTCAAACATGGAAATTTCACAAACCTCCCAAAAGCTTCATTTTACAGTGACTAATTAAGGAGGATCCATGCTTACCTTTTGGCTTAAACGTTTGAAACCAAAAACCACTTCTCTTCATGCATGCTTGACTTCATAAGACAGAGTTTAGCTAGGGCGTTAGGGGGTAGATACATGATTTTCCTGGTTTGAATATGTCTAGAACTGGTTTATCAACTTAATTAATTGATTGTTTACTATATGACATAAGAAGACTATGTGCCTTGGTTTTAAATTTTTCTGTTTTTTTTTGAATTTTATGCCCATATATTTGAATCTTGGTCAAATCCTAGGTTTGACCAAGATTTAAACAAGTTTAAACATAAAAATGAAAAGGGAAGCATGTATCCTTCTTAGTCACTCTAAAATGAAGCTTTTGGGATGTTCTTGAAATTTCCATTTTTGAAACCAAAAACGACTTCTCTCTTCATGCTAGACTTCATAAGATCGACAGGGGGTATAGATACATGATTTGTCTGGTTTGGATATACCTAGACCTCGTTTATCAACTTGAATTCATACGATATGACATATGAAGACTATGTGCTTTAATTTGTTTTCATTTTTCTGATTTTTTTGAATTTTGTGCCCACCCATTTGTATATTGGTCAAATGCTAGGCTTGATAATGATTTAAACAAGTTTAAAATATGAATATGCAAAGTTAAGCATGGATCCTTCTTAGAAACTCTAAAATGAAGTTTTTCGGAGGTTTTTGAAATTTCCATGTTTGCAACCCAAAACAACTTCCTCTTCACATGCTTGACTTCATAAGACAGAGTTTAGGGGTTAGGGGGTATATATAGATACATGATTTGTCTAGTTTGAATATGTCTAGACCTTGTTTATCAACTTTTAATGCTTACTATAAGACATAAGAAAACTATTTCCTTTGTTTTTTCTTTTTTTTTGATTTTTTTCAATATTGATGCCCATTTGAATCTTGTCAAATCCTAGGTTTGACCAAGATAATTTAAACAAGCTTAGAACATGAATATGAAAAGGGAAGCGTGTATCCTTCTTAATTAGTCACACTAAAATGAAGTTTTTGGGAGGTTTTTGATATTTCCATGTTTGAAACCCAAAACCACATCTCTTCATGCTTGACTTAATTTATAAGACATAGTTTAGGGGTTAAGGGGTAGATACATGATTTGTATGGTTTGATATTTCTAGACCTTGTTTATTATCAACTTTAATGCTTACTATATGACATAAGATGACTATGTGATTTGGTTTTTCATTTTTCTGTTTTTTATTTTATTTTTCTGCCCATTTGAATCTTGGTCAAATCCTAGGTTTGACCAAGATTTAGACAAGTTTAACACGTGAAAACGAATAAGTAAGCATGTATCCTTCTTAGTCACTCAAAAATGTACCAATCGATAGATGTGTTAACTTTGCTTCATGGAAATAATAATGTCACGTAAATGAGTTAACTTGGATTTCCTACCCTTGAATCCATAGGAAACTTTGTTCTAATGCAGTATAATAATCAATCGATTTTTTTGCACCAACATGTCTGTCACTTACGTGTGGTGCCCACGCGTGAGGTCCCACACTTCAGTGAGCACAAGTCACGTGCAATAGGTACGCAAACTCCCAGCCATCTTCTTTGTCAAGAGAAGACGCATCAGGATGCGTATTGGAAGTCTGTGGGATCCTTCTTAGTCACTCTAAAATGAAGCTTTTGGGAGGTTCTTGAAATTTCCATGTTTGAAACCCAAAACCACTTCTCTTCATGATTTACTTCATAAAACATAGTTTAATTAGAGTTTTAGGGGTAGATATATACATGATTTTTCTGGTTTGAATATATATGTCTCTAGACCTTTGTTTATCAACTTGAATGCTTAATATACATATGACATAAGAAAACTATTTGCTTTGGTTTTCTTTTTTCTGAATTTTTTTCAATTTTGATGCCCATTTGAATCTTGTCAAATCCTAGGTTTGACCAAGATAATTTAAACAAGCTTAAAACATGAATATGAAAAGAGGAGCATGTATCCTTCTTAGTCACTCTAAAATGTAGTTTTTGGGAGTTTTTTGAAATTTCCATGTTTGAAACCCAAAACCACTTCTCTTCACATGCTTGACTTCATAAGACAGAGTTAATTAATTTAGGGGTTAATTAGGGGGTATAGATACATGATTTGTGTGGTTTGAATATGTATGGACCTTATTTATCAACAACTTTAATGCTTACTATATGACATAAGAAAACTATTTGCTTTGGTTTTTCTTTTTTCAATTTTTTTTTCAATTTTGATGCCCATTTGAATCTTGTCAAATCCTAGGTTTGACCAAGATAATTTAAACAAGTTTAAAACATGAATATGAAAAGGGAAGCATGGATCCTTCTTAGTCACTCTAAAATGAAGCTTTTGGGAGGTTTTTGAAATTTCCATGTTTGAAATCCAAAACCACTTCTCTTCACATGCTTGACTTCATAAAAAGAGTTTAGGGGTTAGGGCTATAGATACATGATTTGTCTGGTTTAATATGTCTAGACCTTGTTTATCAACTTTAATGCTTACTATATGACATAAGAAGACTATGTGATTTGGTTTTTCATTTTTCGTTTTTATTTTTCTGCCCATTTGAATCTTGGTCAAATCCTAGGTTTGACCAAGATATAGACAAGTTTAACACGTAAATGAGTTAACTTGGATTTCCTACCCTTGAATCCATAGGAAACTTTGTTCTAATGCACTATAATAATCAACCGAGTTTTTACACCAACAGGTCTGTCACTTACGTGTGGTGCCCATGCGTGAGGTCCCACACTTCAGTGAGCACAAGTCACGTGCAATAGGTACGCAAACTCCCAGCCATTTTCTTTGTCAAGAGAAGACGCATCAGGATGCGTATTGGAAGTCTGTGGGTCCTTCTGGATCCTTCGGTCGTCCCTCTCACAAAAAAACAAATCTCTCTCATTCTCGGCCTCGCTCGACTCGCTCGCTCGCTCGCTCGCTCGCACCTCCTGCGCACTGACAAACCCTGCACAAAAGTCAACATCATCACCCGAAAAAGGGGAGACACCATAATTCTCTCCCTTCTTCTCTCCTTCCGAGTGATCCCTCTTCCTCCGAGTTTCACTCGACGGGCAAACACACATGTGCTGCATAGTAATAATAAAAAGGTAGAAAAATCGACCTACGAATATATAATTAAATAGGTTAAACTAGGGTTTTACCCAGTACTACAGATCAAGGTTCAAAAAATCCAACTACGGGGTTCGAACAACACGATTCTAATCCAAGAATTTTTTCGACCTAGGTCACCCAAATGGCCTCAAACTATAGGGTTAGCATCTAGTGCAGTATGTGTGAAAATGTATGCACTATGTGTGCTATAACTTGTATGTCTTTCAAATTTGAACCAAATTTGAATAAGTTTGAAATATTTGAAAAGGGGCTTTTGGCTTAAACGTTTGAAACCAAAAACCACTTCTCTTCATGCATGCTTGACTTCATAAGACAGAGTTTAGCTAGGGTTAGGGGATAGATGCATGATTTTCCTGGTTTGAATATGTCTAGACCTACTTTATCAACTTAATTGAATGCTTACTATATGACATAATAATACTATGTGCATTGTTTTTTATTTTTTTGATTTTTTTAAAATTGTATGCCCATTTGAATCTTGGTCAAATCCTAGGTTTGAACATGGTTTAAGCAAGTTTAAATCATGAATATGAAAAATTAAGCATCTATATATCCTTCTTAGTCACTCCAAAATGTAGCTCTTGGGAGGTTTTTTCGAAATTTCCATGTTTGAAACCAAAACCACTTCTCTTCATGCATGCTTGACTTCATAAGACAGAGTTTAGCTAGGGCGTTAGGGGGTAGATACATGATTTTCCTGGTTTGAATATGTCTAGACCTGGTTTATCAACTTAATTAATTGATTGTTTACTATATGACATAAGAAGACTATGTGCCTTGGTTTTAAATTTTTCTGTTTTTTTTGAATTTTACGCCCATATATTTGAATCTTGGACAAATCCTAGGTTTGACCAAGATTTAAACAAGTTTAAACATAAAAATAAAAAGGGAAGCATGTATCCTTCTTAGTCACTCTAAAATGAAGCTTTTTGGATGTTCTTGAAATTTCCATTTTTGAAACCAAAAACGACTTCTCTCTTCATGCTAGACTTCATAAGATCGACAGGGGGCAGATACATGATTTGTCTGGTTTGGATATGTCCAAACCTTGCTTGTTTATCAACTTGAATGCTTACTATATGACATAAGAATGCTTACCATATGTTTGAATTTTAAAAGCATATAGTCTTCTTATGTCATATAGTAAGCATTCAAAAGTTTTTCTTTGAGAGAGTAGCATGCATTCAAAAGTTGATAAATAAGATTTGTACATATTCAAACCAGACAAATCATGTATCTACCCATATGCATATATATATAACCCTATACTTTTGTCTTATGAAGACGTCAAGGATGAAGAGAAGTGGATTTGGGTTTCAAACATGGAAATTTCAAAAACCTCCCAAAACATGTATATATCTACCCCTAAACCCTAATCTTTGTCTTATGAAGCCAAGCATATGAAGAGAAGTGATTTTGGGTTTCAAACATGGAAACTTCAAAAACCTCCCAAAAGCTTCATTTTAGAGAGACTAAGAATGATCCATATGCTTACCTTTTCATTGCCATGTTTTAAACTTGTTTTAACCTTGGTCAAACCTAGGATTTGACCAAGATTCAAATGGGAGTAAAAATTCAGAAAAATTCAAAAAAAATGAAAAACCAAAGCACATATATATATAGCCTTGATCTTATGTCATATAGTAAGCATTCAAGTTGATAAACAAGGTCGATCTCTAGACATATTCAAAGCAGAAATATCATGTATATATCATATCTACCCCTAACCCTAGCTAAACTCTGTCTTATGAAGTCAAACATATGAAGAGAACTGGGGTTTTGGGTTTCAAACATAAAATTTTCAAGTACCTTCATTTTAGAGTGAGTAAGGAAGGATTCATGCTTACCGTTTCATTTTCATGTTTTAAACTTGTTTAAACCTAGGATTTGACCAAGATTTAAATAGGCATAAAAAATCGAAAGAAATCAAAAATTGAAAAACCAAAGCACATATATATAGCCTTCTTATATCATATAGTAAAAAATTCAAGTTGATAAACAAGGTCTAGACATATTCAAACAAGAAAAATCATGTATCTACACACCTAACCATAAACTCTGTCTTAAGTGGTTTTGGGTTTCAAACATGGAAATTTCACAAACCTCCCAAAAGCTTCATTTTACAGTGACTATATAAGGAGGATCCATGCTTACCTTTTGGCTTAAACGTTTGAAACCAAAAACCACTTCTCTTCATGCATGCTTGACTTCATAATATAAGACAGAGTTTAGCTAGGGTACGTTAGGGGGTGTAGATACATGATTTCCTGGTTTGAATATGTCTAGACCTTGTTTATCAACTTAATTGATTGCTTACTATATGACATAAGACGACTACGTGCCTTGGTTTTCATTTTTGGTTTTTTTTTGAATTTTATGCTCATATATTTGAATCTTGGTCAAATCCTAGGTTTGACCAAGATTTAAACAAGTTTAAAACATGAAAATGAAAAGGGAAGCATGTATCCTTCTTAGTCACTCTAAAATGAAGCTTTTGGGATGTTCTTGAAATTTCCATGTTTGAAACCCAAAACGACTTCTCTTCATGCTAGACTTCATAAGATCAACATGGGGTAGATACATGATTTGTCTGGTTTGGATATACCTAGACCTCGTTTAACTTGAATGCATGCATACGATATGACATAAAAAGACTACATGCTTTTGTTTTTCATTATTCTGATTTTTTTGAATTTTGTGCCCACCCATCTGTATCTTGGTCAAATCCTAGGCTTGATAATGATTTAACAAGATTAAAATATGAAAATGCAAAGGTAAGCATGGATCCTTCTTATTAGTCACTCTAAAATGAAGCTTTTGGGAGCAAAACCACTTCTCTTCATATGCTTGACTTCATAAGACGGAGTTTAGGGGTTAGGGGGTATAGATGCATGCATGATTTGTCTAGTTTGAATATGTCTAGACCTTGTTTATCAACTTAATTGGCTTACTATATGACATAAGAAAACTATTTGCTTTGGTTTTTCTTTTTCCTGATTTTTTTCAATTTTGATGCCCATTTGAATCTTGTCAAATCCTAGGTTTGACTGAGATAATTTAAACAAGCTTAAAACCTGAATATGAAAAGGGAAGCATGTATCCTTCTTTGTCACTCTAAAATGAAGTTTTTGGGAGGTTTTTCAAATTTCCATGTTTGAAACGACCCAAAACCACTTCTCTTCATATGCTTGACTTCATAAGACAGAGTTCAGGGGTTAGGGGGTATAGATACATGATTTGTCTAGTTTGAATATGTCTAGACCTTGTTTATCAACTTAATTAATTGGCTTACTATATGACATAAGAAAACTATTTGCTTTGGTTTTTCTTTTTCCTGATTTTTTCGATGCCCATTTGAATCTTTGTCAAATCCTAGGTTTGACTGAGATAATTTAAACAAGCTTAAAACATGAATATGAAAAGGGAAGCATGCATCCTTCTTAGTCACTCTAAAATGTAGTTTTTGGGAGGTTTTTGAAATTTCCATGTTTGAAACCCAAAACCACATCTCTTCATGCTTGACTTAATTTATAAGACATAGTTTAGGGGTTAGGGGTAGATACATGATTTGTATGGTTTGATATTTCTAGTCCTTGTTTATCAACTTTAATGCTTACTATATGACATAAGATGACTATGTGATTTGGTTTTTCATTTTTTGTTTTTATTTTATTTTTCTGCCCATTTGAATCTTGGTCAAATCCTAGGTTTGACCAAGATTTAGACAAGTTTAACACGTGAAAACGAATAAGTAAGCCTGGATCCTTCTTAGTCACTCAAAAATGTACCAATCGATAGATGTGTTAACTTTGCTTCATGGAAATAATAATGTCATGTAAATGAGTTAACTTGGATTTCCTACCCTTGAATCCATAGGAAACTTTGTTCTAATGCACTATTATAATCAACCGAGTTTTTACACCAACAGGTCCGTCACTTACGTGTGGTGCC
Source organism: Lolium multiflorum (assembly GCA_030979885.1). Classification (NCBI taxonomy): domain Eukaryota; kingdom Viridiplantae; phylum Streptophyta; class Magnoliopsida; order Poales; family Poaceae; genus Lolium; species Lolium multiflorum. The sequence continues at coordinate 159,265,636 of CM061753.1, forward strand.
CACGCTTGAGGACTTCAGTGCCTTGGTTTTCATTTTTGGTTTTTTTTTGAATTTTATGCTCATATATTTGAATCTTGGTCAAATCCTAGGTTTGACCAAGATTTAAACAAGTTTAAAACATGAAAATGAAAAGGGAAGCATGTATCCTTCTTAGTCACTCTAAAATGAAGCTTTTGGGATGTTCTTGAAATTTCCATTTTTGAAACCAAAAACGACTTCTCTCTTCATGCTAGACTTCATAAGATCGACAGGGGGTATAGATACATGATTTGTCTGGTTTGGATATACCTAGACCTCATTTATCAACTTGAATTCATACGATATGACATATGAAGACTATGTGCTTTAATTTGTTTTCATTTTTCTGATTTTTTTGAATTTTGTGCCCACCCATTTGTATATTGGTCAAATGCTAGGCTTGATAATGATTTAAACAAGTTTAAAATATGAATATGCAAAGTTAAGCATGGATCCTTCTTAGAAACTCTAAAATGAAGTTTTTCGGAGGTTTTTGAAATTTCCATGTTTGCAACCCAAAACAACTTCCTCTTCACATGCTTGACTTCATAAGACAGAGTTTAGGGGTTAGGGGGTATATATAGATACATGATTTGTCTAGTTTGAATATGTCTAGACCTTGTTTATCAACTTTAATGCTTACTATAAGACATAAGAAAACTTTATTTTGTTTTTTTTGATTTTTTTCAATATTGATGCCCATTTGAATCTTGTCAAATCCTAGGTTTGACCAAGATAATTTAAACAAGCTTAGAACATGAATATGAAAAGGGAAGCGTGTATCCTTCTTAGTCACACTAAAATGAAGTTTTTGGGAGGTTTTTGATATTTCCATGTTTGAAACCCAAAACCACATCTCTTCATGCTTGACTTAATTTATAAGACATAGTTTAGGGGTTAAGGGGTAGATACATGATTTGTATGGTTTGATATTTCTAGACCTTGTTTATTATCAACTTTAATGCTTACTATATGACATAAGATGACTATGTGATTTGGTTTTTCATTTTTCTGTTTTTTATTTTATTTTTCTGCCCATTTGAATCTTGGTCAAATCCTAGGTTTGACCAAGATTTAGACAAGTTTAACACGTGAAAACGAATAAGTAAGCATGGATCCTTCTTAGTCACTCAAAAATGTACCAATCGATAGATGTGTTAACTTTGCTTCATGGAAATAATAATGTCACGTAAATGAGTTAACTTGGATTTCCTACCCTTGAATCCATAGGAAACTTTGTTCTAATGCAGTATAATAATCAATCGAGTTTTTACACCAACATGTCTGTCACTTACGTGTGGTGCCCACGCGTGAGGTCCCACACTTCAGTGAGCACAAGTCACGTGCAATAGGTACGCAAACTCCCAGCCATCTTCTTTGTCAAGAGAAGACGCATAAGGATGCGTATTGGAAGTCTGTGGGTCCTTCTGGATCCTTCTTAGTCACTCTAAAATGAAGCTTTTGGGAGGTTCTTGAAATTTCCATGTTTGAAACCCAAAACCACTTCTCTTCATGATTTACTTCATAAAACATAGTTTAATTAGAGTTTTAGGGGTAGATATATACATGATTTTTCTGGTTTGAATATATATGTCTCTAGACCTTTGTTTATCAACTTGAATGCTTAATACACATATGACATAAGAATGCTATGTGCTTTGGTTTTTCATTCTTTTGATTTTTTTTCTGAATTTTTAGGGCCATTTGAATCTTGGTCAAATCCTTGGTTTGACCAAGATTTAAACAAGTTTAAAACATAAAAATGAAAAGGGAAGTCTGTATCCTTCTTAGTCACTCTAAAATGAAGCTTTTGGGAGGTTTTTAAAATTTCAATGTTTGAAACCCAAAACCACTTCTCTTCACATGCTTGACTTCATAAGACAGAGTTAATTAATTCAGGGGTTAATTACGGGGTATAGATACATGATTTGTGTGGTTTGAATATGTATGGACCTTATTTATCAACAACTTTAATGCTTACTATATGACATAAGAAAACTATTTGCTTTGGTTTTTCTTTTTTCAATTTTTTTTCAATTTTGATGCCCATTTGAATCTTGTCAAATCCTAGGTTTGACCAAGATAATTTAAACAAGTTTAAAACATGAAAATGAAAAGGGAAGCATGGATCCTTCTTAGTCACTCTAAAATGAAGCTTTTGGGAGGTTTTTGAAATTTCCATGTTTGAAACCCAAAACCACTTCTCTTCACATGCTTGACTTCATAAGACAGAGTTTAGGGGTTAGGGGTATAGATACATGATTTGTCTGGTTTAATATGTCTAGACCTTGTTTATCAACTTTAATGCTTACTATATGACATAAGAAGACTATGTGATTTGGTTTTTCATTTTTCTGTTTTTATTTTTCTGCCCATTTGAATCTTGGTCAAATCCTAGGTTTGACCAAGATATAGACAAGTTTAACACGTAAATGAGTTAACTTGGATTTCCTACCCTTGAATCCATAGAAAACTTTGTTCTAATGCACTATTAATAATCAACCGAGTTTTTACACCAACAGGTCTGTCACTTACGTGTGGTGCCCACGCTTGAGGTCCCACACTTCAGTGAGCACAAGTCACGTGCAATAGGTACGCAAACTCCCAGCCATTTTCTTTGTCAAGAGAAGACGCATCAGGATGCGTATTGGAAGTCTGTGGGTCCTTCTGGTTCCTTCGGTCGTCCCTCTCACAAAAAAAACAAATCTCTCTCATTCTCGGCCTCGCTCGACTCGCTCGCTCGCTCGCTCGCACCTCCTGCTCACTGACAAACCCTGCACAAAAGTCAACATCATCACCCGAAAAAGGGGAGACACCATAATTCTCTCCCTTCTTCTCTCCTTCCGAGTGATCCCTCTTCCTCCGAGTTTCACTCGACGGGCAAACACCCATGTGCTGCATAGTAATAATAAAAAGGTAGTACTCGTAGAAAAATCGATATACGAATCTGTAATTAAATAGGTTAAACTAGGGTTTTGCCCAGTTCTACAGATCAAGGGTTAAAAAATATCCAACTACGGGGTTCGAACAACACGATTCTAATCCAAGAATTTTTTCGACCTAGGTCACCCAAATGGCCTCAAACTATAGGGTTAGCATCTAGTGCAGTATGTGTGAAAATGTATGCACTATGTGTGCTATAACTTGTATGTCTTTCAAATTTGAACCAAATTTGAATAAGTTTGAAATATTTGAAAATGGGCTTTTGGCTTAAACGTTGGAAACCAAAAACCACTTCTCTTCGTGCATGCTTGACTTCATAAGACAGAGTTTAGCTAGGGTTAGGGGGTAGATGCATGATTTTCCTGGTTTGATTATGTCTAGACCTTGTTTATCAACTTAATTGAATGCTTACTATATGACATAAGAATACTATGTGCCTTGTTTTTTATTTTTTTATTTTTTTAAAATTTTATGCCCATTTGAATCTTGGTCAAATCCTAGGTTTGAACATGGTTTAAACAAGTTTAAATCATGAATATGAAAAATTAAGCATCTATATATCCTTCTTAGTCACTCCAAAATGTAGCTTGGTCTTGGGAGGGTTTTCGAAATTTCCATGTTTGAAACCAAAAACCACTTCTCTTCATGCATGCTTGACTTCATAAGACGGAGTTTAGGGTTAGGGGTAGATATATACATTATTTTCTGGTTTGAATATGTCTAGACCTTGTTTATCAACTTGAATGCTTAATTACTATATATATATGACATAAGAATGTTATGTCCTTTGGTTTTTCATTCTTTTGATTTTTTATGAATTTCTATGCCCATTTGAATCTTTTGGTCAAATCCTAGAGGTTTGACCAAGATTTAAACAAGTTTAAAACATGAAAATGAAAAGGGAAGCTTGTATATCCTTCTTAGTCACTCTAAAATGAAGTTTTTGGGAGGTTTTTGAAATTTCCATGTTTGAAACCCAAAACCACTTCTCTTCATGCTAGACTGCTTCATAAGACAATTTAATTAGGGGTTAGGGGGTAGATACATGATTTGTCTGGTTTGAATATGTCCAAACCTTGCTTGTGTATCAACTTGAATGCTTACTATATGACATAAGAATGCTTACCATATGTTTGAATTTTAAAAGCATATAGTCTTCTTATGTCATATATATAGTAAGCATTCAAAAGTTTTTCTTTGAGAGAGTAGCATGCATTCAAAAGTTGATAAATAAGATTTGGACATATTCAAACCAGACAAATCATGTATCGATCTACACCCCCTAACCCTAAACTCTGTCTTATGAAGTCAAGCATGAAGAGAAGTGCTTTTAGGTTTCAAACATGGAAATTTCACAAACCTCCCAAAAGCTTCATTTTACAGTGACTAATTAAGGAGGATCCATGCTTACCTTTTGGCTTAAACGTTTGAAACCAAAAACCACTTCTCTTCATGCATGCTTGACTTCATAAGACAGAGTTTAGCTAGGGCGTTAGGGGGTAGATACATGATTTTCCTGGTTTGAATATGTCTAGAACTGGTTTATCAACTTAATTAATTGATTGTTTACTATATGACATAAGAAGACTATGTGCCTTGGTTTTAAATTTTTCTGTTTTTTTTGAATTTTATGCCCATATATTTGAATCTTGGTCAAATCCTAGGTTTGACCAAGATTTAAACAAGTTTAAACATAAAAATGAAAAGGGAAGCATGTATCCTTCTTAGTCACTCTAAAATGAAGCTTTTGGGATGTTCTTGAAATTTCCATTTTTGAAACCAAAAACGACTTCTCTCTTCATGCTAGACTTCATAAGATCGACAGGGGGTATAGATACATGATTTGTCTGGTTTGGATATACCTAGACCTCGTTTATCAACTTGAATTCATACGATATGACATATGAAGACTATGTGCTTTAATTTGTTTTCATTTTTCTGATTTTTTTGAATTTTGTGCCCACCCATTTGTATATTGGTCAAATGCTAGGCTTGATAATGATTTAAACAAGTTTAAAATATGAATATGCAAAGTTAAGCATGGATCCTTCTTAGAAACTCTAAAATGAAGTTTTTCGGAGGTTTTTGAAATTTCCATGTTTGCAACCCAAAACAACTTCCTCTTCACATGCTTGACTTCATAAGACAGAGTTTAGGGGTTAGGGGGTATATATAGATACATGATTTGTCTAGTTTGAATATGTCTAGACCTTGTTTATCAACTTTAATGCTTACTATAAGACATAAGAAAACTATTTCCTTTGTTTTTTCTTTTTTTTTGATTTTTTTCAATATTGATGCCCATTTGAATCTTGTCAAATCCTAGGTTTGACCAAGATAATTTAAACAAGCTTAGAACATGAATATGAAAAGGGAAGCGTGTATCCTTCTTAGTCACACTAAAATGAAGTTTTTGGGAGGTTTTTGATATTTCCATGTTTGAAACCCAAAACCACATCTCTTCATGCTTGACTTAATTTATAAGACATAGTTTAGGGGTTAAGGGGTAGATACATGATTTGTATGGTTTGATATTTCTAGACCTTGTTTATTATCAACTTTAATGCTTACTATATGACATAAGATGACTATGTGATTTGGTTTTTCATTTTTCTGTTTTTTATTTTATTTTTCTGCCCATTTGAATCTTGGTCAAATCCTAGGTTTGACCAAGATTTAGACAAGTTTAACACGTGAAAACGAATAAGTAAGCATGGATCCTTCTTAGTCACTCAAAAATGTACCAATCGATAGATGTGTTAACTTTGCTTCATGGAAATAATAATGTCACGTAAATGAGTTAACTTGGATTTCCTACCCTTGAATCCATAGGAAACTTTGTTCTAATGCAGTATAATAATCAATCGAGTTTTTACACCAACATGTCTGTCACTTACGTGTGGTGCCCACGCGTGAGGTCCACAAGTCACGTGCAATAGGTACGCAAACTCCCAGCCATCTTCTTTGTCAAGAGAAGACGCATCAGGATGCGTATTGGAAGTCTGTGGGTCCTTCTGGATCCTTCTTAGTCACTCTAAAATGAAGCTTTTGGGAGGTTCTTGAAATTTCCATGTTTGAAACCCAAAACCACTTCTCTTCATGATTTACTTCATAAAACATAGTTTAATTAGAGTTTTAGGGGTAGATATATACATGATTTTTCTGGTTTGAATATATATGTCTCTAGACCTTTGTTTATCAACTTGAATGCTTAATACACATATGACATAAGAATGCTATGTGCTTTGGTTTTTCATTCTTTTGATTTTTTTTCTGAATTTTTAGGGCCATTTGAATCTTGGTCAAATCCTTGGTTTGACCAAGATTTAAACAAGTTTAAAACATAAAAATGAAAAGGGAAGTCTGTATCCTTCTTAGTCACTCTAAAATGAAGCTTTTGGGAGGTTTTTAAAATTTCAATGTTTGAAACCCAAAACCACTTCTCTTCACATGCTTGACTTCATAAGACAGAGTTAATTAATTCAGGGGTTAATTACGGGGTATAGATACATGATTTGTGTGGTTTGAATATGTATGGACCTTATTTATCAACAACTTTAATGCTTACTATATGACATAAGAAAACTATTTGCTTTGGTTTTTCTTTTTTCAATTTTTTTTTCAATTTTGATGCCCATTTGAATCTTGTCAAATCCTAGGTTTGACCAAGATAATTTAAACAAGTTTAAAACATGAAAATGAAAAGGGAAGCATGGATCCTTCTTAGTCACTCTAAAATGAAGCTTTTGGGAGGTTTTTGAAATTTCCATGTTTGAAACCCAAAACCACTTCTCTTCACATGCTTGACTTCATAAGACAGAGTTTAGGGGTTAGGGGTATAGATACATGATTTGTCTGGTTTAATATGTCTAGACCTTGTTTATCAACTTTAATGCTTACTATATGACATAAGAAGACTATGTGATTTGGTTTTTCATTTTTCTGTTTTTATTTTTCTGCCCATTTGAATCTTGGTCAAATCCTAGGTTTGACCAAGATATAGACAAGTTTAACACGTAAATGAGTTAACTTGGATTTCCTACCCTTGAATCCATAGAAAACTTTGTTCTAATGCACTATTATAATCAACCGAGTTTTTACACCAACAGGTCTGTCACTTACGTGTGGTGCCCACGCGTGAGGTCCCACACTTCAGTGAGCACAAGTCACGTGCAATAGGTACGCAAACTCCCAGCCATTTTCTTTGTCAAGAGAAGACGCATCAGGATGCGTATTGGAAGTCTGTGGGTCCTTCTGGATCCTTCGGTCGTCCCTCTCACAAAAAAAAACAAATCTCTCTCATTCTCGGCCTCGCTCCTCGCTCGCTCGCTCGCTCGCACCTCCTGCTCACTGACAAACCCTGCACAAAAGTCAACATCATCACCCGAAAAAGGGGAGACACCATAATTCTCTCCCTTCTTCTCTCCTTCCGAGTGATCCCTCTTCCTCCGAGTTTCACTCGACGGGCAAACACACATGTGCTGCATAGTAATAATAAAAAGGTAGTACTCGTAGAAAAATCGATATACGAATCTGTAATTAAATAGGTTAAACTAGGGTTTTGCCCAGTTCTACAGATCAAGGGTTAAAAAATATCCAACTACGGGGTTCGAACAACACGATTCTAATCCAAGAATTTTTTCGACCTAGGTCACTCAAATGGCCTCAAACTATAGGGTTAGCATCTAGTGCAGTATGTGTGAAAATGTATGCACTATGTGTGCTATAACTTGTATGTCTTTCATATTTGAACCAAATTTGAATAAGTTTGAAATATTTGAAAAGGGGCTTTTGGCTTAAACGTTTGAAACCAAAAACCACTTCTCTTCATGCATGCTTGACTTCATAAGACAGAGTTTAGCTAGGGTTAGGGGATAGATGCATGATTTTCCTGGTTTGAATATGTCTAGACCTTGTTTATCAACTTAATTGAATGCTTACTATATATATGACATAAGAATACTATGTGCCTTGTTTTTTATTTTTTGATTTTTTTAAAATTTTATGCCCATTTTAATCTTGGTCAAATCCTAGGTTTGAACATGGTTTAAACAAGTTTAAATCATGAATATGAAAAATTAAGCATCTATATATCCTTCTTACTCACTCCAAAATGTAGCTCTTGGGAGGGTTTTTCGAAATTTCCATGTTTGAAACCAAAACCACTTCTCTTCATGCATGCTTGACTTCATAAGACAGAGTTTAGGGTTAGGGGTAGATATATACATGATTTTCTGGTTTGAATATGTCTAGACCTTGTTTATCAACTTGAATGCTTACTATATATATATGACATAATAATGTTATGTCCTTTGGTTTTTCATTCTTTTGTTTTTTTATGAATTTCCATGCCCATTTGAATCTTTTGGTCAAATCCTAGAGGTTTGACCAAGATTTAAACAAGTTTAAAACATGAAAATGAAAAGGGAAGCTTGTATATCCTTCTTAGTCACTCTAAAATGAAGTTTTTGGGAGGTTTTTGAAATTTCCATGTTTGAAACCCAAAACCACTTCTCTTCATGCTAGACTTCATAAGACAATTTAATTAGGGGTTAGGGGTAGATACATGATTTGTCTGGTTTGAATATGTCCAAACCTTGCTTGTTTATCAACTTGAATGCTTACTATATGACATAAGAATGCTTACCATATGTTTGAATTTTAAAAGCATATAGTCTTCTTATGTCATATAGTAAGCATTCAAAAGGTTTTCTTTGAGAGAGTAGCATGCATTCAGAAGTTGATAAATAAGATTTGGACATATTCAAACCAGACAAATCATGTATCTACACCCCCTAACCCTAAACTCTGTCTTATGAAGTCAAGCATGAAGAGAAGTGCTTTTGGGTTTCAAACATGGAAATTTCACAAACCTCCCAAAAGCTTCATTTTACAGTGACTAAGAAGGATCCAGGCTTACCTTTTCATTTTCATGTTTTAAACTTGTTTAACTCTTGGTCAAACCTAGGATTTGACCAAGATTTAAATGGGCATAAAAAATCAGAAAAAACAGAAAAAATGAAAAACCAAATAACATAGCCTTCTTATGTCATATAGTAAGCATTCAAGTTGATAAACAAGGTCTAGACATTTTCAAAAATGTATCTACCCCTAACCCTAAACTGTCTTCGAAGTCAAGCATGAAGAGAAGTGGTTTTGGGTTTCAAACATGGAAATTTCAAAAACCTCGCGAAAGCTTCATTTTAGAGTGACTAAGAAGGATCCATGCTTACCTATTCATTTTCATGTTTTAAACTTGTTTAAACCTTGATAAAACCCAGGATTTTACCTATTTAATCATAGATTCATAGGTCGATTTTTTACTTTTTTATTTTTACTATGCAGCACATGTGTGTTTGCCCGTCCAGTGAAACTCGGAGGAAGAGGGATCACACGGAAGGAGAAGAAGGGATAGCAGTCACGGGGCCCCTCTTATTATTTATGGTGTATATCTTTTTTCTGGTGATGTTGACTGTTGTGCAGCGTTTGTCAGTGCGCAGGAGGTGCGAGGCTGCGAGCGAGCGAGTCGAGCGAGGCCGAGAATGAGAGAGATGTTTTTTTCTTTTTCTTTTCCGTGAGAGGGACAACAGAAGGATCCAGAGACGACTTCCACTACGCATCCTGGTGCGCGTCTTCTCTTGACAAAGAAGATGGATGGGAGTTTGCGTACCTACTAATCTACTATAGTACTACTACTACACAAGAACCATATACATGTCAAACTTTTCAATCATGACCCACATGCATTTTATGTATATATTCAGAACTTTTAATGCATGCATGAAAACTCAGCAAAATATGTGCATTTTGGGTTGTCGCACATAAATGTGCTTTTACTTGTCTGCCACCAATCCAATTTTCATGTTAGGGGGAAACACGACACACGATGGACATTTCCAATGTTTCACGAATTAATTATCTCAATTTGCATCCATATATATATGCGCCTGGTTACTGAAAGATCGAACCAAAGGTGAACTTGAAACGTTTTAATTTTCATGTTTTAAACTTGTTTAAATCTTGGTCAACCCTTGGATTTGACCAAGATTCATAAAAAATTCAAAAACATAGTCTTCTTATGTCATACAGTCAACATTCAACTTGATAAAACAAGATCTAAACATATTAAAAGAAGAATCATGTATCTACCCCCTAACCCTAAACTCTGTCTTTTGAAGTCAAACATGAAGATACGTGGTTTTGGGTTTACAAAATGGAAATTTCAAAAACCTCCGAAAAGCTTAATTTTGGAGTGACTAAGAAGGATACATGCTTACTTTTTCATTTTCATGTTTTAAACTTGTTTAAAGCTTGGTCAAACCTAGCTAGCTTGGATTTGACCAAGACTCAAGTGCGCATAAAAAATTCGAAAAAACCCCCAAAAATGAAAAACCATAACACATAGTCTTCTTGCGTCACATATATTGTAAGCATTCAAGTGTTGATAAACAATATCTAGACATATCAAACAAGAAAAATCATGTATCTATACCCCTAACCCTAAATTTGTCTTATGAAGTCAAGCATGAAGAGAAGTGGTTTGGGTTTTCAAACATGGAAATTTCGAAAACCGCCCAAAAGCTTCATTTCGGACTGACTAAGAAGGATCCATGCTTACCTTTTCATTTTCATGTTTTAAACTTGTTTAAATTCTTGTTCAAACCTAGGATTTGGCCAAGATTCAAATGGGCATAAAAACAATCGAAAAAATCAAAAATGAAAAACCAAAGCACATAGTCTTCTTATGTCACATAGTAAGCCATTCAACTTGATAACAAGGTCTAGACCTATTCAAACCAGAAAAATCATGTATCTACCCCTAACCCTAAACTCATTTGTCTGATGAAGTCAAGCATGAAGAGAAGTGGTTTTGGGTTTCAAACATAGACATTTCAAAAGCCTCCCAAAAGCTTCATTTTGGAGTGATTGAGAAGGATCCATGCTTAATTTTTCATTTTAATGTTTTAAACTTGTTTAAATCTTGGTTAAACCTATGATTTGACCAAAATTTGATTTGGCATGAAAATTCAAAACAAATCAAATAAATAAAAAACCAATGCACATAGTACATCTTCTTATGTCATATACTAAGCATTCAAGTTGATAAGCCAGGTCTAGACATATTCAAACTAGAAAAATCATGTATCTACCCCTAACCCTAAACTCGATTTGTCTTATGAAGTCAATCATGAAGAGGTGTTTTGGGTTTCAGACATGGAAATTTCAAAAACCTTCCAAAAGCTTCATTTTGAAGTTACTAATTAAGAAGGATCACTACAAGAAAAGTTTGGCAAATTTTCTTGTAGTGGATCCAGGCTTAATTTTTCATCTTCATGTTTTAAATTTTGGTCAAACCTAGGATTTGTCCAAGATACAAATGGGCATAAAAATTCAGGGTAGCATCATACCCCCCTCCTTCCCGCGTAGAAAAAGTGTTAGGCGAGTAGTAGAATGGCATGACCAACAAGTTTCAAGTAAAATTTTGAATATGACCAAAATATACCAATTGATAGATGTGTGTGACCCAAGATTGAGCCATGGTACATTTTGCCAACAAAGTAGCAATTGAGTTGGCTTTCTACCTTAGTAGGCGTGCATTGGAAGGATGCATTATGCCGGCAAAGTTTTCAAACGTTCAAACTTTTCCGGTTTCTCATACAGTATTTGGCTCCTTGAGAAGCATTGATGTGATCATATAAGGTTATCCAAAACTTCGCCTTTCCCGTATTTGCCCGAGCACTCGACACCCCTCGTCCCATGGCGACTCCTCCAGCCATAGCCCCGTGCACCCAGGCTCCACGACTCAGCCTCGGAGGGGTGTGCGCTAAAAGCTCGCAAATGTCTGTGTGCCATTGGTGTGCGATGAAGCAGGCGGCTCTGTGTCTTGCTGTGGCTAGACTCCTGGCGCCCTTTGATCTAGGAGAGGGAGAGGAGGGAGGGGGTCCCATGAAGCGGCGGTGGCCCAGGTATCGGCGGCAGCCCAGGCAGCAGCGGCAAAGTGGGCTGGTCGGAGCATAGGCATGCGCCGGGGGCGAACCTCGCCGGGTGAGGATGCTTCCATTGTGAAGAAGCACTTGCCATCCAGGGCTTCGGGTTCGCCAACAAACTCAGCGCCTCGGTCCATGGCGTTGCCGTCGTGGGGACGTCGGGGGCGGCGGCGACGTGCTGCAGCCCCAGCCTTTAGTGGGGACCAAAGTGCGACCGACCACATCACGGCGTCGGCAGCATTGGGGATGCCGATGGGCATCCACTGCCACACACAGATTTGGGAGGTTCTGGCCGGGCCGAGTTCCAAACTTCCATCATCGGAGCCGAGGGCTTGGTACTTCAAATTCCGAATCAGGCAATCCTTCGACCCCAATCAGCTTCTGCCTGTGGTCCAAATCCGAGATATCTTGGCGGCAGCTATGCTGGTTAAGCTTAGCCGGACAGCGGCAATCGACGATCTGCAAAACCTAGATGCCTTCCGAGGATTTGCAGCAGCCGTCAATGCACTCGTGGAGGCATCGCATGCTGGTAGCAGCGGCGAATGCGGGTATGTTGTTTTACTCCCTTTGTATGCTTTTGTCATAAAAATCAATTTGCTAATTCTCATTCGATTGAAAATCAGACCCATTCACCATCAACTCTCAAACAGTGGACACTAGTAATATGTAGAACTAGAAATTACACAAGATTTCTGTACTGCTAGTACTATTACTTCGACGCTACATGTTGTTTACACGAGGAAATTGCACAAACTACCGCTTATTGCTGCCTTCGTTGCTTAAAACACTTTTTAAAACTGTAATTTTTTTCCGCACAAACCACCAACTATCGTGTTCTGTTGCAGGGAATTTCAAATTTAGGATTGAGCTGTTTAAGAGCAAATCAGATGATCGGGGACCACCAACTACTATAGTTTTAATTGCAAATAGAATAGATTTTGCAAAATTATGAAACGCACATAACGTTTGAATTACTACAATTTTTTTGAAGGTTTGATATTTTCATCATTTTTGTGTGAATCTTACACCAAGTAACACAACTTTCAGACGGAATACAAAATATTTTCAAACTTCCTAGATTTGATAGCTCAAATATTTTTAATTACTAGTTTTTCAGTATTTTAAAAAGTCGAAACACTATATTTTGGCTGAATGTTAGAAAATATATTTCATGATTATCCCATATTAGTTAAGAAGTACATAAACTAGTAGTAGTAATAAAGAACAGAGGGAGTTTATGGAGATACATCCATTAAGGGCATGTTAGTGTGTGTTGGTGTATTACTTATGCCTTCTTTGGTTAATACACTTCTCAAGTGATCCCCGCAAACCCTCTATTCTTGCCTAGAATACAAAAACTCCCCATCAAAGTATTAGTGCATTTTTTGGATGAGTATTCGAGAGGATTGGGTGAACACCAAGGATTTGCATAGGGAATTGGTACAATTGAATCCTTGGCTGTTTGATTTGTAGGATTGTTTCCGATAGGAATTTTTCCTAAGGATTTCTTTGCACAGATTCCATAGAAAATTAAACATCTACTCATACCTCTTTTTAAGAATGCTTTAGGGCTCCTTTGATTCAAAGGATTTGCATAGGAATTGTGTAGGATTTGATTCCTATGGGAAAAATTCCTATACATGTTGTTTGATTCATAGGAACGTATCCTATAGGAAAAATTCCTATAGGAATCTTGTAGTGTGATTCCTATAGGAAAAAAGCATTAGCTCATACCTCATGGAAAAATTCCTTTGCTACAATCAAACAAACTTCATCTTCCTATAGGTTTCAAGTAGACATGCCATTCCAATCCTATACCTTTCCTATTCCTATGCTTTTCCTATCCTTTAAATCAAAGGAGCCCTTACTTTTCCTATGGTGGAATCAAACAAAGTTTGGATTCTATGAATTCCTATAGGATTGGAGTGGACATGACATTGCAATCCTACATTTCCCTATTCCTACATCTTTCGGTAGGCATTTGCCTAGAATAAATAACCATGTGTATTACGGAGTAGCAATAAAATATAGGTTTATTTCTCTAAAGCATCTTGCACTGTACTAGTACATGGCTTAAGAGACAATATTTTTACCATTTTTTTGCGAGAAGACAATATTATTACCATAGTTACTAAGTACATTTTATTGGATGATGAAGTGATAGCCCTCATCAATGCATTGTGAATTATTAGGGCATGGGTCACACGTGATTTACGAGTACACCGCACGATCGAGAGCCGCCGTCCCTCTTTGCTTTTTACCGATGCGGCGGAGCTCCTCCCCACACCCACGAATAACTGAAAGCCACAACTGCTGGGGAAAAGTCTTGCGCCGAGAAAATCTACAACCGTGGTTGAGTACATGTGTTTCTTAAGATACGAGTGCTCCAATGCATTTTTTCTTTCCTTTTACTAATTTACCTTGAAAATCCTGCACGTCCACTTATTTGTGGACGGAGGGAGTATCACGCCAAGAGGAAGTAGGACAATACTTTTGCCAGCTGTTGGCTCTTCTATTGTTCTTGCTCTAAAGAAACCCCGATTGTGAAAGGCCAAGGCGTACTTCTTTTGGTCACGCAAAATTCAAAATACTGCCATGGACATTGAATTGACATGACAACACATAGCTTGGGATGTCCAAATTTGCACGTTAGACCAGTGACTTGTTCTTCACCTTTTCAGAGGGAACAGTGACTTTTTATTATGGGTCTATACACTTTCCAAGAAACAGGAGGAGATGCTGTAGAGTGTAGAGGAGCGAAGTCAAGCGCCCCGCCCCCACCTGCCCTATTTCTGTTCACCTCCATCGTCTACCTCCGCCCCCGCCCGCACCAATCGACCACCTTCCATAGCACACGCCAGTGCCGCCGCCATGCAGCTTTAGAATCAATTCCACCGCCCAGTTTGAGAGCCTCCGTTCTTCATCTTCCCCGCCACCTGCCGCCATCGAACCCAAATTAAACTCCAATCAGTTGAACCCAAACCTCATAGACCCACCCCCTGCCCTGCGATGGCGGCATCGAACAAGGAAAATGATGACTCTGAACTGTTTCAGAAGGTCTTTTCCGAAGGTCCCCTTGAAGAACTCGTAACAAGATGCGACGTCATCACCGCCGCGAGCCTCGTCGGTTCGTCCAAACTATTTTTCGACTCTGCAAATGATAGTGCAACTCTATCTTTTTCTCTCCCGTTTGGCCTCCCATGTGTTCTTCATTCTCACCCGACGAAGGTAGCACGGGATTGCAAGCTGACGCCGCTGGACAGGTTCTCCTCCGACGCTGTGATGCCAGACGGTACGGGTAAGCAGTGGGTAGGTGCCAATGGAGATTGGGTTGCCATGGTTGACACTGGCTTTCCTGCTTGCAAATGGAAACTTGTCAACGTCTACACTCGCCGTGAAATTCCTCTCCCTGTGCCGTTTGAAACCACCCACATTCCAAATATATACCACCACAACCTTCGTGCTATTATATTTCACAAGATATATATTTGCCAAGTTCCCACAGCTGCTGGGGGGTACAAAAATTTCTCTCTTGTTGCTGTTTTTGACATCAGAGTTGCCCTCCTTTGCGGCGAAGATTCTGGATGGACAGTTCTTACAGAGCCCAAGTCCCACATCTTTTACAATTACAGCGATGCAATTCTCCACAATGGGCTTGTGTTTGCCACAACTCATACTGGCACTGTTCACGCATGGAATCCTCAGCAAGCTGGTAATTTTCCTCCGGACGTAAGTAGTGTATGATGAGCTTCATTATTCATGGCTGTAAAGATAATTTTAATGCACAAACTTATTAATTTTCGAACCTGACTGATCTGACTTGGAGGCTTGGGGCATATTTGCTTCGGATGAAATTTCATTGGTATTTAGACTTTTTATTCGAGATGATTACCATAGAAAAATTTGAGGATTGTATAATTAGGAGTTTTATTCTCAGATTGAATTATGTTGGATTTTGACCTCTACTTGAACTTCTTGAAATGAATCCTTTGGTTTCCCATGTGATGTACTGAAATACACCAATATGCTGTATTATTGAATGGAAATGCCATTATATCATCCCATCTGAATCCTAATGCGTTTTCCCAATTCTTACGTTTTCAGATTTGTGCAAACCAAACATACCCTTCTTAACAGTAATTTCGTTTTCAAGCAGGTCCTCCGCTGATCGTAGAGCCACCGCCCATTGTGTTTGAATGGCGGTGTGCACTTGATGATGCTCTTGGCCATGATCACGAGGTCGATTATGGCATGTGGTGGTTAGCAAGATCTATAGATGGTTCTAGACTTCTTCTGATCCATACACTGGGCATTGCTGATGAAAGGGAATATTCCTGTAAAGTTTGCCATACTGCTTCTGATCGTCGTGTTCATCATGGTCGCACTGTTGGCAACTATGCTTCTGGGTTTGGTTGCCTGGTGTTCACGAAGGACACTAGTAAGTTAAATGAAGGTATTCCATGGGAAAAGATTGATGACCTTGGAGAATATTCTCTTTTCCTTGGAGTGAACTATCCGATTATGCTGCCATTAGGCGGTGCAGATGTTGTCCCAGGATGTCTGACGAGAAGAAATTGTGTGTACACCTTGCCGAATGAAGCATGGCTTCGCAATTCGCAGCTGCCTGAAATATGCCGATTCAGTCTGAATCGTGAAGATTGCGCCGTTGGTTTCCAAACCAACGCCTTGGAGAAAACATGCAAAACAAAAAAAGATAGGTACCTGGTAAAGACACCGCTTTGGTTCATCCCAAACTTCGCCAACGCCCCGGATTGGAACAAGTGTGATGTTTAATTCTGAAACAGGGCCTGCAGCCATTGTAGCTACTGATAGTATGTAATTTCATAGCTAATGAACGAGGCAATTGTGGTCTACTAGTTACAACTGTTTTGTAAAGAGGTGGTCTATAAGTATACCCCTCTCTTCATTGATGCATTTGTGGTCTACTTGATGGTACTCTTAAATATATGGGTGTGGCTCCTCAACACATAATGTGGGGGTATTATTGTGTTAAAGTTGAAGGCTTGATCAACTATAGGTTCACTTCTCTAGTTACATTACTAGGTACTCCGGTTGGCTATGTTGTGATGAAATTGTGTTCTGTTGTTCGGTGAAGACAAAAGTAGAACTATGGTATGCTTATGTTTAAGAGCAAGCGAGGGTTTAGCTTGAGATGTTAAAATTCAGATTTGAACTATTTTTTGATATGGAAATTTGAAATATATATGGTACTGTATATGATTATGTGTAACAACAAGCGACGAAAGGGCTGATGCTCCTATTCCTTGTCGGCGGGAGGACTATGTGTGCGGCGACTTGAGCCAAATTAGAAGGCCATAGCTATGTTGATTGGTCCTTGAAGTTGGAGGGGCTAGGATTTCGGATGAGCGGAGTGGGGGAAGTTGTTGCTCATGGAACATAAGTCCTTAAAATAGTAATGTTAGTATATAGGAGTACAAGGTATATACTTGTACTATTTTAGTACTATAATAAGTATATCGGGTTCATCAAAAAGAATTATCTCGGGTTCACAACCACGTGGGGTCAAGGTGAGGGAAAGTTGGTCAATACCTCTTACCGCTATATCCCCGCCCCAAGTTCTAATGCGCAAGTGCTGTTATTTTTTTTAAGGGAAATAGTGGTTCCTCTCTCCCGGAAACATGCCCCGCATCTCCACCTCCTAGTATCGTAGTACTACTACTGCATCTTCTCCAAAAAAAACCCTCTTCTGTCTCTTTCTCCCGTTCACCCCTCTCTCCCTTGCATTGGATTACCGACTCCAATGAAGCAGAAGCGTAAGATTGAGGAGATTCCTGATTGCTACCACCAGTCCATGGGGTGGGGCAACCTCCACTACCCACTGGTGGAGAACATAGCCGAGCGGGCGGATATCCTCAGCACTGGTCGCCTCGCTCGAGGCATGATCGGCATGCGGCATGCCATCCGCGGAGCGCATAAGGTTCCGTTCGGTTTACCGAGCCTGCTCCACTGCGACCCCGAGACATGGCCAGACGACCGCGACAATACTGTAAGAGTATTTATTTATTTACTCATCTCGTTTCAGCTTGTGTTTTTTCAATCAACTTTTCTTATTGCCAAACATCATGCATGAATTTAGACTCAACATAATCACCTGATTTGGGAGTACTGTAAGGTTTGCTGCCTTCACTATGCACATGTACTCTTCGGAATTGCTTTATTTATCCATTACATCTGTGCTTCAGTTCTGCACAATCCGCTCTTCATTCTGTCGAATACCTTGCATGCATAGACAATTTTGAAACAAATCCTATTTGCAGGGCATTCACGCGTTGCTGATGCCATTAGACAAGCCGACAGTTCCAGCATTTATCCATACCAAGGAGGAACTGGATGGACATGGACCCATGCACTGGGTGGGTTGTAACGGCGACTGGGTGGCATTTGTCCAGCAGGACGGGCACTTGACGATCCGCAACATATACATATCAGATACTATTATACCTCTTCCATCTCTGCAAGATGCAGGAATTTCTTTGGGCCCTACTAGTGAATGGTGGCATGGCAGCCCACCATTCCTGTTCAAATACAAAATAGATAAAAGTTTGGAACTGCTCAAAGTACGGATCGTCAAGAGGCCGTACAAAGATGATCTAGCAGGGCCATGGCATTACGAGGTAATCGTTGTATTTGACGAATTGATTGCTATCCTACAAGCGCCCCTAGAAAAGGAGTGGAATATCCTGAGAAACCCTGAATTCTTTGATAGAAACAGCTATGTCGATGCCATGGGCATTCCTGGATATGGTACAAGTTCACACCTACATCGTGTATACGCAGTTACATATCCGTATGGAGATGTTCTGGTTTGGGAACCATATACCTGTGGTGAGTCTTTGTTTTATGTCTTAACTAGTAAATGGCATGCTGCACATGTTGGACCAATTACGATTCGCAATACTGATGTATAAAAGTTGCGTTCTAAATGTTGTTCAAACTTTCAATACAACTAATAATTTGGTTATACCATCAAAATAAGTGTGAGCATACAGTTTATAAATATGAACAAAAATTTGGAACCTTTCTTAATCACTATCAAGTGGGACGTGTGATATCGGTGTGAGACTGCTCTGATTTTTCTTCATAATGGAAACATGACGGTTCTAGAAACACGTGGACACTGGTGTGGTATTTTTTTCACGCGAATACCTCTAATCCCAACCGTTAGATTTTGGACACCAACAGTTGGAATTGCTGCGACATGTCTTGTTAAAAACTGGTGCCTTATAGTAGTAGAAAATAGAAGATAGAAGAGAAGAGATAATTTTCAGTGTAGTTCCTACTTGCTGCATTGTGGTTGATCTTTGTGCATTGCAGGGACACATGCAGCCCCGCGTCTCATTGACGCCCCTGTCATTGAAGATGAAGAAGCAGAAGTGGCTGCAATTTTCGCTCAAATCGAGGGAGATGCTGTCATGGAAGATGATGAAGCAAATGTGGCTCAAGGCGATGGAGGTGCCGATGAAGATAATGATGCTGATGAAGAAGAATTAGAAGAAGAAGAATTAGAAGAAGACGAATTTGATGATGAAGAATTAGATGATGAAGAATTAGATGATGATGGTGATAATCATAATTATGAAGATGAAGATGTATTTCTTGGATTTTCTGACCAGCGCACTTGGTTCCTGGCACCAATGAGAGCAGAGTCCATTACTGGTGAATCTGATCTCGCGTGGATTCAGGTTAAAGGTTATCGGCCCATCCTCGGTCCTCCAATATTACATATGGGTAACAAGCTGAGGTCTTATCCTTTGGTACGGTGCTACGTTTTCTTGAGATCTGCCCATACCTTGGACCCTGTAGAAGAGGCAAGGTGGGAAAGATTGAACAATTTGAAGGGGCGTTCTTTATTTCTTGGACTCAATCACCCAATTTTCATGCTACCCCCGCCAGTCGACGCAGAGGCTGCAGAACCAGATTTCCAATTGTTCAAACCTGACTGTGTCTTTGCTACCCACAATCGCGCCCGTGATACATGGATACGTCCAAGGCCAAATTGGTGCAGAATGCACGTCAATGGAGGTCCTGCCATAGGCTCAAGATTGCAGTACAAAAAAGAGAAGACTGAACATAGAGCCGAAGCACCCATGTGGTTCGTCCCAACACTTCCACCTGTTTTTCCTTGAGAAATAAGAGACAGATGGTGACCTTATTTTATAGAGAAAACATAGTGTTCGTGAACTTAACCTCATGAACATTCGCTGTTCGGTTTTTGCTGAAATCAAAATTTTGCAGAGATGAAGATCTTTGTTTGAATCCCGTGCTGAACATATTTTTCACAAATTAGCTACCCGTATTGTGATGAATACATGCTGGTTTGTTGTTTGGTGCAGTAGCAGACATGAAGATCTTTGTCCTGAATACCACAATGGACATCTTTTTTTTCTTCAAAAATTAGCTAAGCTCACGCTATTAGGCGCAAATGCCTATTAAGAGATTTGGTGCTCTTGGGCACCATTGCTCCTGCTATTTTAGAAAAAAATAAAAAAAATATTTATTTGTTCAAAAAATTAGAAAACAAATCATGGAGTAGCTAATGAATTGTCCCATAAACGTGCAAAATTTCAGTTTCAAATAAAAAAAATTCTGGGCTACACAAAAGTAACAAACGTGTGGATCTGGGTATGCATATTTCAAATCTCCAAATTTCAACAGATTTTGTCTTTTTTGTGTAGTCTACAATATAAAGAATATCATATTAAAATTTTACACGCTTGTAGGTTACTTTATTTATTATGTCTACATTCATTTTCAGATTTTTTTGAAACAAATATGTATGCTATTTGATTTTTTTTAAACAGCAGAGCACTGGTGCCCATTAGCCAAAGACACTTTTCGCAAATGCCTACAATAAAGGAACGGATGGTGACCTTATTTTATAGAGAAACCATAGTGTTTGTGAAGTTAAAGTCATGAACACACGCTGTTCGGTTTTTGGTGAAATCAAAATTTAGCAGAGATGAAGATCTTTGTTTGAATCCCGTGATGAACACATTTTTCCTAAATTAGCTACCAGTATTGTGATGAATACATGCCGGTCTGTTTTTCGGTGGAGTAGCAGACATGCAGGGGATCGAAAGAAACGGCAAAGTAGCCAGAAATCAGGGGTCAAATATAAATTCGAGAAAGGAAACGTTTATTCAACAGTCAGGCTGACATGTGGGACGTATCTTGCAGCCGCGGCCCCAACATTTATCATTCAGAGAGGATGACATGTGGGACCCACGAACCAGTATCGTTCTCGGCGTTTCTCAAAGGGGGCAGGAGATCGAAAGAAAAAGGCAAGTAGCTCGAAATCAGGTGTCCAAAAAATCCAAGAAAGGAAAGGTTTATCGCACAAAGAGGCTGACATATTGTACCCAGTTTGCAGCAGCGTCATCAACGTTTCAAAGGCGGTGGAGTTCGAAAGAAAAAGGCAAATAGCCAGAAATTAGGGGTCAAAAATAAATCCAGCAAAGGAAACTTTTATCGTACAAAGAGGCTGACATGTGGGACCCAGCCAGCAGCGTCCTCAACGTTTCTAAGGTGGCAGGCAATGGAAAAAAGGCAAATAGCCAGAAATTAGGGGTCAAAAATAAATGCAACAATAGAAACTCTTATTGTTCATAGAGGCTGACATGTTGGACCCATGAGCCAGCAGGGCCCTCAACGTTTCAAAGGCGTCACGGGATCAAAAGAAAAGAACCAAGTAGTCATTAATTAGGTGTCAAAAATAAATCCAAGAAAGTAAATGTTTTACTTTTCATAGAGGCTGTCATATGGGACCCATGAGCCAGCAGCGTCCTCAACGTTTCTAAGGCGGCTGGGGATCGAAAAAAAAAGCGAAGTAGCCATTAATTAGGGGTCAACTATAAATCCAAGAAAAGAAATGTTTATTGTTCTTAGAGGCTGACATGTGGGAGCTATGCGCCAGCAGCGTCCTCATCGTTTCAAAGGCGGTCGGGGATCCAAAGAAAAAGGCAAATAGCCAGAAATCAGGGGTAAAAAAAATCCAAGAAAAGAAATATTATTGTTCATAGAGGCTGGCATGTGGGACCCATGAGCCAGCAGCGTCCACAATTTCAAAGGCGGCACAGGATCGAAAGAAAAAGGCAAGTGACCAAAAATCAGGGGGTAAAAAATCCAAGAAAAAAACTTTATTGTACATAGAGGATGACATGCGGGTCCCATGAGCCAACAACTTACTCGTCGTTTCAGAGGGCCGAGGCGGCATGAGATCGAAAGAAAAAGGAAAGTGACCAAATATCAGGAGCAAAAAATAATCCATGAAAAGAAACTTTCATTGTACATAGAGGATGACATAGGGTCCCATGTTGTAGCAGCGGTCTGAACGTTTCAAGGACGGCATGAGATCGAAAGAAAAAGGCAAGTGACCAAATATCAGGAGCCAAAAATAATCCAAGAAAAGAAACTTTTATTGTACCTTTGAGAGTCGGCATGAGATTGAAAGAAAAAGGCAAGTGACCAAATATCAGGAGCCAAAAACCTAGAAAAGAAACTTTTATTGTACATAGAGTATGACATGCGGGTCCCATGACGCTGCAGCATCCTCAACGTTTCCAAGGCGGCAGGGGATCAAATGAAAAGGAAATAGCCAAAAAGCAGAGGGTGAAAAAAATCGAAGAAAAGAAACTTTTATTGTTCATAGTGGATGACATGTGGGACCCATGAGGCAGCAGCATCCTCAACGTTTCCAAGCAGCAGGGGATCGAAAGAAAAAGGAAATAGCCAAAAATCAGAGCGTGAAAAATAATCCAAGAAAAGAAACTTTTATTTTACATAGAGGATGACATGTGGGTCCCATTTTGCAGCAGCGGTCTCAATGTTTCATATGCGGCTTGAGATCAAAAGAAAACGAAAGTAGCCCGAAATTAGGGGGAATAAAACTCCAAGAAAAGAAAGTTTTTTGTACATAGAGGATGACATACGGGTCCCAAGGCGGCAGGGGAACAAAAGAAAAAGGAAATAGCCAAAAATCAGAGGGGTGAAAAAAAATCCAAGAAAAAAGAAACTTTTAGAGTTCATAGTTCATAGAGGATGACATGCGGGTCCCATGAGGCAGCAGCGTCCACAACGTTTCCAAGGCGGCACACAGGACCAAAAGAAAAAGGATGTACCCCTGCTGGGCCTTTTGATCAAAAAATAATCCAAGATAAGGAAGATATAAATTGGGGCTGCCTGGCCATCTGGGCCTTCTAACCTGCTGGACGTCTTTTGACTCGTACAATTTCAGCCCACTCCAAAACAAGAAAGTCCTATGCTTCGCAAAAACAAAACAAAAACAAGGAGATTCATATTAGTTCGTTTATGTAAAAATAAAGATTTAATTTATCCGTTTGCAATAGCTCAGAGCGAAATACACTTTTTATTGTCTGTAAAATAATCAAGATATCACATGTTTCTTGTACGGGGAGGCTGACATCGGGACCCATGAGCCAGCAGCGTCGTCAAAGTTTTAAAGGCGGCAGGGGATCGAAAGAAAAAATAAATCAAAAATCAGTGGGTAAAAAAATCGAAGAAAAGAAACATTTATCGTTCTGAGAGGATGACATGCGGGACCCATGTGGCAGCAGCATCCTCAACGTTTCCAAGGCAGCACGGGATCCAAAAAAAAGGCAAAATAGCCAGAAATTAGGGGTCAAAATAACTCCAAGAAAAGAAAGGTTTATAGTCCATAGAGTCTGACATGTGGGACCCATTAGCGAGCAGATTCTTCAACGTTCAAAGGCGGCAGGGGATCAAAGAAAAAGGAAGTAGCCAGAAATTAGGGTAAAAAATAACTCCAACAATGGAAACTTTTATTGTTCATAGAGGATGACATGCGGGACCCATGAGCCAGCAGCTTCCTCAACGTTTCAAAGGCGGCATGGGATCGAAAGAAAAAGGTGGTGCCCCGGACTAGCTGTCCGAAACACCCGTTATGCATACACATTCACGATCCCATGATCAGTGTGTCGTGAAAGCATAACCGAACTGGTATCAAATACATCATCCATTACAGTACCGAATAAAAAGATTACAACAGGTCACATGACCAATACTTACATAAGAGCCGCAATGGCAGGAGATCAACAATCACACAGCGGAAATACTTCAGAAAGCGTTCGCATGGCCCAAGTCATGCCATAACCCTACAGACAACTGACGGGAAGACGTTCCTAGCTCGCATAGACGTCATCGACTCCTTCTTCATCTGTCGGATTCACCAAGTCTGGCCAAGTAAATAGCCAGGGACAAAGCCATGAGTACATTGTGAATTGTACTGTAAACCAGAGAAGTAAATGATATGCAATTTGGCGGTAGCAAGGAACAGGCACTATTCTAGGGTTACAAGGAGTGAGAGATAGTTTCTCTCGAGAGTATGACATCTCTATATCTTTGTTGAAAACCTTTTTGAAAACAAGTTTCTTTTGAAGACTAATAGGTAAGGGTGACCCATTTTCCTTTCCGGCCATCTCAGTATGACCAAAACAATTTCAACTTTCCACCGTACCTCCCAGGTACATTTCCACCAGTCCCACTGGTATCCTTTTCCAAACCCTTTGGAAAACTCTTTTATAAAACAAAAACTTTCTTTGATCCCCACCGCCCTTTCCCATGTCCAACCGCGGACACGGCTATTCGAATAGATTTACACTCTGCAGAGGTTGTACACTTTCCCCACAAGATCCGATAAATCCGCCGGGATCATCCACGGTTCGCCTGCGTCAACGCGAGGCTCGGATAACCGATCGTAGTTTTTCGCTTGCTCGCCTTAGCCTAAGACATGCCGAATGAGTTGTACCTCCCAACACCAGAGTCCGGGATGCCGTTTACCCAGGAGTTGCAAAGTCCCCGACACCCGACCCTCCGGAATGCCATCCAACCACTTCGGCATCTTTCAATGGGAGCTCATAAGTTGTACCCCGCGTACCTAAAAAGGCAAATGGGTTGCGTCCCTTCTCATGGGAAGAACCCCGGTCGAAGCGTCCATGGTCGGACTGCCACTACACTTGCAGGACTCAAACTAAGGCGAGACAAACTACTACGCTACGCCCCGTCCCACTAAAGGGTAATGTGGTTGTACTGGCTAGGTCCGGTTAGGTACTCAGTCACCAAAGTTTTTCGAAAACAATTTTCTCCACTTGCCTCCAGCAACTTTCTTCCCAAAACCTTTTCTTAAAATTTCACACTTGGGCAGGGTTGCCCCATTCCAAGGTTTTCAAAGAACTCATTTTCTTTAAAACCTTTTTCCAAATTCCTTTTTCAAAAGGGCTCCCAACCTATAGTCCAATTTCCGGCGACAAAGAGAGGATAAGGTGTTAAGCACCATATCGCTACCAGCATTTTTCCAGTAGGTATCAACGAGGGCAGCACCCGTGGGAGTGGAATATTAAAACTCAGTGGATATAACCACTCACATAAATAAAAAAGAACATGCAATTTATGAAACCTGTAATAATGCAAGAGTAAGACAATTAGGATAAGGTATGCATCAAGAGGTGGCTTGCCTTTGTTGGCTATTTGTCCCTGGACTTCATCTTCACGAATCATCTGCTCTTCCTTCCTCTTCGAAATCCTCACCAAGATCCTCTCCTTCTCCGATAGCGTTCGCATTCTAACGTCGCAAAATAAAAGAGAAGGCAATCAATCCCTAGGCATAGCATCAAACCACACAACAACACACAACAGCCAACCACTAAATCAGAGACACTAAACACATCAAATAATAACACCTAGGGCAAAATGGTTATTTTGCTAAAAAGGCTCTGCCTCACAACAAATCATAATCTACACAATCAAAGGTGGCTAATGACCTTTGGAAACCACCAGTAGGGGTCTGGTGCCAAGGTTCATTGAAAAGCATTTTAAACATAAACAACACAATTTCCCTATGGGTAAAATAAGCAACAACACCACATTAACAAACCACTCTATAAAAATGCACACAAAAATTTGGTAAAATCACAGAGAGTAAAGCTTGACTTTATAAAGCTACAGAAATTGGATTCACTAAATTTGGGTTTTTAAAACAATAGATATGATTTTTATAAAACCAGAAATGGCTTAGGAACTAAATAAATGACCTAAATCTTTCTGTTGCTCACAAAAATACATGCAGCATATCTACCAGAAGGTATTAACATGTGGAACTCACATGCACTTGAAGTTTTCAAAAATAAGCTTTTAAAATATTTTTAAATATTTTGACAAGGCAGAAACTAGATCAAACCAATATCAAGCACCAACATCAGAGTACATCAACCAGAAACAACCATGCCACTGGTTAGGTAACAATAAATGTGAACTACCAAACTGGTTTGGCATTTTTATGAGCTATAAACTAATTACTAATTTTTATACTAAAAAGGTTCCCGTTTTGGTTATAAAATCCCCAGAAATAACCTAAAGTTCCAAAAATATTCCTTCCTGGTAAAGAAGTAGTCCCATGTGATATCAATCACTGGGAGTTGATCTTGTTGCAAAATCTCTTTTATTTTTCAAAATAAAAATCACACAAGTCCCTACTGGCTAGATCTAAACTTTTAATCTACACAAATTCCAGGAAACTTCTGCTGGGTTATGATATACCAAAATGAAGCTACTTACATATTCTTCGAAAAAAATTAACCCTAGTGCAAAAACATAAACAAAACTCTCACAAATTAATAATCCCTCCAGAAGCAACATTTCACCAAAACAATTGCCAGTACATAACTATAGCATAAAACAACATGCATGCAATTGGAGGTGACTAAGAATTTGTTTAGGAGACCGCAGGATTTTGAATCACAAAATTTGGAGCATCACACGATTTTTAGTGAATTAAAAGTTGCACAAGTATTTCTGCAGGAAATTAAATAGAGAGAAGAGGCAAGGGGAGGAATGGGCCGGACAGCGCAACGAAGTGCTGGGCCAGCACAGTTCAACGCCCAGGCGCAAGAGGCTGCAGTTCAAATGGCCCGGGGCTGGGCCAGCCAGCCAGTGGCCCACGCTCGCGGGAGGGCATGCATGCACGCGCAACCGGCCGTCCTCGAAGCGTTGCCTCGCGACGATACGGAACGGCAGGGCGGCGGCGATGCAGAAGGAAAAGGGAGGCTCACCGTGGCGCTCGCGGACGAGGGAGACTAGGCGTCGATGCCGAGGATGCTGGGGGGGTCTGACGGCGACGAGCGCATGCAGGGGCGGCCTCCTGGATGTCGACGCGGAGGTGCGGGCGAGCAGCGACACGGCAGGAGAGCAGCGGAAACGGAGCTCGCGCCGGCAGCTTGGAGCGTGGCGACGTAGACAACGAAGGGGCGGGTGGTGTAAGGGGCAGCTGGGTGTGGAGGCGCCGCGCGACACCTCGGGTGTCTTGGCGAGCCCTTGGTCGTCCGCGCGAGCAACGACCTCCGCGTCGGTGCGCACAGAACCTCGACGACAGCGGCACTCGGCGGAGTTTGACAGAAGAAACGCAGGGTTAGGACGGCGGTGATAAACGGAAGATGATGGAACGAGAGATGAAGAGCGAGTGGCGGGAGGGTGGCCCGCGGCGGCAACTTTCACCGGCGGCGACGGCGTTGAGCACGAGATGGCAGAGTAGGGAGAGACCGCGTCTCCCTCCGCTCGGGCTAGGGTGCGAGAGATGGTGCTCATCTCTGGGGCTAAGTGGAGAGGCACGGGAGGGGCTGGCTTTAAAGCGAGCAGCTCCGGTCCTCGGTGCGCCGAGTGCACAAAGAGGGGAAAGGAGAGGCGGCGGCGACGGTTGCCACGGGCGGCGGTGGTGACGCGTGTCTTGGTCAAAGGCAACTGTTTTGGAGCGGAGCTGTTGTCGCAGCGCTTGGCTTGGACTGGGAGCGGAGAGGTCAGCGACGTGTCACGTCACTGCCGGCTGCTCGACGAAAGACAGCGGAGAAACGGGGGTCGGGAGCGTGCAGACTAGGATGATGCGAGGGCTGGAGCGTGTCCAAAGGGGGTCTGGAGCTCGACTCTATCACAAGGCATGGTAATATGTCACCGGGAGCGGGCGTGAGGTTTGCTACGTGGCCATGGCCGGGGCGGCGCGCACGGCATCCATTGGGTGTCGATTGGGGCGATGTCAGCCAGGGAGAGCAAGAGCGGAGGTGTCTGGGAGGTAGAGGTGTGCGTGGAGAAGTGGCAACGGCCACTGCCGGGCACGAGCAGCAGAAAGGAGAGAGAGAGGTAAGGGGGATTGCATCGGATCCTTTCCAAGATGTTGCCCCGGCCATGCATCTTCTCCAAAAGGAAAAGGACAAGAGGGGGGTGCTGGA
Source organism: Lolium multiflorum (assembly GCA_030979885.1). Classification (NCBI taxonomy): domain Eukaryota; kingdom Viridiplantae; phylum Streptophyta; class Magnoliopsida; order Poales; family Poaceae; genus Lolium; species Lolium multiflorum. Next base: position 159,293,876 of record CM061753.1, read on the forward strand.
GAGGGGCAGGGTGCAGCGCCTACATTTGTTTAACAAGAGATGAGAGAGAGGGATGGTGCATGGATCAATGGATGGGATGCATGCATGGCATGACCGGCTCAAAAATGAGCATAACTATTTTCCAAGGGCAAATCAGGTCGACCATGACCCATTGCAAAAGATGGATGTACACGTAAGTGGCCTTGATAAAGATTAAAAAAAATATGGAGAAAGAGATAGGGAAAAAGGGAGATAAATATCTAATAAGGTTAATATAGTGTCTTCTCCCATTCTTGTTGGGTCAAGGTGATGATAAAAGATAGATTAGAGAGGTGAGAGTGGTGGAGCAAAAATGGAATTCAAACTTGAAGTTGATTTGGATTTGTTGAGATCACCTTCTATGAGTAGGCTCAAAACTTGAGTGAAAATTATTTTGAAAATGTTGAGAGTAAGGTAGTATGTTGGAGTTTAAATATCCCACTTGCTTTACTAAGAAAAGTACATTGTTCTCAAAATAAAATAAGCAAGAAAAAGGAATGGTTTGCAAGATTCAAATAACCATGCATTTTGCTATAATGAAAATAGAGTAAAAAAATAGTTTTCTAGAAATTATTTTTTGAATGGAAAAATGTGATAAAATCACATCAACACTATTTCTATTTTTTTATTTGAGAACAAGTTTTGAAAATAGTTTTACAACTGAAAATAATAGTTTTTGAAGTTAAGGTAGGGAAGAATAGTGTTTTAGGGCTTTGAGGAAATTTGGAGGGAAACTCCAAATTTGAAAATTGGATCGTTGCTCTAGGATAAGATACTGATTTTCATAGATGATGTTTTGTGTTTAAGTTCCCTAGGTTAAAGTTAGAAGGGTGAGATCAAGATAAGATGGTATAGAGAAGGTGATTAAGACATAAGATGGATTGAAAGAGAATGATTTTGAGTAGAATTGGATGATCTTGGAGGGGTAGGGATGCAAGTGGAGATTAATCATTTGTTGGGCAAATGACCATCTACAATAACATGACTAGATGGGCGGTGATGTTTAAAAGATGGATCGGGGAGAGGTATTACTGGCAGGAACAATGCCATGATATTTGATCACAAATCAAATAGTCTTAGAATTTAGTTTTGGGTATCTGGCCTTTACTTGATTTAAACTAAATGAAAATTTCATTTGAAATTTGTGAAATGTGAGAGAGTTTTAGGAAGAGTTGAATGACCCATGGTTTTAGTAAAATGGAAATATGGATCATTCCATTTTATTTTTGTAAATCAAAACTGCGTATAAAAGCATTTATAATATTTTAAAGTCACACAAAGTAGGGGTATGCCATTTGGCAAATACTTTATGTCAACAACAATTTTAGAAAACTGTTTGTGATACTATGATGGAGGTGATCATAGCCACTTAAAGGGAAGAGTTTTAGAAAGATCCTAAGAAATATAATTTTGAGTCATAAGACAAAGCAAAGAAGTTTTGTGTTTTGTCAAAGAGGATCAAATACTTTTGAAGAGAGGAGATTAAGGTAATACAAGGGCGGCCATGGATAGGGGTGCGTGGAAGTTAGCTATCCACGTTCCGGAACCATGACTTGGTTTCGAGATCTTATGGGTTTCAACTCTAGCCTACCCCAACTTGTTTGAGACTGAAAGGCTTGGTTGTTGTTGTTGTTGTTGTTGTAAACTTTTGGCAAGCATAGAAAAAACCGACAATAAACAAACGAGTCGAGATAAGCGTTCAATCAAAATCATGCCAACACAAGCAAAACTTAAAAAGTTTTTGTTCCCTGATTTTTGCAACGTGGACACTTAAACAAGGTTGCAAAAGTTGGGGTGTTACAAGCCTTCCACCCTTAAAATAATCTCGTCCCGAGATTACTAAGCGTAGGACTAGAGGAGTTTTATAGGTTGACTTAAGTTAGACTCCATCTTTCGGTAGATGTGTTGTTGTCGGAAGATCACAGCTTCAGCTTCTGAGAGACACGATAGATTTCTGCCGAGGACAAGCTTTGCGAAGAGGTTGACTTCTCTATGTCGCTGTTAGATATGTAGCTTCCTAATAATCTTCAAGTGGTCCACGATCCCTGGGAGGGTTAGAGCATCCAAACGGTGCTTTTAGAAAGGTTGAAAGTTTTTCGAAGTTAGCTTAAACATTTAGTGGAAGACGAAGTCGTCTTCCACCCTTAAGATTGTTCAACGGGGGTTCAGGAAAAGTCAGAGCTTCTGCCATGGGGTCATGTCGGGCACTTTTGAAGAAATCATCGATCTCCTGTCTTGAGTTGAAGATTCTTCAGGGGACGGTGTGCTGTCTGCAGCTTCAAGAGGCACACGCGGTGTTTACTGCTCTGTAAGGTGCTCTTTAAGTTAGTAAGTCAGCGGAAATCCTGGTTAGTCTCCTCATAAAACCTCAATAGGATTTGTTGAAAACAGCCTTCAACCTTCGGGTTGGCATTGACTCCTACCAGTTTAGGAATGAGCGGGTAAAGTACTCCTAATCTTGAGTCTTGAATTCTCTTCAAAAGCTTCACTTGATGATGACCAGATGGCCCTTGTAGAGTAACTTGGCTTCGATGCCACCGCTCACTTAGCTTCTTAGATGGTGCGTCAAAGGGTGGATTTTAAGAAGATAAACTTAAGGTTAGTGCGATTATGCTCTAGGGTTAGTCAAAATTAGCACGGCTTCATCTTCTCGCAGAGTTGCAGTCACTCTTGAAGGCACTGGCTTCTGCTTCCTTTGCGTCGCAGAGGGTCTTGGGTTGAATGGTGCACTAAGTTGGGGACTCCAAGAAAACAGAGTTCGATCTAGTTGTTACCCAAGTTAGAGTTAGGGTTCTGTGTTAGCTTTTCAAAATAACATATAGAATTTCTACCCCGAAAAGTGTCCGAATGCGAGGAAAACATCTTAGGAGAGGTTTTCCTAGAGCAGGTTACCACACAAGAGGATTTTTCAGGCGAAAGGCTAAAACATACACACAACAAGCAATCACAAGCACTCAAGCAGCAAATTCAGAACACCACAAGCAATCATGAAAACCACACGAGGTACTTTAAGTACCCAGGGATGCCTGATACGCAGGGGTAGCTCAATCAAAACAATTGAGTTTTGTCCTATCCATCCTATAGGCTTGGGTTGGTCAGAGATGTAGACGTCTTCATACTGCGACATTGACTTCAACATGGATTTTTGGGCGAGATGGTGGTGACGTAGACCTGGTGTTGAGCCGTCGATGTTGAGGCGGAGCGAGAACTGCGTAAAAACTTGGTCTCAATATCCGGGGACGTGAGGTCTTCGGATAAGTACCAGAGGCTCCATAGACGACAACTTCTCGCACGAGCCTAAAAATTACTAGTCGAGAAGGCTGAGGACTTGATCCTTGATGATTGCAAAAGTGCAAGTCCATGGAGGAACAAGGTCAGCGCCTTGACAATTTTTTGGTGACAACCAAATACAATGATCTGATTATCTCTATGCGCGTACTGCTAAGTCGGCATCCAATCTTCAATAGCTGCAGTCGGAGATACTTGAGACTTCCTGAAGGGTTGATCCATCTTCGACTTCGAGTCTCCGGTCTGAGTTGGGGACATCGTCCAAAATCTATTTTGGAAGAAGATGAGATAGTAGAGTAAGTTTCAAAGTCTTTAGAAATCAGAGAGCGAGGTAAGAATGAGAAGTTTTTGAAGAGGTAAGAAAGATAGAAGTTAAGCTTCCGGTTATTTAGGAAAATAAGTTTTGTAAATAGTTTTACCAAAGTAGAATTTTCCTAACTAACGTCCATGCTAACTAAGGTCTCCTACAGTCAGGATGGCTCTGATACCAGCTCTGTGAGGCCCCGGACTAACTATCCGAAACACCCGTTATGCATACACATTCACGATCCCATGATCAGTGTGTCGTGAAAGCATAACCGAACTGGTATCAAATACATCATCCATTACAGTACCGAATAAAAAGATTACAACAGGTCACATGACCAATACTTACATAAGAGCCGCAATGGCAGGAGATCAACAATCACACAGCGGAAATACTTCAGACGAAAACGTTCGCATGGCCCAAGTCATGCCATAACCCTACAGGCAACTGACTGGGGGAAGACGTTCCTAGCTCGCATAGACGTCGTCGACTCCTTCTTCATCTGTCGGATTCCACCAAGTCTGGCCAAGTAAATAGCCAGGGACAAAGCCATGAGTACATTATGAATTGTACTCGCAAACCACCTTAGAGAAAGTGATATGCAATTTGGCAGTAGCAAGGAACAGGCACTATTCTAGGGTTACAAGGAGTGAGAGATAGTTTCTCTCGAGAGTATGACATCTCTATATCTTTGTTGAAAACCTTTTTGAAAACAAGTTTCTTTTGAAGACTAATAGGTAAGGGCGACCCATTTTCCTTTCCGGCCATCTCATTATGACCAAAACAACCTTTCCAATTTTCCACCGTACCTCCCAGGTACTTTTCCACCAGTCCCACTGGTATCCTTTTCCAAACCCTTTGGAAAACTCTTTTATAAACCAAAACTTTCTTTGATACTCCGCACCGCCCTTTCCCATGTCCATAACCGCGGACACGGCTATTCGAATAGATTTACACTCTGCAGAGGTTGTACACTTTCCCCACAGATCCGATAAATCCGCCGGGATCATCCCTGGTTCGCCATGCGTCACAACGCGAGGCTCGGATAACCGATCGTAGTTTTTCGCTTGCTCGCCTTAGCCTAAGACATGCCGAATGAGTTGTACCTCCCAACACCAGAGTCCGGGATGCCGTTTACCCAGGAGTTGCAAAGTCCCCGACACCCGACCCTCCGGAATGCCATCCAACCACTTCGGCATCTTTCAATGGGAGCTCATAAGTTGTACCCCGCGTACCTAAAAAGGCAAATGGGTTGCGTCCCTTCTCATGGGAAGAACCCCGGTCGAAGCGTCCATGGTCGGACTGCCACTACACTTGCAGGACTCAAACTAAGGCGAGACAAACTACTACGCTACGCCCCGTCCCACTAAAGGGTAATGTGGTTGTACTGGCTAGGTCCGGTTGTGTACGCAGTCACCAAAGTTTTTCGAAAACAATTTTCTCCATTTGCCTCCAGCAATTTCTTCAAAACCTTTTCTTTTCATAAACTCACACTTGGGCAGGGTTGCCCCATTCCAAGGTTTTCAAAGAACTCATTTTCTTTAAAACCTTTTCCAAACCTTTTTCAAAAGGGCTCCCAACCTATAGTCCAACTTTATTTGAAAAGCGACAAAGAGAGGATAAGGTGTTAAGCACCATATCGCTACCAGGATTGTCCAGTAGGTATCAATGAGGGCAGCACCCGTAAGGGTGGAATAATAAAACTCCAGTGGATATAACCACTCACATAAAAAAAAAGACATGCAATTTATGAAACCTGTAATAATGCAAGAATAAGACAATTAGGATAAGGTATGCATCAAGAGGTGGCTTGCCTTTGTTGGCTATTTGTCCCTGGACTTCATCTTCACGAATCATCTGCTCTTCCTTCCTCTTCGAAATCCTCACCAAGATCCTCTCCTTCTCCGATAGCGTTCGCATTCTAACGTCGCAAAATAAAAGAGAAGGCAATCAATCCCTAGGCATAGCATCAAACCACACAACAACACACAACAGCAAACCACTAAATCAGAGACACTAAACACATCAAATAATAACACCTAGGGCAAAATAATTATTTTGCTAAAAAGGCTCTGCCTCACAACAAATCATAATCTACACAATCAAAGGTGGCTAATGACCTTTGGAAACCACCAGTAGGGGTCTGGTGCCAAGGTTCATTAAAAAGCATTTTAAACATAAACAACACAATTTCCCTATGGGTAAAATAAGCAACAACACCACATTAACAAACCACTCTATAAAAATGCACACAAAAATTTGGTAAAATCACAGAGAGTAAAGCTTGACTTTATAAAGCTACAGAAATTGGATTCACTAAATTTGGGTTTTTAAAACAATAGATATGATTTTTATAAAACCAGAAATGGCTTAGGAACTAAATAAATGACCTAAATATTTCTGTTGCTCACAAAAATACATGCAGCATATCTACCAGAAGGTATTAACATGTGGAACTCACATGCACTTGAAGTTTTCAAAAATAAGCTTTTAAAATATTTTTAAATATTTTGACAAGGCAGAAACTAGATCAAACCAATATCCAAGCACACCAACATCAGAGTACATCCAACCAGAAACAACCATGCCACTGGTTAGGTAACAATAAATGTGAACTACCAAAACTGGTTTGGCATTTTTCTGAGCTATAAACTAATTACTACAATTTTTATACTAAAAAGGTTCCCGTTTTGGTTATAAAATCCCCAGAAATAACCTAAAGTTCCCAAAAATATTCCCTCTGGTAAAGAAGTAGTCCCATGTGATATCAATCACTGGGAGTTGATCTTGTTGCAAAATCTCTTTTATTTTTCAAAATAAAAATCACACAACTCTTTTCTAGATCTAAACTTTTAATCTACACAAATTCAAGGAAACTTCTGCTGGGTTATGATATACCAAAATGAAGCTACTTACATATTCTTCGAAAAAATTAACCCTAGTGCCAAAAACATAAACAAAACTCTCACAAATTAATAATCCCTCGGAAGCAACATTTCACCAAAACAATTGCCAGTACATAACTATAGCATAAAACAACATGCATGCAATTGGAGGTGACTAAGAATTTGTTTAGGAGACCGCAGGATTTTGAATCACAAAATTTGGAGCATCACACGATTTTTAGTGAATTAAAAGTTGCACAAGTATTTCTGCAGGAAATTAAATAGAGAGAAGAGGCAAGGGGAGGAATGGGCGGACATTGCCGAAGTGCTGGGCCAGCACAGTTCAACGCCCAGGCGCAAGAGGCTGCAGTTCAAATGGCCCGGGGCTGGGCCAGCCAGCCAGTGGCCCACGCTCGCGGGAGGGCATGCATGCACGCGCAACCGGCCGTCCTCGAAGCGTTGCCTCGCGACGATACGGAACGGCAGGGCGGCGGCGATGCAGAAGGAAAAGGGAGGCTCACCGTGGCGCTCGCGGACGAGGGAGACTAGGCGTCGATGCCGAGGATGCTGGGGGGGTCTGACGGCGACGAGCGCATGCAGGGGCGGCCTCCTGGATGTCGACGCGGAGGTGCGGGCGAGCAGCGACACGGCAGGAACGAGCGGAAACGGAGCTCGACGCCGGCAGCTTGGAGGCGACGGCGACGTAGACAACGAAGGGGCGGGTGGTGTAAGGGGCAGCTGGGTGTGGAGGCGCCGCGCGACACCTCAGGTGTGCTGGCGAGCCCTTGGTCGTCCGCGCGAACGAAAACGACCTCCGCGTCGGTGCGCACAGAACCTCGACGACCGCGGCACTCCGGCGAGTTTCTGACAAGAAGAAACGCAGGGTTAGGACGGCGGTGATAAACGGAAGATGATGGAACGGAGATGAAGAGCAGAGTGGCGGGGAGGGTGGCCCGCAGCGACGGCAACTTTCACCGAGCGGCGACGGCGTTGAGCACGAGATGAAGCAGTAGGGAGAGACCGCGTCTCCCTCCGCTCGGGCTAGGGTGCAGAGATGGTGCTCATATACTGGGGCTAAGTGGAGAGGCACGGGAGGGGCTGGCTTTAAAGCGAGCAGCTCCGGTCCTCGGTGCGCCGAGTGCACAAAGGGGGAAGGGAGAGGGCGGCAGGCGACGGTTGGCCACGGGCGGCGGTGGTGACGCGTGTACTGGTCAAGGCAACTGTTTTTGGAGCGGAGCTGTTGTCCGCGGCGCTTGGAAACGACTGGGAGCGGAGAGGTCACTGACGTGTCACGTCACCTGCCAGCTGCTCGACAGAAAGACAGCGGAGAAACGGGGTCGGGAGCGTGCAGACTAGGATGATGCGAGGGGCTGGAGCGTGTCCAAAGGGGGTCTGGAGCTCGACTCTATCACAAGGCATGGTAATATGTCACCGGGAGCGGGCGTGAGGTTTGCTACGTGGCCATGGCCGGGCGGCGCGCACGGCATCCATTGGGTGTCGATTGGGGCGATGTCAGCCAGGGAGAGCAAGAGCGGAGGTGTCTGGGAGGTAGAGGTGTGCGTGGAGAAGTGGCAACGGCCACTGGCTTGACTTGCACGAGCAGCAGAAAGGAGAGAGAGAGGTAAGGGGGATTGCATCGGATCCTTTCCAAGATGTTGCCCCGGCCATGCATCTTCTCCAAAAGGAAAAGGACAAGAGGGGTCTGGAGAGGGGCAGGGTGCAGCGCCTACATTTGTTTAACAAGAGATGAGAGAGAGGGATGGTGCATGGATCAATGGATGGGATGCATGCATGGCATGACCGGCTCCAAAAATGAGCATAACTATTTTCCAAGGGCAAATCAGGTCGACCATGACCCATTGCAAAAGATGGATGTACACGTAAGTGGCCTTGATAAAGATTAAAAAAAATATGGAGAAAGAGATAGGGAAAAAGGGAGATAAATATCTAATAAGGTTAATATAGTGTCTTCTCCCATTCTTGTTGGGTCAAGGTGATGATAAAAGATAGATTAGAGAGGTGAGAGTGGTGGAGCAAAAATGGAATTCAAACTTGAAGTTGATTTGGATTTGTTGAGATCACCTTCTATGAGTAGGCTCAAAACTTGAGTGAAAATTATTTTGAAAATGTTGAGAGTAACAAGGTAGTATGTTGGAGTTTAAATATCCCACTTGCTTTACTAAGAAAAGTACATTGTTCTCAAAATAAAATAAGCAAGAAAAAGGAATGGTTTGCAAGATTCAAATAACCATGCATTTTGCTATAATGAAAATAGAGTAAAGAAAAATAGTTTTCTAGAAATTATTTTTTGAATGGAAAAGATGTGATAAAATCACATCAACACTATTTCCTATTTTTTTATTTGAGAACAAGTTTTGAAAATAGTTTTACAACTGAAAATAATAGTTTTTGAAGTTAAGGTAGGGAAGAATAGTGTTTTAGGGCTTTGAGGAAATTTGGAGGGAAACTCCAAATTTGAAAATTGGATCGTTGCTCTAGGATAAGATACTGATTTTCATAGATGATGTTTTTGTGTTTAAGTTCCCTAAGGTTAAAGTTCGAAGGGTGAGATCAAGATAAGATGGTATAGAGAAGGTGATTAAGACATAAGATGGTTAGGCCGAGAATGATTCTTGAGTAGAATTGGATGATCTTGGAGGGGTAGGGATGCAAGTGGAGATTAATCATTTGTTGGGCAAATGACCATCTACCAATAACATGACTAGATGGAGCGGTGATGTTTAAAAGATGGATCGGGGAGAGGTATTACTGGCAAGACAATGCCATGATATTTGATCACAAATCAAATAGTCTTAGAATTTAGTTTTGGGTATCTATGGCCTTTACTTGATTTAAACTAAATAGAAAATTTCATTTGAAATTTGTGAAAATGTGAGAGAGTTTTAGGAAGAGTTGAATGACCCATGGTTTTAGTAAAATGGAAATATGGATCATTCCATTTTATTTTTGTAAATCAAAACTGCGTATAAAAGCATTTATAATATTTTAAAGTCACACAAAGTAGGGGTATGCCATTTGGCAAATACTTTATGTCAACAACAATTTTAGAAAACTGTTTTGTGATACTATGATCGGAGGTGATCATAGCCACTTAAAAGGAAAGAGTTTTAGAAAGATCCTAAGAAATATAATTTTGAGTCATAAGACAAAGCAAAGAAGTTTTGTGTTTTGTCAAAGAGGATCAAATACTTTTGAAGAGAGGAGATTAAGGTGATTTAGCCATGGATAGGGGTGCGTGGAAGTTAGCTATCCACGTTCCGGAACCATGACTTGGTTTCGAGATCTTATGGGTTTCAACTCTAGCCTACCCCAACTTGTTTGGGACTGAAAGGCTTGGTTGTTGTTGTTGTTGTTGTTGTAAACTTTTGGCAAGCATAGAAAAAACCGACAATAAACAGAGAAAAATCAAGGCATGTTTTGTGGATTAAGAAAATATACCATAACTTAAAAGTTTCACCACCCAGCTGGTGCGTGGACACTTAAACAAGGTTGCAAAAGGTTTAAAGAAAGGCAAGTGACCAAATAAGGCAGCAAAATAATCCAAGAAAAGAAACTTTATTGTACATAGAGGATGACATGCGGGTCCCATTTAAGCAGCGGTATCACCGTTTGAGATGCGGCAGGAGGTCTCGAAAGAAAAAAGGCAAGTGACCAAATATCGAGCCAAAAAAATCCAAGAAAAGAAAGTTTTATAGTACATAGAGGATGACATGCGGGTCCCATTTAGCATCGGCGGTATCACCGTTTGGGAGGCGCCGGGGATCGAAAGAAAAAGGCAAGTGACCAAATATGAGGTGCCAAAAATAATCAAAGAAAAGAAAGTTTTCAACGTTTCAAAGGCGGCAGGGGATCAAAAGAAAAAGAGTAGCCAGAAATTAGGGGGCAAAAATAACTCCAAGAAAGGAAACTTTTATTGTTCGTAGAGGATGACATGGGGGACCCATGAGCCAGCAGCTTACTCAACGTTTCAAAGGTGGCATGAGATCGAAAGAAAAAAACGCAAGTGACCAAATATGAGGTGCCAAAAATAATCAAAGATTTATTGTACATAGAGGATGACATGCGGGTCCCATTTTGCAGCAGCGGTCTCAATGTTTGAAATGCGGCTTGAGATCAAAAGAAAAAGAAAGTAGCTAGAAAGTAGGGGGTCAAAAAAAAATCCAAGAAAAGAAAGTTGATGGACATAGAGGTTGACATGCGGGTCCCATGTGCCAGCAGCTTACTCAACGTTTCAAAGGGGCCAGGGGATCAAAAGTAAAAGGCAAGTGACGAAATATCAGGAGCCAAAAATCAGAGGGTGAAAAAAAATCCAAGAAAACAAACTTTTATAGCACATAGAGGATGACATGCGGGTCCAATGAGCCAGCAGGTTCCTCAACGTTTCAAACGTGGCATGAGATCGAAAGAAAAAGGCAAGTGACGAAATATCGGGAGCCAAAAATAATTCAAGAAAAGAAACTTGATTGTACATACGAGGATGACATGCGGGTCCCATGTGTAAGCAGCTTACTCAACGTTTCCAAGGCGGCAGGGCATCAAAAGAAAAAGGAAATAGACAAAAATCAGAGAGTGAAAAAAAACCATAGAAAATAAACTTTTATAGCACATAGAGGATGACATGCGGGTCCCAAGCCAGCAGGTTCCTCAAAGTTTCAAACGTGGCATGAGATCGAAAGAAAAAAAGGCAAGTGACCAAATATCAGGAGCCAAAAATAATCCAAGAAAAGAAAGTTTATTGTACGTAGAGGATGACATGCGGGTCCCATTTTGCAGCAGCGGTATCACCGTTTGAGAGGCTGCACGGGATCGAAAGAAAAAGGCAAGTGACCAAATATCAGGAGCCAAAAATAATCCAAGAAAGAAATTTTATTGTACGTAGAGGATGACATGCGGGTCCCATTTTGCAGCCGGTCTCAACGTTTCCAAGGCGACACAGGACCAAAAGAAAAATGAAGTAGCCAGAAATCAGGGGGTGAAAAAAATCCAAGAAGAAAGATTTCAATTGGGCTGCATCTGGACATCTGGGCTTTCGAACTATCCTGCTTGGCCTTTTGACTCGTACAATTTCAGCCCACTCCAAAACAGGAAAGTTCCGAATTTTCTAAAAAAACAGGAAAGTCCTATGCTTCGCAAAGACAAAAAAACAAGGAGATTCAACATATAAGTTTGTTTATGTAAAAATAAAGATTTAATTATCCGTTTGAAATAGCTCAGAGCGCAATACATTGTTTATTGTCTGCAAAATAATCAAGATATCATATGTTTCTTGTACGGGGAGGCTGACATCGGGGACCCATGAGCAAACAGCGTCGTCAACGTTTTAAAGGCGGCAGGGGATGGAAAGAAAAAATAAACCAAAAATCTGTTGGTAAAAAATCCAAGAAAAGAAACATTTTCGTTCTGAGAGGATGACATGCGGGACCCATGAGGCAGCAGCATCCTCAGCGTTTATTGTTCATAGAGGTTGACATGTGGGACCCGTGAGCCAGCAGCGTCCTCAACGTTTTAAAGGCTGCAGGTGATCGAAAGAAAAAATAAGCCAAAAATCGTTTGGTCAACAAAATCCAAGAAAATAAACATTTACCGTTCGAGAGGATGACATGCGGGACCCATGAGGCAGCAGCATCCTCAACGATTCCAAGGCGGCAGGGGAAATATCCAGAAATTAATGAGGGGTTCAAAATAAATCCATCAAAGGAAACTTTTATTGTTCATAGAGGATGACATGTGGGACCGACCTGCCAACAGCGTCCTCATCGTTTCAGAGGGGGCAGGAGATCAAAAGAAAAAGGCAAATAGCGAGAAATTAGGGGTAAAAAATAACTCCAAGAAAAAACTTTTATTGTTCGTGAGGATGACATACGGGACCCATGAGCCAGCAGCTTACTCAACGTTTCAAAGGCGGCATGAGATCGAAAGAAAAAGGCAAGTGACAAAATATCGGGAGCCAAAGATAATCCAAGAAAAGAAACTTTATTGTACGTAGAGGATGACATGCGGGTCCCATTTAGCAGCAGCGGTCTCAGCGTTTCAAATGCGGCTTGAGATCAAAAGAAAAGAAAGTTGATTGTACATAGAGGATGACATGCGGGTCCCATGAGTCAGCAGGCTCAACGTTTCCAAAAGGCGGGGGATCAAAAGAAAAAGGAAATAGCCAAAAATCAGAGGGTGAAAAAAATAAGAAAATAAACTTTTATAGTACATAGAGGATGACATGCGGGTCCGATGAGCCAGCAGGTTCCTCAACGTTTCAAACGTGGCATGAGATCGAAAGAAAAAGGCAAGTGACCAAATATCGGGAGCCAAAAATAATTCAAGAAAAGAAACATGATTTACATAGGGGATCGAAAGAAAAAGGCAAGTGACCAAATATGAGGTGCAAAAATAATCCGGAAAAAGAAAGTTTTATAGTACATAGAGGATGACATCGGGTCCCATTAAGCAGCGGTATCACCGTTTGAGAGGCGGCGGGGGATCGAAAGAAAAGGCAAGTGACCAAATTTGAGGTGCCAAAAAAAACTCCAAGAAAAGAAAGTTGATTGCACATAGAGGATGACATGCGGGTCCCATTTAGCAGCGGTCTCAACGTTTCCAAGGCGGCAAGGGATCAAAAGAAAAAGGAAGTAGCCAGAAATCAGGGGGTCAAAAAAATCCAAGAATAGAAAGAATTTTGGTTCATAGAGGATGCCATGCGGGACCCATGATCCTGCATCGTAAACGGCTCGATCGGAGAACGTTGAACGAGATGGCGCGATGTAGAAAAAAACAATGCCAGAGAGGCTGCCATCTGGGCCCTACATCCCTCGGCGGTGCGGATTTGCGTTGACTCGGCCGAAACCCGAGATTTCGAGATGCACCGTCCCGGGCCACCATACGCCACGTTTTGGCCGCTTTCGTCGGGCTAGGTGGCCTCAAAAGAGAGAAAAAAAGTTTTGACATGCACCACGGAGGGACCAAAATCGTCGGCCATGGTACACCAGCAACCACGGCGCGACTTCAACTTCGTCGGCCATGGCAACTTTTCTTGTAGTGAAAGTGGGACCCACCTGTGTTTTTGGCCCGGCCCACTTGCTTCTTGGGCCGGTCCAGTTGTTGTAATGTGGACCCCACATGATAAATGGGCCGGCCCTTTAAGTTTTGACCAGTCAACCTTAGAGGTTAGGCCCGGCCCACGTAACTAATGGACCAGCCCAGCTATATATTTGACCGGTCAAACTATGTCATCTGGCCCGGCCCGCTTAAGACGTGGCAGGCCTCGTGTGGGCCTACCATCTACCACGGGGTTTCAGCGGTTAACGCCGTTTGCCGAGTTAACGGCGTCGCCACGTGTCGGTTGCATGACGTCAGCGGTCAACGGGCTCCCGAAAACACTTCCGCAACGGTCCGATTTGGCGGAAGGGCGCCCAAGCGCGACGGACCGAAAAAATCGTCGTTGGACTTTGCCTGACGCAGTTTCGACAACGGAACCCATATCGTCGGGTTAGGCCCATAGGCGACGAAAAATGCCCCTTAGTTGACGATTTTGGGACGTTGTCTATCAGAACTTTTCTTGTAGTGTTGGGTTGCCTAGCGTTGATGGCAACAACTCAGTGTGTCCAACTTGTTAGGACTCCAAGTGTAGAGTGTTGTAGCAAACGTCATTTCCCCACAAGGGTGACTCGAGGGTTTATATCGAACTCTCGGTGGCAGCTTAGAAGCTGAATTCTTCCGCTCCTCTTCTAGCAACCTACAAAACACAAGGTTTCATATTATTAATAGGAAATACAACGATAAAAGTAAAGTAAACAACCTAAGCAAACTAAATAAAAGCAAATAAAGGCTAATGGTATTTGGGTTTTGTGTATGTATGTCGAGAAAGTATTTTTGGTATTTTCGGATTAAATAATAGTGATAAATATAAAGTGAGGTAATAGTTTTGGAAAGGCGTTTCTAATGATTTAAAATGGACCGGGGTTCATGGGTTCACTTGTCTACTCTCTTTTTAAGTTGTAGTGGACACTAACAATTCATCAATGACATAATATTGGTGGAACTTCAACATGTGTTTGATAAGCATTCATATGGGCATTACGTCCTAACATAGAGATGATGCAACACATCTCTCTTATACTCCTCAAGAAAGAAAACTCCAAGCAATCTTGAATTAAGAATCAACGGAGTATAGCCTTAGGTAATTTGACATAATGTTTGAATATCAAATATGCTACCTTGAGAAAACAAAATTATCACACTGTCACATGCTAATTATAGCACATGTATTCACTTTATCCCTAGTGAGGCAGCAAAAGAAAGGTAAATACCATAGTAGATCTTGAATTTGTTGTCACTATTCAATCACTACCACCATGCTACTCGATATAATACACACTTCTCCCCACACATGTTCTTGCATACAAGTTGGATCAAAACAAGTACTTAAGAAAGGGGTGCATGATATGCATTCATCAATACATCTTACACATAATAGGTTCCAATCTCATATATCAATATCATAGAATAAAGATCCACCACATAGGAATTACATATATGACCATAATCATATTGGGCAGCTCATATGGTACTACATCCATGAAGAACAAAAGAGAAATAGATTAAGCTACTGCCACAAACCCATAGTTCGAACAATCTGGATGTGTGACCAAAGAGGAGTTGCACAACGAGCAGCCTCGATTGGAGGTCCGAATTGGTGGTGGGACGGAAGGTGTGAGGATCAAGCAATAAAGAGAGTGCCAGAGTGTCAGTTGGTGGTGTGGGTGCAAGGAGGAGGGAATGGGACGCAAACGCATGTCCAACCGAACCGAATTAAAAAGCGCCGGGGAGCATTTGCATGACGGTTAGTACAGAGCAACGCTGATACGTCTCCAACGTATCTATAATTTCTGATGTTTCATGCTTGTTTTATGACAATACCTACATGTTTTGTTCACACTTTATATCGTTTTGATGCATTTTCCGGAACTAACCTATTGACGAGATGCCGAAGTGGTTCTTTTCTGCTGTTTTTGGTTTCAGAAATCCTAGTAAGGAATATTCTCGGAATCGGACGAAATCTTGACATCTTAGAATTCCACGAAGCTTCCGAGCACCCGAGGGAACCCGAGGGGGCCACAGGCCACCACACAATAGGGCGGCGCGGCCCAGGGGGCGCGCTCCCCTATGGTCTGGCTCCACCAGGCCCCCTCCGAGGCTGCCCTTCCGCCTATATAAAGTCCCTGACCTAAAACTTCGATACGAATAAGCCACGGTACGAGAAACAATCCAGAGTCGCCGCCATCGCGAAGCCAAGATCTGGGGGACATGAGTCTCTGTTCCGGCACGCCGCCGGGGCGGGGAAGTGCCCCGGAAGGCTTCTCCATCGACACCACCGCCATCTCCATCAACGCTGCTGCTCCCATGATGAGGAGGGAGTAGTTCTCCCCCGGGGCTGAGGGCTCTACCGTAGCTATGTGGTTAATCTCTCTCTCTGTACTCCAATACAATGATCTTATGAGCTGCCTTACATGATTGAGATCTATATGATGAGCTTTGTATCGCTACTAGTTTATGTGCTACTCATGTGATGTTATTAAAGTAGTCTATTCCTCCTGCATGGTGTAAAGGTGACAGTGTGTGCATCGTGTGGTTCTTGTCGTAGATTATGATCATAATCTCTTGTAGGTTATGGAGTTGATTATCGCTATGATAGTATTGATGTGATCTATTCCCCCTTTCATAGTGTAATGGTGACAGTGTGTATGCTATGTTAGTACTCGGTTTATTTTGCAAAGATCTATTATGCTCTAAGGTTACTTAAATATGAATGTCGAATGTTGTGGCGCTTGTTAACTCCGGCTTGAGGGAGCTCTTGTAGCCCTACACAACGAATGGTGTTTGTCATCCAACAAAAGAGTGTATGTAGCACAAATGAGAGAAGTTATTTATTTATTATGCGATCAATGTTGAGAGTGTCCACTAGTGAAAGTATGATCCCTATGCCTTGTTTCCAATACTGCAAACACCGCTTATTTACTGTTCTGTTGCATGTTTACTCGCTGCCATATTTTATTCAGATTACTATTACCACTCATATACATCCATACTACTTGTATTTCACTATCTCTTCGCCGAACTAGTGCACCTATACATCCGACAAGTGTATTAGGTGTGTTGGGGACACAAGAGACTTCTTGTATCGTGATTGTAGGGTTGCTTGAGAGGGATATCTTTGACCTCTTCCTCCCCGAGTTCGATAAACCTTGGGTGATTCACTTAAGGGAAACTTGCTGCTGTTCTACAAACCTCTGCTCTTGGAGGCCCAACACTGTCTACAGGAAAGAAGCGTGAGTAGACATCAAACGCCAAGGACACCCCCTCGATGGAAATGGTAGCGAGCGAGGCTACGACTAAAATAATTTGCGAGTGCCATAGAGGGGGATTGGAACGGGCGTCGAGCCATTCACATTGGCAACAAAATATTTTAAAGGTCGTTTCCAATGACTTTGTCAACACTGAAGTGAAAATATCCATTTCTGATGCAGGCTCGCCACAAACAGACAATTGGAAAAGGTTTGTTGCCAACTTTAGAAGCCCAGAAGCCCACACATGGCATCTATAAGAACCCCCAATCATGTCTCTCTCACCCTCAATTGCTCCCAACCTTGGCTGCCCACACTCCTCTCCCTCGATCTTCCTGATGGCCTCGCCACGGAACATGTTTGGAGCCCAAGGCCACACCGTTTTCCTCAGTAGTGGAAGTGGTAGTTATGCCCCAGCTTGTCGCGACAGTCGCCTCATCTCTAGTGGAATAAGAACGAATTCCACACTAGCATCACATAACCTCGCGCGACAACTTGAGGTACCATCGTGACCTGCAACTCTAGGACCAGAATTGTCACGCCGCGCCCGTGGTGATAATGTTTTAGTTGCAATAGTTAGTAGTTATTTCTTTGGAGACAATTCGTCTTCATGAGAAGACAATAGTATGTTTTACGGATAGAAGAGTCGACTAATCATGAAGTTATTTTTTATCCATCCATCTCTTATTTTTTCTATGGCTGCTTTTTTTTTGAATGGCCTAATTCTATTTGAACGTATTTTATAATAATGAGAGGATCTGAAAAAGAAGTGCAGATAAAAGAACAAAATGGGTTCTTTTGATAGTGGAGTGTGATGCATGTGAAATGCATACTTGAAGTTTGTAGTTTATTGCCACATATTGCCACATATTATGTAATATCCCAGGTTTACAGGCTACAAAAAGAGAGAATAGAGTTGTGTGCATTGCATTCATGCATATAAAATTTGGGGAATTTTTGCGCTTTTAAATAAAATTTGTCACAGTAACTAAAGTTTCACTTGACTTGCTGGAATTAGCTCATCAAGTCAAGCGCTATAAACCTCAATGTGACCTTTGCTAAAACCTTGTTTTGGGTAGAGATGATTTGATCTATGGGCTAGATCAAATGGAATTAGCTTTACAACAAACAACACCTTAAGTAAGGGTCAACTACAAGATCTTATAAAAGATCTCAACATGATATTCCTTACAACAACACATGAATATTATTCAACTATAAATCAAAATAACACAATTAATCAAGAAACTATTCTTTACTTATCTTTTCCATGTCTTTTCTACTAAATAAATATTCCTACCAAGATTCACATGGTATGCAACTATAATATTAAACCCATGTCAAGGACATTCACATTAATTCCTTATCAAACCTTGACTATTCCAATCAAGTTTCTCCAAACTCATTTCTACTAAACATCACAGAATGGAGAGAACCATCCCTATGCTTATACTATCTCTTGAGTAGAACCTAGGTTAATATTCAAACCCTATCTAAGTGAGGTAAGTCATTGATACTAACTAATGCTATAAGAAATACAAGTCAAGTACTAAACCCTACTTGACCTAGTCAACACTTGATGGTAAGTAAGAACCTATTTTACTAGTGATCCAAGAGAGAGGCAAGTGTTGTGATCATTACACCTTGGTAATGATCATAAACCCTAGAGGAACCCTACCTATTCAAGAGAGCTCAAGCTAAAAGTGTAGACTCAAGTATATTGACCAATACTTGATCTTGGAGAGGAGAACCATGTTTCACTGATGAACCATTAAGAGGTACATACCTTGATCATTACAAATTGGGTAATGATCATAAACCCTAAGAATCTAGCTGAGTGTGAAGAGAGGAATAATAAAGAAGTGATTAGCAAGGAATAAGTTGATCATGTCTAAATGCATGATCTTACCTTGTAGATTTAAATAATAAGATAAACCAATGTGATAAGAAGATACTATCCATCACATAAAATGATAGATCATTGTAATTAATCCTAGACCATTATTCATACCTTGAGTAGAGGAGTACTTGCATCACACTTAAACCTTGCTTATCTAAATGCTTGGGACAACCCTAGCATTGCCTTGATGCATGAATCCTAACAAAGTGAGGCGAATAAACTTAGCCAATAAAACATAACCAAAGCTTATGTCCATATTCTAATTCTAGTTGTGCATCACATGGGTGATCACCACTAAAACCCTGGACCACATTTAAGTTTCAATCCAAGTACCACTTGGGATTATAAGGAGAACCCTTCCATACCTCATGCCTATTTATACTTCAATTTAGTTATTTAAGTGATTAGTGTGAAAACAATATCCAATTCTATTTTGCCTTCCAAGTAACTTGTTTAGTTGACCAAATAAAGTAGTGTTTTATAAAATAGAATCACCTTAGTAAGTGAATTAACCATGATAGCATAGGATCTATCCTAAATAATTTAAGCTAAAGTTTGTTAGTTAAGATTAGTGATTATAGAGTTTATCCAACCACTTTTCTAAATTCTTAGAAATAACTATCCACATAAAATCATGAATCAACCACATAGTCATTACCATTTATTTTTAAAAGTCTAGCCATAATTAAACTATATGTGAACAATCAATATTGTTAAGCACTAGCAAAATATAATATTATGTTCACCATGCATATGTTATAAATTTTCAAGTCACTTAAATAGATTTGGTTCCTAAAACAAAACGAATTGAGGTAAATGATACGTCCAAAACGTATCTACTTTCCCGAACACTTTTGCTATTGTTTTGCCTCTAATTTGTGTATTTTGGATACAACTAACACGGACTAACGATGTTTTCAGCAGAACTGCTCTGGTGTCTCGTTTTTGTGCAGAAATCCAACTTTCGGGAAAATCCTCGGAATTTATGCGAGAAGGCCCTATTTTACCAAAATATTGACGGAGCCAGAAGGGCAAGGGAGGTGGAGGCCCGAGGGCCCCACACCACATGGCGGCGCGGCCCGGGGGCCCGCGCGGCCATGTGGTGTGGCCCCCTCGGCCGGCCTCCGACGCCCCCCTTCGGACTACTTATTGGTTTCGAAAAACGCACGGAGAAGTCGAAGTCGCAGAAACCCTCCAGAGAGCCGCCACATCGCGAAACTCCGTCGCGGGAGCCAGAAGTCTCCGTTCGGCACTCCGCCGGGACGAAGGAGGAGATCTTCACCGCCATCACCGCCAACGCCTCTCCATCGACCAGCCATGTTTCCCCCATCCATGTGTGAGTAATTCCCCCGCTGTAGGCTAAAGGGGATGGTAGGGATTGGATGAGATTGGTCATGTAATAGTCATAAGATTGTTAGGGCATAGTGCCTAGTATCCGTAGATGTCACTTTTATGATATTGTTGCAACTTGTTATGCTTAATGCTTGTCACTAGGGCCCGAGTGCCATGATCTCAGATCTGAACATGTTATTGATTCATGAAGATATTCGTTGTTTATGATCTTACCTGCAAGTTGTATACACATGTCGTTGTCCGGAACCAATGGCCCCGAAGTGACAGAAATCGGGACAACCGGAGGGGATGGTAGTGATGTGAGGATCACATGTGTTCACGGAGTGTTAATGCTTTGCTCCGGTACTCTATTAAAAGGAGTACCTTAATATCCAGTAGTTTCCCTAGAGGCCCGGCTGCCACCGGCTGGTAGGACAAAAGATGTTGTGCAAGTTTCTCATTGCGAGCACGTACGACTAAATATGGAACACATGCCTATTGATTGATTAGTACTTGGATACCGTTTTATTATTATCTGCAAATGCCCATGCTTTGATTGTTACATGAGTTTCTCTCATCCATGCAACGCCCGCTAAATCCGTCCCTGTGCCTACAGTATTTTAATCCTGCTGTTTACTATAATCACTACTGCTGTCTTTATTTCACCGCTGTTGTTATTTCACTATTCCTACTGCCATAAAACTGTTACTACTGATAAACTCTTGCGAGCAAGTCTGTTTCAGTGCAGCTGAATTGATAACTCCGCTGTTAAGGCTTACAAGTATTCTTTGTCTCCCCTTGTGTCGAATCAATAAATTGGGTAATACTTCCCTCGAAGACTGTTGCGATCCCCTATACTTGTGGGTCATCAAGACTATTTTGTGGCGCCGTTGCCGGGGAGCATAGCTTTATTTGGAAGTTCACTTGGATTGATATTGTTCGCTGCCATTCTTCATCATGGGTAAACCTCGCGATACTAAGATCGCCATATTACCATCCACTACAAGAAAAGGTACAACTCTGAGTACCTCTGCTGCTCTTGATTCACCATCTGTGATTGATAAACTTGTTTCACCGCCACATGCTTCACATGCTGGTACTTCTGCTGAATCTGAAAATTCTCATAATATTGATAATGTTTCTGCTGTGCTTGATGATAGTGGTTCATTGGGATCTTTTCTAGATGCTACGATTGCTAGGTCTAGACAAATTGAAAATACTGAAACTCCTAATGCTACTACACCTGTTAAATCACCTGAACTTGATTATTCTAGTGATGATCTTGATGAAGATTATGTAGAGCTTGATGATGATTTTATTGAAAAATGCAATGCTACTACTGATGCAAGAAAAATTAAAAAGTTGCTTGCAGAACATGCTGTTAGATATAAACCATCTCCTGATCCTAAATTTGCCACATCTCCTATAAACATTAGGGATAAAGATTATGATTTTTCTCTTGATCTATCTCATATAGCTATTGTTGAGAAAACACCCTTTTGTGGTACTGAAAAAGAAAGTGCTGTTGAACACTTGACTGAGTTATCTACTCTTAGTGGCGTGTTTTCTGATGATGTCAAGATGCGTACTTATTTTGTCGCTAAAATTTTTCCGTTCTCATTAAAGGATGATGCTAAAACTTGGTATAATAATTTGCCTCCTGGTTCTATTAAAAGTCCAACCGACTTGCGTGATGTTTTCTTTCGAAAATACTTTCCTGCTAGTGCTCAACATGCTGCTTTGCAGAGAATTTATAATTTTGACCAGGAAGATGGAGAGAAATTGCCTGAGGCTTGGGCGAGATTTTGCTCTCTTATTAGAGCTCAGCCTGACCATGATTTGGAAAAGCATGATTTACTTGATATATTTTATAGTGGACTAACCATTGAGTCTAGGGCATACCTGGATAGTTGTGCTGGTTGTGTTTTCAGGAAAAGAACTCCAGACGACGCTGAAGAATTATTGGCTAAAATAGGCCGGAATCATGATGATTGGTCTACACCTGAACCAACCCCGACACCGATAGTGAAGAAGAGGGGTATGATTAAATTAAATGATGAAGATATGAGGGAAGCCAAGAAGTCTCTTAAAGAGAAGGGTATTAAACCTGAAGATGTGAAGAATTTACCTCCTATAGAAGATTTATGTGAGATAACTCCCCCTTCATCCATGATTGAGGTACACTCTCTTCAACGCTTTACTAGGGAAGATATTCCGTATTCAAAACCTCCTGCTCAATGCTTAGATGAATTTGATAATTATATTGTTAAGCAAGAAAACTTTAATATGAGAGTAGAGAATCATTTAATGGAAAATTCTCGAGCTATTAGTGAATTGCATGGTATTGTGGAGAGAACCTCCAATGATGTTAAGATACTTGTTAAACATTTTCAAATGGTTCAAACTCAAATTGATCAACTTACTAAAGTGCAAAATGACTTGTTGGGAAATAATTCTAAAGAAAAACATGCTTGTGAAGTAACAACTAGAGGTGGTGCTTCTACCCAGGATCCTCTATATCCTGAAGGGCATCCCAAAAGAGTTGAACAAGATTCTCAACTAATTAAAACTAGTGCTCCATCTAAGAAAAAGAAAAAGAAACATAAGAATGTTGTAGAATCCTCTGAACCTGTTAATGATCCTAATAGTATTTCTATTTCTGATGCTGAAACTGAAAGTGGTAATGAACATGAGGAAGATAACGATAAGAATGATACTCCTGATAAAGAAGAAATTGAAAAAGAACCTGAAAAGCATGCTAAAAATAAAAAGTACACTAAAGAAGATTTTATTACTGAGAAACATGGTAATGAAAGAGAACCTTGGGTTCAAAAGCAAATGCCTTTTCCTGCTAAGAAACTTAAATCAAAGGAGGAGGAACATTATAATAAATTTTGTGATTGGATGAAACCTTTATTTTTGCAAATTCCTTTGACTGATGCTATTAAATTGCCTCCTTATTCAAAGTATATGAAAGATATTGTTACTAACAAAAGGAAAATCCCCAATGAGGAAATTTCCACTATGCTCGCTAATTACTCCTTCAATGGTAAGATTCCAAAGAAGCTTGGAGACCCAGGTATACCGACTATTCCTTGTTCCATCAAGAATAATTATGTTAGAACTGCTCTATGTGATTTAGGAGCAGGTGTGAGTGTAATGCCTTTTTCTCTTTATAAGAGACTTGATTTAGATAAATTGATACCAACTGATATATCTTTGCAAATGGCTGATAAATCTACTGCTATTCCTGTTGGTTTATGTGAAAATGTTCCTGTTCAAGTTACTCAGCATTGCTTGATATTAACTGATTTTGTTGTGTTGGAAATGCCTGAAGATGATAATATGTCCATTATTCTTGGAAGACCCTTTCTTAATACTGCAGGGGCTGTTATTGATTGCAATAAAGGCATGGTTACTTTCAATGTTGATGATAAGGAACACACTGTCTATTTTCCCAAGAGGATTGATAAAGTATGTGGAGTTAATACAATTTTTAATGTGAAAACTATCAAAGTGGGATCCATTGATTGTCCTATATATGAGCCTAAAGAAGAATATCAAACTCTTGTGATTGGATCCATATCAATTCAATATAAGGTAACATGATTGATTTGAGGTTTATTTCTTCTTATGTCATATAAAATTTATTTGGTAGCAAGACTTGATCAACCTTGTTAACAAGTATATTTTATTGCATAAAAGAGCTAAACAACACTTCTTTCTTTCTTTCTCCCTCCACCTATTTTACTTGCTGTAGCACTTTTGTTTTGCAATATGCTTTAGTCATTTAAGATTTTAGAAATCATTTTCCTGCGCAGTAATCATTAATTTAATACCCAGAAATGTGCATTTTTCGAAGTTCTCTAAAAATTACAAAAATTACACCGTTGGTCCTATTTTTCGACGAGGCACCTGGGAGCACCAGAGGATGACCTGTGGGCCACCCCTTGCCCCACTACATCATCTCTTCCTCCCAGCACCTTCTCTCTCCCGAAAAAGCTCGTACCAAGTTTCTCTCACTCGTGTTTCTGCTCAAGAACTCGCGATTTTTCGATCTCCTTGCTCAGCCCAGATTTCTGTCTGAAATTTGGCACATTTACTCCTTGGTATGTGACTCCTTTGATTGTCCAATTAGAATTTCATTTGGTTGAGTATATCTTGAATATTTTGCTGTTGTAGATAACATGTTTAGTGAGCTTGCATGCTTGTTCTAAGTGGAAGAAATTAGTTTTGATGCATGTTTAGTACTCTAGCAAGTTCCTATAGTAGTTCCCTTCAATTATATACCTTGAAATCAAATTTTATAATGATTGTTGAAAAATTTCAGAAAATGGAAGGGAGTGTGCACCAACTTAACCAAGAAGAGTTGGAGGTACAGCAAGTTATGAGAGTCCATCGTGAAGAGGGAGTATACCCCTCTTATTACCCATGCACGGACTTTATGCGGAATGCAGGAATCCTGCAAGATGTGCAAACACTAATTTCCAATGCAGGATTGGGAGATTTTGCTGTTGGTGAACCTCACCAATATGCTAAACTAACGGTGTCGGTTGTGCAGGATTTCGAATTTCACCGGTCTCAAACTGACCCCATGGTCCGGTATAAGATTTATAACAAAACTATCGACTTGCCTTTCAGTGATTTTTGTACAGCAATTAGAGTGCCGCGATGGGGATCTTGCGAGAAGATCAGGGGAACACCGCGGGAGCTCTCGAATCTTTATACAAGGATTTGTAATGGGAGGAGCTTCTCCAATGATGGTGGTAAGATTAGTAGCATTCAACATCCAGCCATCCGCTATTTTGCCTATTTCATTACAAAGTGCGTTCTTGCGAGAAGGACTGGAGGTAAATTATCTGTCCAAGATTTGGCTTTCTTAGCTGCTGCTTTGCAACAGGATAGGACTTATAATTTGGGTGCTTTAATAGCTTGTAGACTTGCTACTAACCGTGAGAAAGGAGGAATTTGTGGAGGTCTTATCGCCTCTCGCTTATTAGCTATGCATGGTGTAGGACCTCACCATTTAGATATTCCGCTTTCTATAGAGAAACTTGATGTTTTCTCCATGATCAGGCATGAGTTTATTTCAGATGCATCTAATTTGAACAACCTGCATTATAGGATAACTTTGTATAAGAAAAGTTGGAGTATAACTAAGAAAATTGAAAAATTAGTACGCTTGCCTGCACCTGCTTTGTTTAACCTTGATGCCAGGGACGGGTGGTCGATCACAGAAAATGAGCTAAACGCATACATAGAAAGGGAAAGCCGTCGTGCAAGGGAAGATGTGGAGGAGGCCGAGGAGCACCCCGACTCTTCATCCGATGCAGCGAGCTCCTCATATCAACATCATGGGCATGTGGAACCTCCACGATATTCTTCTGCACAGGGGCCCTATTACCACTCCATGTATGATCCACCGGCGTGGAACTCCGACCCTCGTTGGGAATGAACTCCACTTAGGCCAAAAGCCTAAGCTTGGGGGGAGGTATACCGGCATCACTCATTCTTTGCATATTATGGTTGCTGGATACTTGTACATACTTGTTTAGTCTCTAGAGTGGTTTTCTAATGAGAGGGAGATGATATTTGGGGAAGTGCTGTCCAAAAACAGATTCTGTGCTGTTACCAAAAAAATTCGTACGCACAGCCAGAACGTTATTTTGAGTTGCCAATTTTTGAGCATGTTCCCCAGGTTGTTATCTAACTTTCATTAGTTGAACACTTTTTGGTCTGAGCAACGGAAGATTTTTGTTAATTTCGATTTCTGTACTGCTGTCAGGATTTGGCAGATTTCTGTCATCCTGCTTTT
This sequence comes from Lolium multiflorum, assembly GCA_030979885.1. NCBI lineage: Eukaryota > Viridiplantae > Streptophyta > Magnoliopsida > Poales > Poaceae > Lolium > Lolium multiflorum. Next base: position 159,319,776 of record CM061753.1, read on the forward strand.
CTGTGTTTCTGTTAGTTTGCATTCTTTTGTTTTCGCTTTGTTTCTTTCCTAAAACACAAAAAGACCAAAAATATTTCTGTTGTTTCTCTTCACCATTTGTTTATTTGGTTCCTTGCTCTTAGTTTACTTTATTTGCTATCGTTGGTTTGCTATGAGAAAACCCAAAAAGATTTTGCTTTGTTTGCTTGTTTTCTTTCGTTCTTGTTTCTAATTCGAAAACACCAAAAATATTTGCTGTTCTTCTTTGGTTTGTAAAGTTCATCATGAGTTCAATGGTCTTCGGTGGCTGGAGCGTGGTTTTCATTTCATATTATCCAAGCTACACAAGTGAAAAGGCAATAATGACGATCTACGACAATCTGATTGTGGTGAGAGGCTGGTATGAACTCTATTTGCTTTCATTTTTGTACATATACTCATCCATATGAGCATGCTTAGTTGGTTCATGTGAGGTATATGTTATTTGAGAAAGTCTAGTAGTTCATGATCTCTCATGTTTAGCTCCAATTTATTAATATGAGTAGCATGTCATGGATGTTTGCTTGCATTGTTTTATTCATAAGTAAGTATGGCATTGTGGTATCCTCCTCTGAATAATTCATTTATATCGACTTGGCACATGCTCACGCATGCATATGACTGAACGAAAAGTCAATTAAGCCTCGATGATTTATATTGCTTCAGAGTTCTTGTATCACTTTTATGCCTCCGTTAATTTATTTTGCCGCAAGCATGATTATGACAGTTATTGCTCTCTTGATTTGTCGCTCCCTAGTCTTTTGCTAGCCTTCACTTGTACTGAGCGGGATCGCCGCTCGTGCTTCCAAACACCTGAAAACCAAGTTGTTCAAAAGTGTCCACCATAAATACCTATGCATGGCATTTCAAACCATTCCAAGTAAATTCTCATGCCACTACAAGAAAAGTTGCCATGGCCGACGAAGTTGAAGTCGCGCCGTGGTTGCTGGTGTACCATGGCCGACGATTTTGGTCCCTCCGTGGTGCATGTCAAAACTTTTTTTTCTCGTTTTTGAGGCCACCTAGCCCGACGAAAGCGGCCAAAACGTGGCGTATGGTGGCCCGGGACGTGGTGCATCTCGAAATCTCGGGTTCGCCGGCCGAGTCAACGCAAATCCGCACCGCCGAGGGATGTAGGGCCCAGATGGCAGCCTCTCTGGCATTGTTTTTTTCTAGATCGCGCCATCTCGTTCAACGTTCTCCGATCGAGCCGTTTACGATGCAGGATCATGGGTCCCGCATGTCATCCTCTATGAACCAAAATTCTTTCTATTCTTGGATTTTTTTGACCCCCTGATTTACTTCCTTTTTCTTTTGATCCCTTGCCGCCTTGGAAACGTTGAGACCGCTGCTGCTAAATGGGACCCTCATGTCATCCTCTATGTGCAATCAACTTTCTTTTCTTGGAGTTTTTTTGGCACCTCAAATTTGGTCACTTGCCTTTTTCTTTCGATCCCCTGCCGCCTCTCAAACGGTGATACCGCTGCTGCTAACTGGGACCCGCATGTCATCCTCTATGTACTATAAAACTTTCTTTTCTTGAATTATTTTTGGCACCTCATATTTGGTCACTTACCTTTTTCTTTCGATCCCTGCCGCCTCTCAAACGGTGATACCGCTGCTGCTAAATGGGACCCGCATGTCATCCTCTATGTACTATAAAACTTTCTTTTCTTGGATTTTTTTGGCACCTCATATTTGGTCACTTGACTTTTTCTTTCGATCACTGTTGCCTCTCAAACAGTGATAGCTGCTAAATGGGACCCGCATGTCATCCTCTATGTACTATAAAACTTTCTTTTCTTGGATTTTTTTTGGCACCTCATATTTGGTCATTCTTTCGATCCCCTGCGCCTCTCAAACGGTGATACCTGCTGCTAAATGGGACCCGCATGTCATCCTCTATGTACTATAAAACTTTCTTTTCTGGATTATTTTTGGCACCTCATATTTGGTCACTTGCCTTTTTCTTTCGATCCCTGGCCTCTCAAACGGTGATACCGCTGCTGCTAAATGGGACCCGCATGTCATCCTCTATGTACTATAAAACTTTCTTTTCTTGGATTATTTTTGGCACCTCATATTTGGTCACTTGCCTTTTTCTTTTGATCCCCTGCCGCCTCTCAAACGGTGATACCGCTGCTGCTAAATGGGACCCGCATGTCATCCTCTATGTACTATAAAACTTTCTTTTCTTGGATTTTTTGGCACCTCATATTTGGTCACTTGCCTTTTCTTTTGATCCTGCCGCCTCTCAAACGTTGATACCGCTGCTGCTAAATGGGACCCGCATGTCATCCTCTATGTACTATAAAACTTTCTTTTCTTGAATTATTTTGGCTCCTCATATTTGGTCACTTGCCTTTTTCTTTCGATCTCATGCCAAGTTTGAAACGTTGAGGAACCTGCTGGCTCATGGGACCCGCATGTCATCCTCTATGTACTATAAAAGTTTATTTTTTTATTTTTTTTTCACCCTCTGATTTTTGGCTATTTCCTTTTTCTTTTGATCCCCTGCCGCCTTGGAAACGTATGGTAAGCTGCTGACTCATGGGACCCGCATGTCATCCTCTATGTACAATCAACTTTCTTTTCTTTTGATCTCAAGCCGCATTTGAAACGTTGAGACCGCTGCTGCTAAATGGGACCCGCATGTCATCCTCTACGTACAATAAAGTTTCTTTTCTTGGATTATCTTTGGCTCCTGATATTTTGTCACTTGCCTTTTTCTTTCGATCTCATGCCGCCTTTGAAACGTTGAGTAAGCTGCTGGCTCATGGGTCCCGCATGTCATCCTCTACGAACAATAAAAGTTTCCTTTCTTGGAGTTATTTTTTACCCCTAATTTCTGGCTATTTGCCTTTTTCTTTTGATCTCCTGCCCCCTCTGAAACGATGAGGACGCTGTTGGCAGGTCGGTCCCACATGTCATCCTCTATGAACAATAAAAGTTTCCTTTGATGGATTTATTTTGAACCCCTCATTAATTTCTGGATATTTCCCCTGCCGCCTTGGAATCGTTGAGGATGCTGCTGCCTCATGGGTCCCGCATGTCATCCTCTCAGAACGGTAAATGTTTATTTTCTTGGATTTTGTTGACCAAACGATTTTTGGCTTATTTTTTCTTTCGATCACCTGCAGCCTTTAAAACGTTGAGGACGCCGCTGGCTCACGGGTCCCACATGTCAACCTCTATGAACAATAAACGCTGAGGATGCTGCTGCCTCATGGGTCCCGCATGTCATCCTCTCAGAACGAAAATGTTTCTTTTCTTGGATTTTTTACCAACAGATTTTTGGTTTATTTTTTCTTTCCATCCCCTGCCGCCTTTAAAACGTTGACGACGCTGTTTGCTCATGGGTCCCCGATGTCAGCCTCCCCGTACAAGAAACATATGATATCTTGATTATTTTGCAGACAATAAACAATGTATTGCGCTCTGAGCTATTTCAAACGGATAATTAAATCTTTATTTTTACATAAACAAACTTATATGTTGAATCTCCTTGTTTTTTTGTCTTTGCGAAGCATAGGACTTTCCTGTTTTTTTAGAAAATTCGGAACTTTCCTGTTTTGGAGTGGGCTGAAATTGTACGAGTCAAAAGGCCAAGCAGGATAGTTCGAAAGCCCAGATGTCCAGATGCAGCCCAATTGAAATCTTTCTTCTTGGATTTTTTTCACCCCCTGATTTCTGGCTACTTCATTTTTCTTTTGGTCCTGTGCCGCCTTGGAAACGTTGAGACCGCTGCTGCAAAATGGGACCCGCATGTCATCCTCTACGTACAATAAAATTTCTTTTCTTGGATTATTTTTGGCTCCTGATATTTGGTCACTTGCCTTTTTCTTTCGATCCCTGCAGCCTCTCAAACGGTGATACCGCTGCTAAATGGGACCCGCATGTCATCCTCTACGTACAATAAACTTTCTTTTCTTGGATTATTTTTGGCTCCTGATATTTGGTCACTTGCCTTTTTTTCTTTCGATCTCATGCCACGTTTGAAACTTTGAGGAACCTGCTGGCTCGTGGGACCCGCATGTCATCCTCTATGTGCTATAAAAGTTTATTTTCTATGGTTTTTTTTCACTCTCTGATTTTTGTCTATTTCCTTTTTTCTTTTGATGCCCTGCCGCCTTGGAAACGTTGAGTAAGCTGCTTACACATGGGACCCGCATGTCATCCTCTATGTACAATCAAGTTTCTTTTCTTGAATTATTTTTGGCTCCTGATATTTTGTCACTTGCCTTTTTCTTTCGATCTCATGCCACGTTTGAAACGTTGAGGAACCTGCTGGCTCATGGGACCCGCATGTCATCCTCTATGTGCTATAAAAGTTTGTTTTCTTGGATTTTTTTTCACCCTCTGATTTTTGGCTCCTGATATTTCGTCACTTGCCTTTTACTTTTGATCCCCTGGCCCCTTTGAAACGTTGAGTAAGCTGCTGGCACATGGGACCCGCATGTCAACCTCTATGTCCATCAACTTTCTTTTCTTGGATTTTTTTTGACCCCCTACTTTCTAGCTACTTTCTTTTTCTTTTGATCTCAAGCCGCATTTCAAACATTGAGACCGCTGCTGCAAAATGGGACCCGCATGTCATCCTCTATGTACAATAAATCTTTGATTATTTTTGGCACCTCATATTTGGTCACTTGCGTTTTTTTCTTTCGATCTCATGCCACCTTTGAAACGTTGAGTAAGCTGCTGGCTCATGGGTCCCCCATGTCATCCTCTACGAACAATAAAAGTTTCCTTTCTTGGAGTTATTTTTGCCCCTAATTTCTGGCTACTTCCTTTTTCTTTTGATCCCCTGCCGCCTTTGAAACGTTGAAAACTTTCTTTTCTTTGATTATTTTTGGCACCTCATATTTGGTCACTTGCCTTTTTCTTTCGATCCCCTGCCGCCTCCCAAAATACCGCTGATGCTAAATGGGACCCGCATGTCATCCTCTATGTACTATAAAACTTTCTTTTCTTGGATTTTTTTGGCTCCTGATATTTGGTCACTTGCCTTTTTTCTTTCGAGACCTCCTGCCGCATCTCAAACGGTGATACCGCTGCTGCTAAATGGGACCCGCATGTCATCCTCTATGTACAATAAAGTTTCTTTTCTTGGATTATTTTTGGCTCCTGATATTTGGTCACTTGCCTTTTTCTTTCGATCCCATGCCGCCTTTGAAACGTTGAGGAAGCTGCTGGCTCATGGGTCCCGCATGTCATCCTCTATGAACAATAAAAGTTTCCATTGTTGGAGTTATTTTTTACCCCTAATTTCTGGCTACTTCCTTTTTCTTTTGATCCCCTGCCGCCTTTGAACGTTGAAGAATCTGCTCGCTAATGGGTCCCACATGTCAGACTCTATGGACGATAAACCTTTCTTTTCTTGGAGTTATTTTGACCCCTAATTTCTGGCTATTTTGCCTTTTTTTGGATCCCGTGCTGCCTTGGAAACGTTGAGGATGCTGCTGCCACATGGGTCCCGCATGTCATCCTCTCAGAACGATAAATGTTTCTTTTCTTCGATTTTTTTACCCACTGATTTTTGATTTATTTTTTCTTTCGATCCCCTGCCGCCTTTAAAACTTTGACGACGCTGCTGGCTCATGGGTCCCGATGTCAGCCTCCCCGTACAAGAAACATGTGATATCTTGATTATTTTACAGACAATAAAAAGTGTATTTCGCTCTGAGCTATTGCAAACGGATAAATTAAATCTTTATTTTTACATAAACGAACTAATATGAATCTCCTTGTTTTTGTTTTGTTTTTGCGAAGCATAGGACTTTCTTGTTTTGGAGTGGGCTGAAATTGTACGAGTCAAAAGACGTCCAGCAGGTTAGAAGGCCCAGATGGCCAGGCAGCCCCAATTTATATCTTCCTTATCTTGGATTATTTTTTGATCAAAAGGCCCAGCAGGGGTACATCCTTTTTCTTTTGGTCCTGTGTGCCGCCTTGGAAACGTTGTGGACGCTGCTGCCTCATGGGACCCGCATGTCATCCTCTATGAACTATGAACTCTAAAAGTTTCTTTTTTCTTGGATTTTTTTTCACCCCTCTGATTTTTGGCTATTTCCTTTTTCTTTTGTTCCCCTGCCGCCTTGGGACCCGTATGTCATCCTCTATGTACAAAAAACTTTCTTTTCTTGGAGTTTTATTCCCCCTAATTTCGGGCTACTTTCGTTTTCTTTTGATCTCAAGCCGCATATGAAACATTGAGACCGCTGCTGCAAAATGGGACCCACATGTCATCCTCTATGTAAAATAAAAGTTTCTTTTCTTGGATTATTTTTCACGCTCTGATTTTTGGCTATTTCCTTTTTCTTTCGATCCCCTGCTGCTTGGAAACGTTGAGGATGCTGCTGCCTCATGGGTCCCACATGTCATCCACTATGAACAATAAAAGTTTCTTTTCTTCGATTTTTTTCACCCTCTGCTTTTTGGCTATTTCCTTTTCATTTGATCCCCTGCCGCCTTGGAAACGTTGAGGATGCTGCAGCGTCATGGGACCCGCATGTCATACTCTATGTACAATAAAAGTTTCTTTTCTAGGTTTTTGGCTCCTGATATTTGGTCACTTGCCTTTTTCTTTCAATCTCATGCCGACTCTCAAAGGTACAATAAAAGTTTCTTTTCTTGGATTATTTTTGGCTCCTGATATTTGGTCACTTGCCTTTTTCTTTCGATCTCATGCCGTCCTTGAAACGTTCAGACCGCTGCTACAACATGGGACCCTATGTCATCCTCTATGTACAATGAAAGTTTCTTTTCATGGATTATTTTTTGCTCCTGATATTTGGTCACTTTCCTTTTTCTTTCGATCTCATGCCGCCTCGGCCCTCTGAAACGACGAGTAAGTTGTTGGCTCATGGGACCCGCATGTCATCCTCTATGTACAATAAAGTTTTTTTCTTGGATTTTTTACCCCCTGATTTTTGGTCACTTGCCTTTTTCTTTCGATCCTGTGCCGCCTTTGAAATTGTGGACGCTGCTGGCTCATGGGTCCCACATGCCAGCCTCTATGAACAATAATATTTCTTTTCTTGGATTTTTTTTACCCCTGATTTCTGGCTATTTGCCTTTTTCTTTGGATCCCCGACCGCCTTTGAAACGATGAGGACGCTGCTGGCGCATAGCTCCCACATGTCAGCCTCTAAGAACAATAAACATTTCTTTTCTTGGATTTATAGTTGACCCCTAATTAATGGCTACTTCGCTTTTTTTTTCGATCCCCAGCCGCCTTAGAAACGTTGAGGACGCTGCTGGCTCATGGGTCCCATATGACAGCCTCTATGAAAAGTAAAACATTTACTTTCTTGGATTTATTTTTGACACCTAATTAATGACTACTTGGTTCTTTTCTTTTGATCCCGTGACGCCTTTGAAACGTTGAGGGCCCTGCTGGCTCATGGGTCCAACATGTCAGCCTCTATGAACAATAAGAGTTTCTATTGTTGCATTTATTTTTGACCCCTAATTTCTGGCTATTTGCCTTTTTTCCATTGCCTGCCACCTTAGAAACGTTGAGGACGCTGCTGGCTGGGTCCCACATGTCAGCCTCTTTGTACGATAAAAGTTTCCTTTGCTGGATTTATTTTTGACCCCTAATTTCTGGCTATTTGCCTTTTTCTTTCGAACTCCACCGCCTTTGAAACGTTGATGACGCTGCTGCAAACTGGGTACAATATGTCAGCCTCTTTGTGCGATAAACCTTTCCTTTCTTGGATTTTTTGGACACCTGATTTCGAGCTACTTGCCTTTTTCTTTCGATCTCCTGCCCCCTTTGAGAAACGCCGAGAACGATACTGGTTCGTGGGTCCCACATGTCATCCTCTCTGAATGATAAATGTTGGGGCCGCGGCTGCAAGATACGTCCCACATGTCAGCCTGACTGTTGAATAAACGTTTCCTTTCTCGAATTTATATTTGACCCCTGATTTCTGGCTACTTTGCCGTTTCTTTCGATCCCCTGCATGTCTGCTACTCCACCGAAAAACAGACCGGCATGTATTCATCACAATACTGGTAGCTAATTTAGGAAAAATGTGTTCATCACGGGATTCAAACAAAGATCTTCATCTCTGCTAAATTTTGATTTCACCAAAAACCGAACAGCGTGTGTTCATGACTTTAACTTCACAAACACTATGGTTTCTCTATAAAATAAGGTCACCATCCGTTCCTTTATTGTAGGCATTTGCGAAAAGTGTCTTTGGCTAATGGGCACCAGTGCTCTGCTGTTTAAAAAAAATCAAATAGCATACATATTTGTTTCAAAAAAATCTGAAAATGAATGTAGACATAATAAATAAAGTAACCTACAAGCGTGTAAAATTTTAATATGATATTCTTTATATTGTAGACTACACAAAAAAGACAAAATCTGTTGAAATTTGGAGATTTGAAATATGCATACCCAGATCCACACGTTTGTTACTTTTGTGTAGCCCAGAATTTTTTTTATTTGAAACTGAAATTTTGCACGTTTATGGGACAATTCATTAGCTACTCCATGATTTGTTTTCTAATTTTTTGAACAAATAAATATATTTTTTATTTTTTTCTAAAATAGCAGGAGCAATGGTGCCCAAGAGCACCAAATCTCTTAATAGGCATTTGCGCCTAATAGCGTGAGCTTAGCTAATTTTTGAAGAAAAAAAAGATGTCCATTGTGGTATTCAGGACAAAGATCTTCATGTCTGCTACTGCACCAAACAACAAACCAGCATGTATTCATCACAATACGGGTAGCTAATTTGTGAAAAATATGTTCAGCACGGGATTCAAACAAAGATCTTCATCTCTGCAAAATTTTGATTTCAGCAAAAACCGAACAGCGAATGTTCATGAGGTTAAGTTCACGAACACTATGTTTTCTCTATAAAATAAGGTCACCATCTGTCTCTTATTTCTCAAGGAAAAACAGGTGGAAGTGTTGGGACGAACCACATGGGTGCTTCGGCTCTATGTTCAGTCTTCTCTTTTTTGTACTGCAATCTTGAGCCTATGGCAGGACCTCCATTGACGTGCATTCTGCACCAATTTGGCCTTGGACGTATCCATGTATCACGGGCGCGATTGTGGGTAGCAAAGACACAGTCAGGTTTGAACAATTGGAAATCTGGTTCTGCAGCCTCTGCGTCGACTGGCGGGGGTAGCATGAAAATTGGGTGATTGAGTCCAAGAAATAAAGAACGCCCCTTCAAATTGTTCAATCTTTCCCACCTTGCCTCTTCTACAGGGTCCAAGGTATGGGCAGATCTCAAGAAAACGTAGCACCGTACCAAAGGATAAGACCTCAGCTTGTTACCCATATGTAATATTGGAGGACCGAGGATGGGCCGATAACCTTTAACCTGAATCCACGCGAGATCAGATTCACCAGTAATGGACTCTGCTCTCATTGGTGCCAGGAACCAAGTGCGCTGGTCAGAAAATCCAAGAAATACATCTTCATCTTCATAATTATGATTATCACCATCATCATCTAATTCTTCATCATCTAATTCTTCATCATCAAATTCGTCTTCTTCTAATTCTTCTTCTTCTAATTCTTCTTCATCAGCATCATTATCTTCATCGGCACCTCCATCGCCTTGAGCCACATTTGCTTCATCATCTTCCATGACAGCATCTCCCTCGATTTGAGCGAAAATTGCAGCCACTTCTGCTTCTTCATCTTCAATGACAGGGGCGTCAATGAGACGCGGGGCTGCATGTGTCCCTGCAATGCACAAAGATCAACCACAATGCAGCAAGTAGGAACTACACTGAAAATTATCTCTTCTCTTCTATCTTCTATTTTCTACTACTATAAGGCACCAGTTTTTAACAAGACATGTCGCAGCAATTCCAACTGTTGGTGTCCAAAATCTAACGGTTGGGATTAGAGGTATTCGCGTGAAAAAAATACCACACCAGTGTCCACGTGTTTCTAGAACCGTCATGTTTCCATTATGAAGAAAAATCAGAGCAGTCTCACACCGATATCACACGTCCCACTTGATAGTGATTAAGAAAGGTTCCAAATTTTTGTTCATATTTATAAACTGTATGCTCACACTTATTTTGATGGTATAACCAAATTATTAGTTGTATTGAAAGTTTGAACAACATTTAGAACGCAACTTTTATACATCAGTATTGCGAATCGTAATTGGTCCAACATGTGCAGCATGCCATTTACTAGTTAAGACATAAAACAAAGACTCACCACAGGTATATGGTTCCCAAACCAGAACATCTCCATACGGATATGTAACTGCGTATACACGATGTAGGTGTGAACTTGTACCATATCCAGGAATGCCCATGGCATCGACATAGCTGTTTCTATCAAAGAATTCAGGGTTTCTCAGGATATTCCACTCCTTTTCTAGGGGCGCTTGTAGGATAGCAATCAATTCGTCAAATACAACGATTACCTCGTAATGCCATGGCCCTGCTAGATCATCTTTGTACGGCCTCTTGACGATCCGTACTTTGAGCAGTTCCAAACTTTTATCTATTTTGTATTTGAACAGGAATGGTGGGCTGCCATGCCACCATTCACTAGTAGGGCCCAAAGAAATTCCTGCATCTTGCAGAGATGGAAGAGGTATAATAGTATCTGATATGTATATGTTGCGGATCGTCAAGTGCCCGTCCTGCTGGACAAATGCCACCCAGTCGCCGTTACAACCCACCCAGTGCATGGGTCCATGTCCATCCAGTTCCTCCTTGGTATGGATAAATGCTGGAACTGTCGGCTTGTCTAATGGCATCAGCAACGCGTGAATGCCCTGCAAATAGGATTTGTTTCAAAATTGTCTATGCATGCAAGGTATTCGACAGAATGAAGAGCGGATTGTGCAGAACTGAAGCACAGATGTAATGGATAAATAAAGCAATTCCGAAGAGTACATGTGCATAGTGAAGGCAGCAAACCTTACAGTACTCCCAAATCAGGTGATTATGTTGAGTCTAAATTCATGCATGATGTTTGGCAATAAGAAAAGTTGATTGAAAAAACACAAGCTGAAACGAGATGAGTAAATAAATAAATACTCTTACAGTATTGTCGCGGTCGTCTGGCCATGTCTCGGGGTCGCAGTGGAGCAGGCTCGGTAAACCGAACGGAACCTTATGCGCTCCGCGGATGGCATGCCGCATGCCGATCATGCCTCGAGCGAGGCGACCAGTGCTGAGGATATCCGCCCGCTCGGCTATGTTCTCCACCAGTGGGTAGTGGAGGTTGCCCCACCCCATGGACTGGTGGTAGCAATCAGGAATCTCCTCAATCTTACGCTTCTGCTTCATTGGAGTCGGTAATCCAATGCAAGGGAGAGAGGGGTGAACGGGAGAAAGAGACAGAAGAGGGTTTTTTTTGGAGAAGATGCAGTAGTAGTACTACGATACTAGGAGGTGGAGATGCGGGGCATGTTTCCGGGAGAGAGGAACCACTATTTCCCTTAAAAAAAATAACAGCACTTGCGCATTAGAACTTGGGGCGGGGATATAGCGGTAAGAGGTATTGACCAACTTTCCCTCACCTTGACCCCACGTGGTTGTGAACCCGAGATAATTCTTTTTGATGAACCCGATATACTTATTATAGTACTAAAATAGTACAAGTATATACCTTGTACTCCTATATACTAACATTACTATTTTAAGGACTTATGTTCCATGAGCAACAACTTCCCCCACTCCGCTCATCCGAAATCCTAGCCCCTCCAACTTCAAGGACCAATCAACATAGCTATGGCCTTCTAATTTGGCTCAAGTCGCCGCACACATAGTCCTCCCGCCGACAAGGAATAGGAGCATCAGCCCTTTCGTCGCTTGTTGTTACACATAATCATATACAGTACCATATATATTTCAAATTTCCATATCAAAAAATAGTTCAAATCTGAATTTTAACATCTCAAGCTAAACCCTCGCTTGCTCTTAAACATAAGCATACCATAGTTCTACTTTTGTCTTCACCGAACAACAGAACACAATTTCATCACAACATAGCCAACCGGAGTACCTAGTAATGTAACTAGAGAAGTGAACCTATAGTTGATCAAGCCTTCAACTTTAACACAATAATACCCCCACATTATGTGTTGAGGAGCCACACCCATATATTTAAGAGTACCATCAAGTAGACCACAAATGCATCAATGAAGAGAGGGGTATACTTATAGACCACCTCTTTACAAAACAGTTGTAACTAGTAGACCACAATTGCCTCGTTCATTAGCTATGAAATTACATACTATCAGTAGCTACAATGGCTGCAGGCCCTGTTTCAGAATTAAACATCACACTTGTTCCAATCCGGGGCGTTGGCGAAGTTTGGGATGAACCAAAGCGGTGTCTTTACCAGGTACCTATCTTTTTTTGTTTTGCATGTTTTCTCCAAGGCGTTGGTTTGGAAACCAACGGCGCAATCTTCACGATTCAGACTGAATCGGCATATTTCAGGCAGCTGCGAATTGCGAAGCCATGCTTCATTCGGCAAGGTGTACACACAATTTCTTCTCGTCAGACATCCTGGGACAACATCTGCACCGCCTAATGGCAGCATAATCGGATAGTTCACTCCAAGGAAAAGAGAATATTCTCCAAGGTCATCAATCTTTTCCCATGGAATACCTTCATTTAACTTACTAGTGTCCTTCGTGAACACCAGGCAACCAAACCCAGAAGCATAGTTGCCAACAGTGCGACCATGATGAACACGACGATCAGAAGCAGTATGGCAAACTTTACAGGAATATTCCCTTTCATCAGCAATGCCCAGTGTATGGATCAGAAGAAGTCTAGAACCATCTATAGATCTTGCTAACCACCACATGCCATAATCGACCTCGTGATCATGGCCAAGAGCATCATCAAGTGCACACCGCCATTCAAACACAATGGGCGGTGGCTCTACGATCAGCGGAGGACCTGCTTGAAAACGAAATTACTGTTAAGAAGGGTATGTTTGGTTTGCACAAATCTGAAAACGTAAGAATTGGGAAAACGCATTAGGATTCAGATGGGATGATATAATGGCATTTCCATTCAATAATACAGCATATTGGTGTATTTCAGTACATCACATGGGAAACCAAAGGATTCATTTCAAGAAGTTCAAGTAGAGGTCAAAATCCAACATAATTCAATCTGAGAATAAAACTCCTAATTATACAATCCTCAAATTTTTCTATGGTAATCATCTCGAATAAAAAGTCTAAATACCAATGAAATTTCATCCGAAGCAAATATGCCCCAAGCCTCCAAGTCAGATCAGTCAGGTTCGAAAATTAATAAGTTTGTGCATTAAAATTATCTTTACAGCCATGAATAATGAAGCTCATCATACACTACTTACGTCCGGAGGAAAATTACCAGCTTGCTGAGGATTCCATGCGTGAACAGTGCCAGTATGAGTTGTGGCAAACACAAGCCCATTGTGGAGAATTGCATCGCTGTAATTGTAAAAGATGTGGGACTTGGGCTCTGTAAGAACTGTCCATCCAGAATCTTCGCCGCAAAGGAGGGCAACTCTGATGTCAAAAACAGCAACAAGAGAGAAATTTTTGTACCCCCCAGCAGCTGTGGGAACTTGGCAAATATATATCTTGTGAAATATAATAGCACGAAGGTTGTGGTGGTATATATTTGGAATGTGGGTGGTTTCAAACGGCACAGGGAGAGGAATTTCACGGCGAGTGTAGACGTTGACAAGTTTCCATTTGCAAGCAGGAAAGCCAGTGTCAACCATGGCAACCCAATCTCCATTGGCACCTACCCACTGCTTACCCGTACCGTCTGGCATCACAGCGTCGGAGGAGAACCTGTCCAGCGGCGTCAGCTTGCAATCCCGTGCTACCTTCGTCGGGTGAGAATGAAGAACACATGGGAGGCCAAACGGGAGAGAAAAAGATAGAGTTGCACTATCATTTGCAGAGTCGAAAAATAGTTTGGACGAACCGACGAGGCTCGCGGCGGTGATGACGTCGCATCTTGTTACGAGTTCTTCAAGGGGACCTTCGGAAAAGACCTTCTGAAACAGTTCAGAGTCATCATTTTCCTTGTTCGATGCCGCCATCGCAGGGCAGGGGGTGGGTCTATGAGGTTTGGGTTCAACTGATTGGAGTTTAATTTGGGTTCGATGGCGGCAGGTGGCGGGGAAGATGAAGAACGGAGGCTCTCAAACTGGGCGGTGGAATTGATTCTAAAGCTGCATGGCGGCGGCACTGGCGTGTGCTATGGAAGGTGGTCGATTGGTGCGGGCGGGGGCGGAGGTAGACGATGGAGGTGAACAGAAATAGGGCAGGTGGGGGCGGGGCGCTTGACTTCGCTCCTCTACACTCTACAGCATCTCCTCCTGTTTCTTGGAAAGTGTATAGACCCATAATAAAAAGTCACTGTTCCCTCTGAAAAGGTGAAGAACAAGTCACTGGTCTAACGTGCAAATTTGGACATCCCAAGCTATGTGTTGTCATGTCAATTCAATGTCCATGGCAGTATTTTGAATTTTGCGTGACCAAAAGAAGTACGCCTTGGCCTTTCACAATCGGGGTTTCTTTAGAGCAAGAACAATAGAAGAGCCAACAGCTGGCAAAAGTACCACGTAGGCGGGCTATAAGCGCCCACTATTGTCCTACTTCCTCTTGGCGTGATACTCCCTCCGTCCACAAATAAGTGGACGTGCAGGATTTTCAAGGTAAATTAGTAAAAGGAAAGAAAAAATGCATTGGAGCACTCGTATCTTAAGAAACACATGTACTCAACCACGGTTGTAGATTTTCTCGGCGCAAGACTTTTCCCCAGCAGTTGTGGCTTTCAGTTATTCGTGGGTGTGGGGAGGAGCTCCGCCGCATCGGTAAAAAGCAAAGAGGGACGGCGGCTCTCGATCGTGCGGTGTACTCGTAAATCACGTGTGACCCATGCCCTAATAATTCACAATGCATTGATGAGGGCTATCACTTCATCATCCAATAAAATGTACTTAGTAACTATGGTAATAATATTGTCTTCTCGCAAAAAAATGGTAAAAATATTGTCTCTTAAGCCATGTACTAGTACAGTGCAAGATGCTTTAGAGAAATAAACCTATATTTTATTGCTACTCCGTAATACACATGGTTATTTATTCTAGGCAAATGCCTACCGAAAGATGTAGGAATAGGGAAATGTAGGATTGCAATGTCATGTCCACTCCAATCCTATAGGAATTCATAGAATCCAAACTTTGTTTGATTCCACCATAGGAAAAGTAAGGGCTCCTTTGATTTAAAGGATAGGAAAAGCATAGGAATAGGAAAGGTATAGGATTGGAATGGCATGTCTACTTGAAACCTATAGGAAGATGAAGTTTGTTTGATTGTAGCAAAGGAATTTTTCCATGAGGTATGAGCTAATGCTTTTTTCCTATAGGAATCACACTACAAGATTCCTATAGGAATTTTTCCTATAGGATATGTTCCTATGAATCAAACAACATGTATAGGAATTTTTCCCATAGGAATCAAATCCTACACAATTCCTATGCAAATCCTTTGAATCAAAGGAGCCCTAAAGCATTCTTAAAAAGAGGTATGAGTAGATGTTTAATTTTCTATGGAATCTGTGCAAAGAAATCCTTAGGAAAAATTCCTATCGGAAACAATCCTACAAATCAAACAGCCAAGGATTCAATTGTACCAATTCCCTATGCAAATCCTTGGTGTTCACCCAATCCTCTCGAATACTCATCCAAAAAATGCACTAATACTTTGATGGGGAGTTTTTGTATTCTAGGCAAGAATAGAGGGTTTGCGGGGATCACTTGAGAAGTGTATTAACCAAAGAAGGCATAAGTAATACACCAACACACACTAACATGCCCTTAATGGATGTATCTCCATAAACTCCCTCTGTTCTTTATTACTACTACTAGTTTATGTACTTCTTAACTAATATGGGATAATCATGAAATATATTTTCTAACATTCAGCCAAAATATAGTGTTTCGACTTTTTAAAATACTGAAAAACTAGTAATTAAAAATATTTGAGCTATCAAATCTAGGAAGTTTGAAAATATTTTGTATTCCGTCTGAAAGTTGTGTTACTTGGTGTAAGATTCACACAAAAATGATGAAAATATCAAACCTTCAAAAAAATTGTAGTAATTCAAACGTTATGTGCGTTTCATAATTTTGCAAAATCTATTCTATTTGCAATTAAAACTATAGTAGTTGGTGGTCCCCGATCATCTGATTTGCTCTTAAACAGCTCAATCCTAAATTTGAAATTCCCTGCAACAGAACACGATAGTTGGTGGTTTGTGCGGAAAAAAATTACAGTTTTAAAAAGTGTTTTAAGCAACGAAGGCAGCAATAAGCGGTAGTTTGTGCAATTTCCTCGTGTAAACAACATGTAGCGTCGAAGTAATAGTACTAGCAGTACAGAAATCTTGTGTAATTTCTAGTTCTACATATTACTAGTGTCCACTGTTTGAGAGTTGATGGTGAATGGGTCTGATTTTCAATCGAATGAGAATTAGCAAATTGATTTTTATGACAAAAGCATACAAAGGGAGTAAAACAACATACCCGCATTCGCCGCTGCTACCAGCATGCGATGCCTCCACGAGTGCATTGACGGCTGCTGCAAATCCTCGGAAGGCATCTAGGTTTTGCAGATCGTCGATTGCCGCTGTCCGGCTAAGCTTAACCAGCATAGCTGCCGCCAAGATATCTCGGATTTGGACCACAGGCAGAAGCTGATTGGGGTCGAAGGATTGCCTGATTCGGAATTTGAAGTACCAAGCCCTCGGCTCCGATGATGGAAGTTTGGAACTCGGCCCGGCCAGAACCTCCCAAATCTGTGTGTGGCAGTGGATGCCCATCGGCATCCCCAATGCTGCCGACGCCGTGATGTGGTCGGTCGCACTTTGGTCCCCACTAAAGGCTGGGGCTGCAGCACGTCGCCGCCGCCCCCGACGTCCCCACGACGGCAACGCCATGGACCGAGGCGCTGAGTTTGTTGGCGAACCCGAAGCCCTGGATGGCAAGTGCTTCTTCACAATGGAAGCATCCTCACCCGGCGAGGTTCGCCCCCGGCGCATGCCTATGCTCCGACCAGCCCACTTTGCCGCTGCTGCCTGGGCTGCCGCCGATACCTGGGCCACCGCCGCTTCATGGGACCCCCTCCCTCCTCTCCCTCTCCTAGATCAAAGGGCGCCAGGAGTCTAGCCACAGCAAGACACAGAGCCGCCTGCTTCATCGCACACCAATGGCACACAGACATTTGCGAGCTTTTAGCGCACACCCCTCCGAGGCTGAGTCGTGGAGCCTGGGTGCACGGGGCTATGGCTGGAGGAGTCGCCATGGGACGAGGGGTGTCGAGTGCTCGGGCAAATACGGGAAAGGCGAAGTTTTGGATAACCTTATATGATCACATCAATGCTTCTCAAGGAGCCAAATACTGTATGAGAAACCGGAAAAGTTTGAACGTTTGAAAACTTTGCCGGCATAATGCATCCTTCCAATGCACGCCTACTAAGGTAGAAAGCCAACTCAATTGCTACTTTGTTGGCAAAATGTACCATGGCTCAATCTTGGGTCACACACATCTATCAATTGGTATATTTTGGTCATATTCAAAATTTTACTTGAAACTTGTTGGTCATGCCATTCTACTACTCGCCTAACACTTTTTCTACGCGGGAAGGAGGGGGGTATGATGCTACCCTGAATTTTTATGCCCATTTGTATCTTGGACAAATCCTAGGTTTGACCAAAATTTAAAACATGAAGATGAAAAATTAAGCCTGGATCCACTACAAGAAAATTTGCCAAACTTTTCTTGTAGTGATCCTTCTTAATTAGTAACTTCAAAATGAAGCTTTTGGAAGGTTTTTGAAATTTCCATGTCTGAAACCCAAAACACCTCTTCATGATTGACTTCATAAGACAAATCGAGTTTAGGGTTAGGGGTAGATACATGATTTTTCTAGTTTGAATATGTCTAGACCTGGCTTATCAACTTGAATGCTTAGTATATGACATAAGAAGATGTACTATGTGCATTGGTTTTTTATTTATTTGATTTGTTTTGAATTTTCATGCCGAATCAAATTTTGGTCAAATCATAGGTTTAACCAAGATTTAAACAAGTTTAAAACATTAAAATGAAAAATTAAGCATGGATCCTTCTCAATCACTCCAAAATGAAGCTTTTGGGAGGCTTTTGAAATGTCTATGTTTGAAACCCAAAACCACTTCTCTTCATGCTTGACTTCATAAGACAGATGAGTTTAGGGTTAGGGGTAGATACATGATTTTTCTGGTTTGAATAGGTCTAGACCTTGTTATCAAGTTGAATGGCTTACTATGTGACATAAGAAGACTATGTGCTTTGGTTTTTCATTTTTGATTTTTTCGATTGTTTTTATGCCCATTTGAATCTTGGCCAAATCCTAGGTTTGAACAAGAATTTAAACAAGTTTAAAACATGAAAATGAAAAGGTAAGCATGGATCCTTCTTAGTCAGTCCGAAATGAAGCTTTTGGGCGGTTTTCGAAATTTCCATGTTTGAAAACCCAAACCACTTCTCTTCATGCTTGACTTCATAAGACAAATTTAGGGTTAGGGGTATAGATACATGATTTTTCTTGTTTGATATGTCTAGATATTGTTTATCAACACTTGAATGCTTACAATATATGTGACGCAAGAAGACTATGTGTTATGGTTTTTCATTTTTGGGGGTTTTTTCGAATTTTTTATGCGCACTTGAGTCTTGGTCAAATCCAAGCTAGCTAGGTTTGACCAAGCTTTAAACAAGTTTAAAACATGAAAATGAAAAAGTAAGCATGTATCCTTCTTAGTCACTCCAAAATTAAGCTTTTCGGAGGTTTTTGAAATTTCCATTTTGTAAACCCAAAACCACGTATCTTCATGTTTGACTTCAAAAGACAGAGTTTAGGGTTAGGGGGTAGATACATGATTCTTCTTTTAATATGTTTAGATCTTGTTTTATCAAGTTGAATGTTGACTGTATGACATAAGAAGACTATGTTTTTGAATTTTTTATGAATCTTGGTCAAATCCAAGGGTTGACCAAGATTTAAACAAGTTTAAAACATGAAAATTAAAACGTTTCAAGTTCACCTTTGGTTCGATCTTTCAGTAACCAGGCGCATATATATATGGATGCAAATTGAGATAATTAATTCGTGAAACATTGGAAATGTCCATCGTGTGTCATGTTTCCCCCTCACATGAAAATTGGATTGGTGGCAGACAAGTAAAAGCACATTTATGTGCGACAACCCAAAATGCACATATTTTGCTGAGTTTTCATGCATGCATTAAAAGTTCTGAATATATACATAAAATGCATGTGGGTCATGATTGAAAAGTTTGACATGTATATGGTTCTTGTGTAGTAGTAGTACTATAGTAGATTAGTAGGTACGCAAACTCCCATCCATCTTCTTTGTCAAGAGAAGACGCGCACCAGGATGCGTAGTGGAAGTCGTCTCTGGATCCTTCTGTTGTCCCTCTCACGGAAAAGAAAAAGAAAAAAACATCTCTCTCATTCTCGGCCTCGCTCGACTCGCTCGCTCGCAGCCTCGCACCTCCTGCGCACTGACAAACGCTGCACAACAGTCAACATCACCAGAAAAAAGATATACACCATAAATAATAAGAGGGGCCCCGTGACTGCTATCCCTTCTTCTCCTTCCGTGTGATCCCTCTTCCTCCGAGTTTCACTGGACGGGCAAACACACATGTGCTGCATAGTAAAAATAAAAAAGTAAAAAATCGACCTATGAATCTATGATTAAATAGGTAAAATCCTGGGTTTTATCAAGGTTTAAACAAGTTTAAAACATGAAAATGAATAGGTAAGCATGGATCCTTCTTAGTCACTCTAAAATGAAGCTTTCGCGAGGTTTTTGAAATTTCCATGTTTGAAACCCAAAACCACTTCTCTTCATGCTTGACTTCGTAAGACAGAGTTTAGGGTTAGGGGTAGATACATGCTTTTTCTGGTTTGAATATGTCTAGACCTTGTTTATCAACTTGAATGCTTACTATATGACATAAGAAGGCTATGTTATTTGGTTTTTCATTTTTTCTGTTTTTTCTGATTTTTTATGCCCATTTAAATCTTGGTCAAATCCTAGGTTTGACCAAGAGTTAAACAAGTTTAAAACATGAAAATGAAAAGGTAAGCCTGGATCCTTCTTAGTCACTGTAAAATGAAGCTTTTGGGAGGTTTGTGAAATTTCCATGTTTGAAACCCAAAAGCACTTCTCTTCATGCTTGACTTCATAAGACAGAGTTTAGGGTTAGGGGGTGTAGATACATGATTTGTCTGGTTTGAATATGTCCAAATCTTATTTATCAACTTCTGAATGCATGCTACTCTCTCAAAGAAAACCTTTTGAATGCTTACTATATGACATAAGAAGACTATATGCTTTTAAAATTCAAACATATGGTAAGCATTCTTATGTCATATAGTAAGCATTCAAGTTGATAAACAAGCAAGGTTTGGACATATTCAAACCAGACAAATCATGTATCTACCCCTAACCCCTAATTAAATTGTCTTATGAAGTCTAGCATGAAGAGAAGTGGTTTTGGGTTTCAAACATGGAAATTTCAAAAACCTCCCAAAAACTTCATTTTAGAGTGACTAAGAAGGATACAAGCTTCCCTTTTCATTTTCATGTTTTAAACTTGTTTAAATCTTGGTCAAACCTCTAGGATTTGACCAAAAGATTCAAATGGGCATGGAAATTCATAAAAAAACAAAAGAATGAAAAACCAAAGGACATAACATTATTATGTCATATATATATAGTAAGCATTCAAGTTGATAAACAAGGTCTAGACATATTCAAACCAGAAAATCATGTATATATCTACCCCTAACCCTAAACTCTGTCTTATGAAGTCAAGCATGCATGAAGAGAAGTGGTTTTGGTTTCAAACATGGAAATTTCGAAAAACCCTCCCAAGAGCTACATTTTGGAGTGAGTAAGAAGGATATATAGATGCTTAATTTTTCATATTCATGATTTAAACTTGTTTAAACCATGTTCAAACCTAGGATTTGACCAAGATTAAAATGGGCATAAAATTTTAAAAAAATCAAAAAATAAAAAACAAGGCACATAGTATTCTTATGTCATATAGTAAGCATTCAATTAAGTTGATAAACAAGGTCTAGACATATTCAAACCAGGAAAATCATGCATATATCCCCTAACCCTAGCTAAACTCTGTCTTATGAAGTCAAGCATGCATGAAGAGAAGTGGTTTTTGGTTTCAAACGTTTAAGCCAAAAGCCCCTTTTCAAATATTTCAAACTTATTCAAATTTGGTTCAAATATGAAAGACATACAAGTTATAGCACACATAGTGCATACATTTTCACACATACTGCACTAGATGCTAACCCTATAGTTTGAGGCCATTTGGGTGACCTAGGTCGAAAAAATTCTTGGATTAGAATCGTGTTGTTCGAACCCCGTAGTTGGATATTTTTTAACCCTTGATCTGTAGAACTGGGCAAAACCCTAGTTTAACCTATTTAATTACAGATTCGTATATCGATTTTTCTACGAGTACTACCTTTTTATTATTACTATGCAGCACATGGGTGTTTGCCCGTCGAGTGAAACTCGGAGGAAGAGGGATCACTCGGAAGGAGAGAAGAAGGGAGAGAATTATGGTGTCTCCCCTTTTTCGGGTGATGATGTTGACTTTTGTGCAGGGTTTGTCAGTGAGCAGGAGGTGCGAGCAGCGAGCGTCGAGCGAGGCCGAGAATGAGAGAGATTTGTTTTTTTTGAGGGACGACCGAAGGAACCAGAAGGACCCACAGACTTACAATACGCATCCTGATGCGTCTTCTCTTGACAAAGAAAATGGCTGGGAGTTTGCGTACCTATTGCACGTGACTTGTGCTCACTGAAGTGTGGGACCTCAAGCGTGGGCACCACACGTAAGTGACAGACCTGTTGGTGTAAAAACTCGGTTGATTATAATAGTGCATTAGAACAAAGTTTTCTATGGATTCAAGGGTAGGAAATCCAAGTTAACTCATTTACGTGTTAAACTTGTCTATATCTTGGTCAAACCTAGGATTTGACCAAGATTCAAATGGGCAGAAAAATAAAAACAGAAAAATGAAAAACCAAATCACATAGTCTTCTTATGTCATATAGTAAGCATTAAAGTTGATAAACAAGGTCTAGACATATTAAACCAGACAAATCATGTATCTATACCCCTAACCCCTAAACTCTGTCTTATGAAGTCAAGCATGTGAAGAGAAGTGGTTTTGGGTTTCAAACATGGAAATTTCAAAAACCTCCCAAAAGCTTCATTTTAGAGTGACTAAGAAGGATCCATGCTTCCCTTTTCATTTTCATGTTTTAAACTTGTTTAAATTATCTTGGTCAAACCTAGGATTTGACAAGATTCAAATGGGCATCAAAATTGAAAAAAAAATTGAAAAAAGAAAAACCAAAGCAAATAGTTTTCTTATGTCATATAGTAAGCATTAAAGTTGTTGATAAATAAGGTCCATACATATTCAAACCACACAAATCATGTATCTATACCCCGTAATTAACCCCTGAATTAATTAACTCTGTCTTATGAAGTCAAGCATGTGAAGAGAAGTGGTTTTGGGTTTCAAACATTGAAATTTTAAAAACCTCCCAAAAGCTTCATTTTAGAGTGACTAAGAAGGATACAGACTTCCCTTTTCATTTTTATGTTTTAAACTTGTTTAAATCTTGGTCAAACCAAGGATTTGACCAAGATTCAAATGGCCCTAAAAATTCAGAAAAAAAATCAAAAGAATGAAAAACCAAAGCACATAGCATTCTTATGTCATATGTGTATTAAGCATTCAAGTTGATAAACAAAGGTCTAGAGACATATATATTCAAACCAGAAAAATCATGTATATATCTACCCCTAAAACTCTAATTAAACTATGTTTTATGAAGTAAATCATGAAGAGAAGTGGTTTTGGGTTTCAAACATGGAAATTTCAAGAACCTCCCAAAAGCTTCATTTTAGAGTGACTAAGAAGGATCCAGAAGGACCCACAGACTTCCAATACGCATCCTGATGCGTCTTCTCTTGACAAAGAAGATGGCTGGGAGTTTGCGTACCTATTGCACGTGACTTGTGCTCACTGAAGTGTGGGACCTCACGCGTGGGCACCACACGTAAGTGACAGACATGTTGGTGTAAAAACTCGATTGATTATTATAGTGCATTAGAACAAAGTTTCCTATGGATTCAAGGGTAGGAAATCCAAGTTAACTCATTTACGTGACATTATTATTTCCATGAAGCAAAGTTAACACATCTATCGATTGGTACATTTTTGAGTGACTAAGAAGGATCCATGCTTACTTATTCGTTTTCACGTGTTAAACTTGTCTAAATCTTGGTCAAACCTAGGATTTGACCAAGATTCAAATGGGCAGAAAAATAAAATAAAAAACAGAAAAATGAAAAACCAAATCACATAGTCATCTTATGTCATATAGTAAGCATTAAAGTTGATAATAAACAAGGTCTAGAAATATCAAACCATACAAATCATGTATCTACCCCTTAACCCCTAAACTATGTCTTATAAATTAAGTCAAGCATGAAGAGATGTGGTTTTGGGTTTCAAACATGGAAATATCAAAAACCTCCCAAAAACTTCATTTTAGTGTGACTAAGAAGGATACACGCTTCCCTTTTCATATTCATGTTCTAAGCTTGTTTAAATTATCTTGGTCAAACCTAGGATTTGACAAGATTCAAATGGGCATCAATATTGAAAAAAATCAAAAAAAAAGAAAAAACAAAGGAAATAGTTTTCTTATGTCTTATAGTAAGCATTAAAGTTGATAAACAAGGTCTAGACATATTCAAACTAGACAAATCATGTATCTATATATACCCCCTAACCCCTAAACTCTGTCTTATGAAGTCAAGCATGTGAAGAGGAAGTTGTTTTGGGTTGCAAACATGGAAATTTCAAAAACCTCCGAAAAACTTCATTTTAGAGTTTCTAAGAAGGATCCATGCTTAACTTTGCATATTCATATTTTAAACTTGTTTAAATCATTATCAAGCCTAGCATTTGACCAATATACAAATGGGTGGGCACAAAATTCAAAAAAATCAGAAAAATGAAAACAAATTAAAGCACATAGTCTTCATATGTCATATCGTATGAATTCAAGTTGATAAACGAGGTCTAGGTATATCCAAACCAGACAAATCATGTATCTATACCCCCTGTCGATCTTATGAAGTCTAGCATGAAGAGAGAAGTCGTTTTTGGTTTCAAAAATGGAAATTTCAAGAACATCCCAAAAGCTTCATTTTAGAGTGACTAAGAAGGATACATGCTTCCCTTTTCATTTTTATGTTTAAACTTGTTTAAATCTTGGTCAAACCTAGGATTTGACCAAGATTCAAATATATGGGCATAAAATTCAAAAAAAAACAGAAAAATTTAAAACCAAGGCACATAGTCTTCTTATGTCATATAGTAAACAATCAATTAATTAAGTTGATAAACCAGTTCTAGACATATTCAAACCAGGAAAATCATGTATCTACCCCCTAACGCCCTAGCTAAACTCTGTCTTATGAAGTCAAGCATGCATGAAGAGAAGTGGTTTTTGGTTTCAAACGTTTAAGCCAAAAGGTAAGCATGGATCCTCCTTAATTAGTCACTGTAAAATGAAGCTTTTGGGAGGTTTGTGAAATTTCCATGTTTGAAACCTAAAAGCACTTCTCTTCATGCTTGACTTCATAAGACAGAGTTTAGGGTTAGGGGGTGTAGATCGATACATGATTTGTCTGGTTTGAATATGTCCAAATCTTATTTATCAACTTTTGAATGCATGCTACTCTCTCAAAGAAAAACTTTTGAATGCTTACTATATATATGACATAAGAAGACTATATGCTTTTAAAATTCAAACATATGGTAAGCATTCTTATGTCATATAGTAAGCATTCAAGTTGATACACAAGCAAGGTTTGGACATATTCAAACCAGACAAATCATGTATCTACCCCCTAACCCCTAATTAAATTGTCTTATGAAGCAGTCTAGCATGAAGAGAAGTGGTTTTGGGTTTCAAACATGGAAATTTCAAAAACCTCCAAAAAACTTCATTTTAGAGTGACTAAGAAGGATATACAAGCTTCCCTTTTCATTTTCATGTTTTAAACTTGTTTAAATCTTGGTCAAACCTCTAGGATTTGACCAAAAGATTCAAATGGGCATAGAAATTCATAAAAAATCAAAAGAATGAAAAACCAAAGGACATAACATTCTTATGTCATATATATATAGTAATTAAGCATTCAAGTTGATAAACAAGGTCTAGACATATTCAAACCAGAAAATAATGTATATATCTACCCCTAACCCTAAACTCCGTCTTATGAAGTCAAGCATGCATGAAGAGAAGTGGTTTTTGGTTTCAAACATGGAAATTTCGAAAACCCTCCCAAGACCAAGCTACATTTTGGAGTGACTAAGAAGGATATATAGATGCTTAATTTTTCATATTCATGATTTAAACTTGTTTAAACCATGTTCAAACCTAGGATTTGACCAAGATTCAAATGGGCATAAAATTTTAAAAAAATAAAAAAATAAAAAAACAAGGCACATAGTATTCTTATGTCATATAGTAAGCATTCAATTAAGTTGATAAACAAGGTCTAGACATAATCAAACCAGGAAAATCATGCATCTACCCCCTAACCCTAGCTAAACTCTGTCTTATGAAGTCAAGCATGCACGAAGAGAAGTGGTTTTTGGTTTCCAACGTTTAAGCCAAAAGCCCATTTTCAAATATTTCAAACTTATTCAAATTTGGTTCAAATTTGAAAGACATACAAGTTATAGCACACATAGTGCATACATTTTCACACATACTGCACTAGATGCTAACCCTATAGTTTGAGGCCATTTGGGTGACCTAGGTCGAAAAAATTCTTGGATTAGAATCGTGTTGTTCGAACCCCGTAGTTGGATTTTTTTGAACCCTTGATCTGTAGAACTGGGCAAAACCCTAGTTTAACCTATTTAATTACAGATTCGTATATCGATTTTTCTACGAGTACTACCTTTTTATTATTACTATGCAGCACATGGGTGTTTGCCCGTCGAGTGAAACTCGGAGGAAGAGGGATCACTCGGAAGGAGAGAAGAAGGGAGAGAATTATGGTGTCTCCCCTTTTTCGGGTGATGATGTTGACTTTTGTGCAGGGTTTGTCAGTGAGCAGGAGGTGCGCGCGAGCGAGCCCGTCGAGTGAGGCCGAGAATGAGAGATTTTTTTTGTGAGAGGGACAACCGAAGGATCTAGAAGGACCCACAGACTTCCAAAACGCATCCTGATGCGTCTTCTCTTGACAAAGAAGATGGCTGGGAGTTTGCGTACCTATTGCACGTGACTTGTGCTCACTGAAGTGTGGGACCTCAGCGTGGGCACCACACGTAAGTGACGGACCTGTTGGTGTAAAAACTCGGTTGATTATAATAGTGCATTAGAACAAAGTTTCCTATGGATTCAAGGGTAGGAAATCCAAGTTAACTCATTTACATGACATTATTATTTCCATGAAGCAAAGTTAACACATCTATCGATTGGTACATTTTTGAGTGACTAAGAAGGATCCAGGCTTACTTATTCGTTTTCACGTGTTAAACTTGTCTAAATCTTGGTCAAACCTAGGATTTGACCAAGATTCAAATGGGCAGAAAAATAAAATAAAAAACAGAAAAATGAAAAACCAAATCACATAGTCATCTTATGTCATATAGTAAGCATTAAAGTTGATAAACAAGGACTAGAAATATCAAACCATACAAATCATGTATCTACCCCTAACCCCTAAACTATGTCTTATAAATTAAGTCAAGCATGAAGAGATGTGGTTTTGGGTTTCAAACATGGAAATTTCAAAAACCTCCCAAAAACTACATTTTAGAGTGACTAAGAAGGATGCATGCTTCCCTTTTCATATTCATGTTTTAAGCTTGTTTAAATTATCTCAGTCAAACCTAGGATTTGACAAAGATTCAAATGGGCATCGAAAAAATCAGGAAAAAGAAAAACCAAAGCAAATAGTTTTCTTATGTCATATAGTAAGCCAATTAATTAAGTTGATAAACAAGGTCTAGACATATTCAAACTAGACAAATCATGTATCTATACCCCCTAACCCCTGAACTCTGTCTTATGAAGTCAAGCATATGAAGAGAAGTGGTTTTGGGTCGTTTCAAACATGGAAATTTGAAAAACCTCCCAAAAACTTCATTTTAGAGTGACAAAGAAGGATACATGCTTCCCTTTTCATATTCAGGTTTTAAGCTTGTTTAAATTATCTCAGTCAAACCTAGGATTTGACAAGATTCAAATGGGCATCAAAATTGAAAAAAATCAGGAAAAAGAAAAACCAAAGCAAATAGTTTTCTTATGTCATATAGTAAGCCAATTAAGTTGATAAACAAGGTCTAGACATATTCAAACTAGACAAATCATGCATGCATCTATACCCCCTAACCCCTAAACTCCGTCTTATGAAGTCAAGCATATGAAGAGAAGTGGTTTTGCTCCCAAAAGCTTCATTTTAGAGTGACTAATAAGAAGGATCCATGCTTACCTTTGCATTTTCATATTTTAATCTTGTTAAATCATTATCAAGCCTAGGATTTGACCAAGATACAGATGGGTGGGCACAAAATTCAAAAAAATCAGAATAATGAAAAACAAAAGCATGTAGTCTTTTTATGTCATATCGTATGCATTCAAGTTAAACGAGGTCTAGGTATATCCAAACCAGACAAATCATGTATCTACCCCATGTTGATCTTATGAAGTCTAGCATGAAGAGAAGTCGTTTTGGGTTTCAAACATGGAAATTTCAAGAACATCCCAAAAGCTTCATTTTAGAGTGACTAAGAAGGATACATGCTTCCCTTTTCATTTTCATGTTTTAAACTTGTTTAAATCTTGATCAAACCTAGGATTTGACCAAGATTCAAATATATGAGCATAAAAAAACCAAAAATGAAAACCAAGGCACGTAGTCGTCTTATGTCATATAGTAAGCAATCAATTAAGTTGATAAACAAGGTCTAGACATATTCAAACCAGGAAATCATGTATCTACACCCCCTAACGTACCCTAGCTAAACTCTGTCTTATGAAGTCAAGCATGCATGAAGAGAAGTGGTTTTTGGTTTCAAACGTTTAAGCCAAAAGGTAAGCATGGATCCTCCTTATATAGTCACTGTAAAATGAAGCTTTTGGGAGGTTTGTGAAATTTCCATGTTTGAAACCCAAAACCACTTAAGACAGAGTTTATGGTTAGGTGTGTAGATACATGATTTTTCTTGTTTGAATATGTCTAGACCTTGTTTATCAACTTGAATTTTTTACTATATGATATAAGAAGGCTATATATATGTGCTTTGGTTTTTCAATTTTTGATTTCTTTCGATTTTTTATGCCTATTTAAATCTTGGTCAAATCCTAGGTTTAAACAAGTTTAAAACATGAAAATGAAACGGTAAGCATGAATCCTTCCTTACTCACTCTAAAATGAAGGTACTTGAAAATTTTATGTTTGAAACCCAAAACCCCAGTTCTCTTCATATGTTTGACTTCATAAGACAGAGTTTAGCTAGGGTTAGGGGTAGATATGATACATGATATTTCTGCTTTGAATATGTCTAGAGATCGACCTTGTTTATCAACTTGAATGCTTACTATATGACATAAGATCAAGGCTATATATATATGTGCTTTGGTTTTTCATTTTTTTTTGAATTTTTCTGAATTTTTACTCCCATTTGAATCTTGGTCAAATCCTAGGTTTGACCAAGGTTAAAACAAGTTTAAAACATGGCAATGAAAAGGTAAGCATATGGATCATTCTTAGTCTCTCTAAAATGAAGCTTTTGGGAGGTTTTTGAAGTTTCCATGTTTGAAACCCAAAATCACTTCTCTTCATATGCTTGGCTTCATAAGACAAAGATTAGGGTTTAGGGGTAGATATATACATGTTTTGGGAGGTTTTTGAAATTTCCATGTTTGAAACCCAAATCCACTTCTCTTCATCCTTGACGTCTTCATAAGACAAAAGTATAGGGTTATATATATATGCATATGGGTAGATACATGATTTGTCTGGTTTGAATATGTACAAATCTTATTTATCAACTTTTGAATGCATGCTACTCTCTCAAAGAAAAACTTTTGAATGCTTACTATATGACATAAGAAGACTATATGCTTTTAAAATTCAAACATATGGTAAGCATTCTTATGTCATATAGTAAGCATTCAAGTTGATAAACAAGCAAGGTTTGGACATATCCAAACCAGACAAATCATGTATCTGCCCCCTGTCGATCTTATGAAGTCTAGCATGAAGAGAGAAGTCGTTTTTGGTTTCAAAAATGGAAATTTCAAGAACATCCAAAAAGCTTCATTTTAGAGTGACTAAGAAGGATACATGCTTCCCTTTTTATTTTTATGTTTAAACTTGTTTAAATCTTGGTCAAACCTAGGATTTGTCCAAGATTCAAATATATGGGCGTAAAATTCAAAAAAAACAGAAAAATTTAAAACCAAGGCACATAGTCTTCTTATGTCATATAGTAAACAATCAATTAATTAAGTTGATAAACCAGGTCTAGACATATTCAAACCAGGAAAATCATGTATCTACCCCCTAACGCCCTAGCTAAACTCTGTCTTATGAAGTCAAGCATGCATGAAGAGAAGTGGTTTTGGTTTCAAACATGGAAATTTCGAAAAAACCTCCCAAGAGCTACATTTTGGAGTGACTAAGAAGGATATATAGATGCTTAATTTTTCATATTCATGATTTAAACTTGTTTAAACCATGTTCAAACCTAGGATTTGACCAAGATTCAAATGGGCATACAATTTTAAAAAAATCAAAAAAATAAAAAACAATGCACATAGTATTATTATGTCATATAGTAAGCATTCAATTAAGTTGATAAAGTAGGTCTAGACATATTCAAACCAGGAAAATCATGCATCTATCCCCTAACCCTAGCTAAACTCTGTCTTATGAAGTCAAGCATGCATGAAGAGAAGTGGTTTTTGGTTTCAAACGTTTAAGCCAAAAGCCCCTTTTCAAATATTTCAAACTTATTCAAATTTGGTTCAAATATGAAAGACATACAAGTTATAGCACACATAGTGCATACATTTTCACACATACTGCACTAGATGCTAACCCTATAGTTTGAGGCCATTGGATGAGGTCGAAAAAATCTTGGATTAGAAATGGGGTTGTTCGAACCCCGTAGTTGGATTTTTTGAACCTTGATCTGTAGTACTGGGCAAAACCCTAGTTTAACCTATTTAATTATAGATTCGTAGGTCGATTTTTCTACCTTTTTATTATTACTATGCAGCACATGTGTGTTTGCCCGTCGAGTGAAACTCGGAGGAAGAGGGATCACTCGGAAGGAGAGAAGAAGGGCGAGAATTATGGTGTCTCCCCTTTTTCGGGTGATGATGTTGACTTTTGTGCAGGGTTTGTCAGTGAGCAGGAGGTGCGAGCGAGCGAGCGAGCGAGCGAGCCGAGAATGAGAGAGATTTGTTTTTTTGTGAGAGGGACAACCGAAGGATCCAGAAGGACCCACATACTTCCAATACGCATCCTGATGCGTCTTTTCTTGACAAAGAAAATGGCTGGGAGTTTGCGTACCTATTGCACGTGACTTGTGCTCACTGAAGTGTGGGACCTCACGCATGGGCACCACACGTAAGTGACAGACTGTTGGTGTAAAAACTCGGTTGATTATTATAGTGCATTAGAACAAAGTTTCCTATGGATTCAAGGGTAGGAAATCCAAGTTAACTCATTTACGTGTTAAACTTGTCTATATCTTGGTCAAACCTAGGATTTGACCAAGATTCAAATGGGCAGAAAAATAAAAACAGAAAAATGAAAAACCAAATCACATAGTCTTCTTATGTCATATAGTAAGCATTAAAGTTGATAAACAAGGTCTAGACATATTAAACCAGACAAATCATGTATCTATACCCCTAACCCCTAAACTCTGTCTTATGAAGTCAAGCATGTGAAGAGAAGTGGTTTTGGATTTCAAACATGGAAATTTCAAAAACCTCCCAAAAGCTTCATTTTAGAGTGACTAAGAAGGATCCATGCTTCCCTTTTCATATTCATGTTTTAAACTTGTTTAAATTATCTTGGTCAAACCTAGGATTTGACAAGATTCAAATGGGCATCAAAATTGAAAAAAAAATTGAAAAAAGAAAAACCAAAGCAAATAGTTTTCTTATGTCATATAGTAAGCATTAAAGTTGTTGATAAATAAGGTCCATACATATTCAAACCACACAAATCATGTATCTATACCCCCTAATTAACCCCTAAATTAATTAACTCTGTCTTATGAAGTCAAGCATGTGAAGAGAAGTGGTTTTGGGTTTCAAACATGGAAATTTCAAAAAACTCCCAAAAACTACATTTTAGAGTGACTAAGAAGGATACATGCTCCTCTTTTCATATTCATGTTTTAAGCTTGTTTAAATTATCTTGGTCAAACCTAGGATTTGACAAGATTCAAATGGGCATCAAAATTGAAAAAAATTCAGAAAAAAGAAAACCAAAGCAAATAGTTTTCTTATGTCATATGTATATTAAGCATTCAAGTTGATAAACAAAGGTCTAGAGACATATATATTCAAACCAGAAAAATCATGTATATATCTACCCCTAAAACTCTAATTAAACTATGTTTTATGAAGTAAATCATGAAGAGAAGTGGTTTTGGGTTTCAAACATGGAAATTTCAAGAACCTCCCAAAAGCTTCATTTTAGAGTGACTAAGAAGGATCCAGAAGGACCCACAGACTTCCAATACGCATCCTGATGCGTCTTCTCTTGACAAAGAAGATGGCTGGGAGTTTGCGTACCTATTGCACGTGACTTGTGCTCACTGAAGTGTGGGACCTCACGCGTGGGCACCACACGTAAGTGACAGACATGTTGGTGTAAAAAATCGATTGATTATTATACTGCATTAGAACAAAGTTTCCTATGGATTCAAGGGTAGGAAATCCAAGTTAACTCATTTACGTGACATTATTATTTCCATGAAGCAAAGTTAACACATCTATCGATTGGTACATTTTTGAGTGACTAAGAAGGATCCATGCTTACTTATTCGTTTTCACGTGTTAAACTTGTCTAAATCTTGGTCAAACCTAGGATTTGACCAAGATTCAAATGGGCAGAAAAATAAAATAAAAAACAGAAAAATGAAAAACCAAATCACATAGTCATCTTATGTCATATAGTAAGCATTAAAGTTGATAATAAACAAGGTCTAGAAATATCAAACCATACAAATCATGTATCTACCCCTTAACCCCTAAACTATGTCTTATAAATTAAGTCAAGCATGAAGAGATGTGGTTTTGGGTTTCAAACATGGAAATATCAAAAACCTCCCAAAAACTTCATTTTAGTGTGACTAAGAAGGATACACGCTTCCCTTTTCATATTCATGTTCTAAGCTTGTTTAAATTATCTTGGTCAAACCTAGGATTTGACAAGATTCAAATGGGCATCAATATTGAAAAAAAACAAAAAAAAAAAAAAACAAAGGAAATAGTTTTCTTATGTCTTATAGTAAGCATTAAAGTTGATAAACAAGGTCTAGACATATTCAAACTAGACAAATCATGTATCTATATATACCCCCTAACCCCTAAACTCTGTCTTATGAAGTCAAGCATGTGAAGAGGAAGTTGTTTTGGGTTGCAAACATGGAAATTTCAAAAACCTCCGAAAAACTTCATTTTAGAGTTTCTAAGAAGGATCCATGCTTAACTTTGCATATTCATATTTTAAACTTGTTTAAATCATTATCAAGCCTAGCATTTGACCAATATACAAATGGGTGGGCACAAAATTCAAAAAAATCAGAAAAATGAAAACAAATTAAAGCACATAGTCTTCATATGTCATATCGTATGAATTCAAGTTGATAAACGAGGTCTAGGTATATCCAAACCAGACAAATCATGTATCTATACCCCCTGTCGATCTTATGAAGTCTAGCATGAAGAGAGAAGTCGTTTTTGGTTTCAAAAATGGAAATTTCAAGAACATCCCAAAAGCTTCATTTTAGAGTGACTAAGAAGGATACATGCTTCCCTTTTCATTTTTATGTTTAAACTTGTTTAAATCTTGGTCAAACCTAGGATTTGACCAAGATTCAAATATATGGGCATAAAATTCAAAAAAAAACAGAAAAATTTAAAACCAAGGCACATAGTCTTCTTATGTCATATAGTAAACAATCAATTAATTAAGTTGATAAACCAGTTCTAGACATATTCAAACCAGGAAAATCATGTATCTACCCCCTAACGCCCTAGCTAAACTCTGTCTTATGAAGTCAAGCATGCATGAAGAGAAGTGGTTTTTGGTTTCAAACGTTTAAGCCAAAAGGTAAGCATGGATCCTCCTTAATTAGTCACTGTAAAATGAAGCTTTTGGGAGGTTTGTGAAATTTCCATGTTTGAAACCTAAAAGCACTTCTCTTCATGCTTGACTTCATAAGACAGAGTTTAGGGTTAGGGGGTGTAGATACATGATTTGTCTGGTTTGAATATGTCCAAATCTTATTTATCAACTTTTGAATGCATGCTACTCTCTCAAAGAAAAACTTTTGAATGCTTACTATATATATGACATAAGAAGACTATATGCTTTTAAAATTCAAACATATGGTAAGCATTCTTATGTCATATAGTAAGCATTCAAGTTGATACACAAGCAAGGTGTTTGGACTTATTCAAACCAGACAAATCATGTATCTACCCCCTAACCCCTAATTAAATTGTCTTATGAAGCAGTCTAGCATGAAGAGAAGTGGTTTTGGGTTTCAAACATGGAAATTTCAAAAACCTCCAAAAACTTCATTTTAGAGTGACTAAGAAGGATATACAAGCTTCCCTTTTCATTTTCATGTTTTAAACTTGTTTAAATCTTGGTCAAACCTCTAGGATTTGACCAAAAGATTCAAATGGGCATAGAAATTCATAAAAAATCAAAAGAATGAAAAACCAAAGGACATAACATTCTTATGTCATATATATATAGTAATTAAGCATTCAAGTTGATAAACAAGGTCTAGACATATTCAAACCAGAAAATAATGTATATATCTACCCCTAACCCTAAACTCTGTCTTATGAAGTCAAGCATGCATGAAGAGAAGTGGTTTTTGGTTTCAAACATGGAAATTTCGAAAACCCTCCCAAGACCGAGCTACATTTTGGAGTGACTAAGAAGGATATATAGATGCTTAATTTTTCATATTCATGATTTAAACTTGTTTAAACCATGTTCAAACCTAGGATTTGACCAAGATTCAAATGGGCATAAAATTTTAAAAAAATAAAAAAATAAAAAAACAAGGCACATATAGTATTCTTATGTCATATAGTAAGCATTCAATTAAGTTGATAAACAAGGTCTAGACATAATCAAACCAGGAAAATCATGCATCTACCCCCTAACCCTAGCTAAACTCTGTCTTATGAAGTCAAGCATGCACGAAGAGAAGTGGTTTTTGGTTTCCAACGTTTAAGCCAAAAGCCCATTTTCAAATATTTCAAACTTATTCAAATTTGGTTCAAATTTGAAAGACATACAAGTTATAGCACACATAGTGCATACATTTTCACACATACTGCACTAGATGCTAACCCTATAGTTTGAGGCCATTTGGGTGACCTAGGTCGAAAAAATTCTTGGATTAGAATCGTGTTGTTCGAACCCCGTAGTTGGATTTTTTGAACCCTTGATCTGTAGAACTGGGCAAAACCCTAGTTTAACCTATTTAATTACAGATTCGTATATCGATTTTTCTACGAGTACTACCTTTTTATTATTACTATGCAGCACATGGGTGTTTGCCCGTCGAGTGAAACTCGGAGGAAGAGGGATCACTCGGAAGGAGAGAAGAAGGGAGAGAATTATGGTGTCTCCCCTTTTTCGGGTGATGATGTTGACTTTTGTGCAGGGTTTGTCAGTGAGCAGGAGGTGCGAGCGAGCTAGAGCGGCCGAGAATGAGAGAGATTTGTTTTTTTTTGTGAGAGGGACAACCGAAGGATCTAGAAGGACCCACAGACTTCCAAAACGCATCCTGATGCGTCTTCTCTTGACAAAGAAGATGGCTGGGAGTTTGCGTACCTATTGCACGTGACTTGTGCTCACTGAAGTGTGGGACCTCAAGCGTGGGCACCACACGTAAGTGACGGACCTGTTGGTGTAAAAACTCGGTTGATTATAATAGTGCATTAGAACAAAGTTTCCTATGGATTCAAGGGTAGGAAATCCAAGTTAACTCATTTACATGACATTATTATTTCCATGAAGCAAAGTTAACACATCTATCGATTGGTACATTTTTGAGTGACTAAGAAGGATCCAGGCTTACTTATTCGTTTTCACGTGTTAAACTTGTCTAAATCTTGGTCAAACCTAGGATTTGACCAAGATTCAAATGGGCAGAAAAATAAAATAAAAAACAGAAAAATGAAAAACCAAATCACATAGTCATCTTATGTCATATAGTAAGCATTAAAGTTGATAAACAAGGACTAGAAATATCAAACCATACAAATCATGTATCTACCCCTAACCCCTAAACTATGTCTTATAAATTAAGTCAAGCATGAAGAGATGTGGTTTTGGGTTTCAAACATGGAAATTTCAAAAACCTCCCAAAAACTACATTTTAGAGTGACTAAGAAGGATGCATGCTTCCCTTTTCATATTCATGTTTTAAGCTTGTTTAAATTATCTCAGTCAAACCTAGGATTTGACAAAGATTCAAATGGGCATCGAAAAAATCAGGAAAAAGAAAAACCAAAGCAAATAGTTTTCTTATGTCATATAGTAAGCCAATTAATTAAGTTGATAAACAAGGTCTAGACATATTCAAACTAGACAAATCATGTATCTATACCCCCTAACCCCTGAACTCTGTCTTATGAAGTCAAGCATATGAAGAGAAGTGGTTTTGGGTTTCAAACATGGAAATTTGAAAAACCTCCCAAAAACTTCATTTTAGAGTGACAAAGAAGGATACATGCTTCCCTTTTCATATTCAGGTTTTAAGCTTGTTTAAATTATCTCAGTCAAACCTAGGATTTGACAAGATTCAAATGGGCATCAAAATTGAAAAAAATCAGGAAAAAGAAAAACCAAAGCAAATAGTTTTCTTATGTCATATAGTAAGCCAATTAAGTTGATAAACAAGGTCTAGACATATTCAAACTAGACAAATCATGCATGCATCTATACCCCCTAACCCCTAAACTCCGTCTTATGAAGTCAAGCATATGAAGAGAAGTGGTTTTGCTCCCAAAAGCTTCATTTTAGAGTGACTAATAAGAAGGATCCATGCTTACCTTTGCATTTTCATATTTTAATCTTGTTAAATCATTATCAAGCCTAGGATTTGACCAAGATACAGATGGGTGGGCACAAAATTCAAAAAAATCAGAATAATGAAAAACAAAAGCATGTAGTCTTTTTATGTCATATCGTATGCATTCAAGTTAAACGAGGTCTAGGTATATCCAAACCAGACAAATCATGTATCTACCCCATGTTGATCTTATGAAGTCTAGCATGAAGAGAAGTCGTTTTGGGTTTCAAACATGGAAATTTCAAGAACATCCCAAAAGCTTCATTTTAGAGTGACTAAGAAGGATACATGCTTCCCTTTTCATTTTCATGTTTTAAACTTGTTTAAATCTTGGTCAAACCTAGGATTTGACCAAGATTCAAATATATGAGCATAAAATTCAAAAAAAAACCAAAAATGAAAACCAAGGCACGTAGTCGTCTTATGTCATATAGTAAGCAATCAATTAAGTTGATAAACAAGGTCTAGACATATTCAAACCAGGAAATCATGTATCTACACCCTAACCTAGCTAAACTCTGTCTTATATTATGAAGTCAAGCATGCATGAAGAGAAGTGGTTTTTGGTTTCAAACGTTTAAGCCAAAAGGTAAGCATGGATCCTCCTTATATAGTCACTGTAAAATGAAGCTTTTGGGAGGTTTGTGAAATTTCCATGTTTGAAACCCAAAACCACTTAAGACAGAGTTTATGGTTAGGTGTGTAGATACATGATTTTTCTTGTTTGAATATGTCTAGACCTTGTTTATCAACTTGAATTTTTTACTATATGATATAAGAAGGCTATATATATGTGCTTTGGTTTTTCAATTTTTGATTTCTTTCGATTTTTTTATGCCTATTTAAATCTTGGTCAAATCCTAGGTTTAAACAAGTTTAAAACATGAAAATGAAACGGTAAGCATGAATCCTTCCTTACTCACTCTAAAATGAAGGTACTTGAAAATTTTATGTTTGAAACCCAAAACCCCAGTTCTCTTCATATGTTTGACTTCATAAGACAGAGTTTAGCTAGGGTTAGGGGTAGATATGATATATACATGATATTTCTGCTTTGAATATGTCTAGAGATCGACCTTGTTTATCAACTTGAATGCTTACTATATGACATAAGATCAAGGCTATATATATATGTGCTTTGGTTTTTCATTTTTTTTGAATTTTTCTGAATTTTTACTCCCATTTGAATCTTGGTCAAATCCTAGGTTTGACCAAGGTTAAAACAAGTTTAAAACATGGCAATGAAAAGGTAAGCATATGGATCATTCTTAGTCTCTCTAAAATGAAGCTTTTGGGAGGTTTTTGAAGTTTCCATGTTTGAAACCCAAAATCACTTCTCTTCATATGCTTGGCTTCATAAGACAAAGATTAGGGTTTAGGGGTAGATATATACATGTTTTGGGAGGTTTTTGAAATTTCCATGTTTGAAACCCAAATCCACTTCTCTTCATCCTTGACGTCTTCATAAGACAAAAGTATAGGGTTATATATATATGCATATGGGTAGATACATGATTTGTCTGGTTTGAATATGTACAAATCTTATTTATCAACTTTTGAATGCATGCTACTCTCTCAAAGAAAAACTTTTGAATGCTTACTATATGACATAAGAAGACTATATGCTTTTAAAATTCAAACATATGGTAAGCATTCTTATGTCATATAGTAAGCATTCAAGTTGATAAACAAGCAAGGTTTGGACATATCCAAACCAGACAAATCATGTATCTGCCCCCTGTCGATCTTATGAAG
The DNA here is from genome assembly GCA_030979885.1 of Lolium multiflorum. NCBI lineage: Eukaryota > Viridiplantae > Streptophyta > Magnoliopsida > Poales > Poaceae > Lolium > Lolium multiflorum. The sequence goes on from CM061753.1 coordinate 159,358,082, forward strand.
TCTAGCATGAAGAGAGAAGTCGTTTTTGGTTTCAAAAATGGAAATTTCAAGAACATCCAAAAAGCTTCATTTTAGAGTGACTAAGAAGGATACATGCTTCCCTTTTTATTTTTATGTTTAAACTTGTTTAAATCTTGGTCAAACCTAGGATTTGTCCAAGATTCAAATATATGGGCGTAAAATTCAAAAAAAAACAGAAAAATTTAAAACCAAGGCACATAGTCTTCTTATGTCATATAGTAAACAATCAATTAATTAAGTTGATAAACCAGGTCTAGACATATTCAAACCAGGAAAATCATGTATCTACCCCCTAACGCCCTAGCTAAACTCTGTCTTATGAAGTCAAGCATGCATGAAGAGAAGTGGTTTTGGTTTCAAACATGGAAATTTCGAAAAAACCTCCCAAGAGCTACATTTTGGAGTGACTAAGAAGGATATATAGATGCTTAATTTTTCATATTCATGATTTAAACTTGTTTAAACCATGTTCAAACCTAGGATTTGACCAAGATTCAAATGGGCATACAATTTTAAAAAAATCAAAAAAATAAAAAACAATGCACATAGTATTATTATGTCATATAGTAAGCATTCAATTAAGTTGATAAAGTAGGTCTAGACATATTCAAACCAGGAAAATCATGCATCTATCCCCTAACCCTAGCTAAACTCTGTCTTATGAAGTCAAGCATGCATGAAGAGAAGTGGTTTTTGGTTTCAAACGTTTAAGCCAAAAGCCCCTTTTCAAATATTTCAAACTTATTCAAATTTGGTTCAAATATGAAAGACATACAAGTTATAGCACACATAGTGCATACATTTTCACACATACTGCACTAGATGCTAACCCTATAGTTTGAGGCCATTTGGGTGACCTAGGTCGAAAAAATTCTTGGATTAGAATCGTGTTGTTTGAACCCCGTAGTTGGATTTTTTTGAACCCTTGATCTGTAGAACTGGGCAAAACCCTAGTTTAACCTATTTAATTACAGATTCGTATATCGATTTTTCTACGAGTACTACCTTTTTATTATTACTATGCAGCACATGGGTGTTTGCCCGTCGAGTGAAACTCGGAGGAAGAGGGATCACTCGGAAGGAGAGAAGAAGGGCGAGAATTATGGTGTCTCCCCTTTTTCGGGTGATGATGTTGACTTTTGTGCGGGGTTTGTCGTGAGCAGGAGGTGCGAGCGGCAGCGAGCGAGTCGAGCGAGCCGAGAATGAGAGAGATTTGTTTTTGTGAGAGGGACGACCGAAGGATCCAGAAGGACCCACAGACTTCCAATACGCATCCTGATGCGTCTTCTCTTGACAAAGAAAATGGCTGGGAGTTTGCGTACCTATTGCACGTGACTTGTGCTCACTGAAGTGTGGGACCTCACGCATGGGCACCACACGTAAGTGACAGACCTGTTGGTGTAAAAACTCGGTTGATTATTATAGTGCATTAGAACAAAGTTTCCTATGGATTCAAGGGTAGGAAATCCAAGTTAACTCATTTACGTGTTAAACTTGTCTATATCTTGGTCAAACCTAGGATTTGACCAAGATTCAAATGGGCAGAAAAATAAAAACAGAAAAATGAAAAACCAAATCACATAGTCTTCTTATGTCATATAGTAAGCATTAAAGTTGATAAACAAGGTCTAGACATATTAAACCAGACAAATCATGTATCTATACCCCTAACCCCTAAACTCTGTCTTATGAAGTCAAGCATGTGAAGAGAAGTGGTTTTGGATTTCAAACATGGAAATTTCAAAAACCTCCCAAAAGCTTCATTTTAGAGTGACTAAGAAGGATCCATGCTTCCCTTTTCATATTCATGTTTTAAACTTGTTTAAATTATCTTGGTCAAACCTAGGATTTGACAAGATTCAAATGGGCATCAAAATTGAAAAAAAAATTGAAAAAAGAAAAACCAAAGCAAATAGTTTTCTTATGTCATATAGTAAGCATTAAAGTTGTTGATAAATAAGGTCCATACATATTCAAACCACACAAATCATGTATCTATACCCCCTAATTAACCCCTAAATTAATTAACTCTGTCTTATGAAGTCAAGCATGTGAAGAGAAGTGGTTTTGGGTTTCAAACATGGAAATTTCAAAAAACTCCCAAAAACTACATTTTAGAGTGACTAAGAAGGATACATGCTCCTCTTTTCATATTCATGTTTTAAGCTTGTTTAAATTATCTTGGTCAAACCTAGGATTTGACAAGATTCAAATGGGCATCAAAATTGAAAAAAAGTCAGAAAAAAGAAAAACCAAAGCAAATAGTTTTCTTATGTCATATAGTAAGCCAATTAAGTTGATAAACAAGGTCTAGACATATTCAAACTAGACAAATCATGTATCTATACCCCCTAACCCCTAAACTCCGTCTTATGAAGTCAAGCATATGAAGAGAAGTGGTTTTGCTCCCAAAAGCTTCATTTTAGAGTGACTAAGAAGGATCCATGCTTACCTTTGCATTTTCATATTTTAATCTTGTTTAAATCATTATCAGACCTAGGATTTGACCAAGATACAAATGGGTGGGCACAAAATTCAAAAAAAACAGAATAATGAAAAACAAAAGCACGTAGTCTTCTTATGTCATATCGTATGCATTCAAGTTAAACGAGGTCTAGGTATATCCAAACCAGAAAAATCATGTATCTACCCCTGTTGATCTTATGAAGTCGTTTTGGGTTTCAAACATGGAAATTTCAAGAACATCCCAAAAGCTTCATTTTAGAGTGACTAAGAAGGATACATGCTTCCCTTTTCATTTTCATGTTTTAAACTTGTTTCAATCTTGGTCAAACCTAAGATTTGACCAAGATTCAAATATATGAGCATAAAATTCAAAAAAAAAATGAAAACCAAGGCACGTAGTCTTCTTATGTCATATAGTAAGCAATCAATTAAGTTGATAAACAAGGTCTAGACATATTCAAACCAGAAAATCATGTATCTACCCCTAACCCTAGCTAAACTCTGTGTTATGAAGTCAAGCATGCATGAAGAGAAGTGGTTTTTGGTTTCAAACGTTTAAGCCAAAAGGTAAGCATGGATCCTCCTCAGTCACTGTAAAATGAAGCTTTTGGGAGGTTTGTGAAATTTCCATGTTTGAAACTCAAAACCACTTAAGACAGAGTTTATGGTTAGGTGTAGATACATGATTTTTCTTGTTTGAATATGTCTAGACCTTGTTTATCAACTTGAATTTTTTACTATATGATATAAGAAGGCTATATATGTGCTTTGGTTTTTCATTTTTTGATTTCTTTCGAATTTTTTATGCCTATTTAAATCTTGGTCAAATCCTAGGTTTAAACAAGTTTAATACATGAAAATGAAACGGTAAGCATGAATCCTTCCTTACTCACTCTAAAATGAAGGTACTTGAAAATTTTATATTTGAAACCCAAAACCCCAGTTCTCTTCATATGTTTGACTTCATAAGAGAGTTTAGGGTTAGGGGTAGATATGATACATGATATTTCTGCTTTGAATATGTCTAGACCTTGTTTATCAACTTGAATGCTTACTATATGACATAAGAAGGCTATATATGTGTTTTGGTTTTCCATTTTTTTTGAATTTTTCTGAATTTTTACTCCCATTTGAATCTTGGTCAATTCCTAGGTTTGACCAAGGTTAAAACAAGTTTAAAACATGGCAATGAAAAGGTAAGCATGGATCCTTCTTAGTCACTCTAAAATGAAGCTTTTGGGAGGTTTTTGAAATTTCCATGTTTGAAACCCAAAATCACTTCTCTTCATGCTTGACTTCATAAGGCAGAGTTTAGGGTTAGGGGGTAGATACATGATTTGTTTGGTTTGAATATGTCTAGACCTTGTTTATCAACTTGAATGCTTACTATATGACATCAGAAGACTATGTTCTTTGGTTTTTTTCCGTTTTTTTTGAATTGTTATACCCATTTGAATCTTGGTCAAATCCTAGGTTTGACCAAGATTTAAACAAGTTAAGAAATTGAAAATGAAAAAGGTAATCCTGGATCCTTCTTAGTCACTGTAGAATGAAGCTTTTGGGAGGTTTGTGAAATTTCCATGTTTGAAACCCAAAACCAGTTCTCTTCATATGTTTGACTTCATAAGACAGAGTTTTTATCAACTCGAGTGCTTACTATATGACATAAGAAGGCTATATATGTGCTTTGGTTTTTCATTTGTTGATTTTTTTCCGAATTTTTATGCCCATTTAAATCTTGGTCAAATCCTAGGTTTGACCAAGGTTTAAACAAGTTTAAAACATGAAAAGAAAAGGTAAGAATGGATCCTTCTTAGTCATTCTAAAATGAATGAAGCTTTTGGGATGTTCTCACAAATCGATCTAGTCTACATGACTTTGATAAATTTTAATTAAGAAGCAGCAACTTAACAATAATTACCCAAAATCTAACAGCTGGTTCGACAACAACCTGGACGTTACGCTAAAATGAACTGCGAAAACAACGAACAGCACTTTTGTAGTACTGTACTCGGTACTCCGTACTTGCTCCAGATAATCCCCATTGCTTCACTACTACAGTAGTACTACCCTGGCTCGCATTCATTGTTTCCCCTGACTATTCAGAGCTTTGGACGTCCATCAGAGTTGTAGTCAGTAGTACAGTACTGCTAGCTCGATTAATGGCGTGCTATAAAATTCTATACTAGCCGACAGATGTCCATTCCTCGGGTTGCGCGCCAGAGCCTTCGAAGAGAAGGTAGCCGCTCTGTCCCGTTGATTTACGGTGGACGGACAGGATACTCCGGACCGCTCTCGATTCATTTGCTTCTGCTCCCGCGTCCTGACCCTTGAGCCCCCTCTCGGCCGTTGATTTAGGATGGGCGGACCAGGTTGCTCGAAGCGAGGGCAGGAGACGGTTGTCTGGTTTTAATAGGGGGGAGTACTTCTTCCATCCCCTTCTTGCTTCACTTCCAGTCTCCTTCCACTTCCAGCGATGCCTCCGAAGTCAAGGCCACCATCTCGCTTGAAGAAGCACCATCTAGTGTTGACCAAGGACGCGGAGAGTTCCCGCCGGCGGTCTATCCAGATGCTGGCCGCGAGAAAGGGCCCGCCAGAAAACGAAGGCCCTGCTTCGCGCTCGTCTCGGAACGGCGTCAGTCGTGCGGTCGAAGATTCCTGGTTGGTTTCCATCGCCATGTTTCTTGATTCTTCCTGGCCCGGAGGTCCCAACTCTTTATTCCGTATTAATCCTTTTTATACATATCTCAGTGCCCCACGACGCACCCTGACATCTTCTCATGACGACTTCAACCCCTGTCTCCTGCGCTTAGAGGTTACCACTGATTGGACATTTTCGTCTTCCTCTCGTCACTTTGTTTCGGTACTGATGATATTGCCATGCAGGAAGCATCGGCGTGTTTCAGAGATGAGCTTAAAACTCTCGTGGAACTCGCCTCCAACTTTCGCGATGATGTCGATACTTTGAAGGACGAGGTCACCGGCCGGGGCAAGCTGCATGATGTGAGGGTTCCATCAAGTGAGGAAACGAACTCTGTCATCAAGAAGCTCAAGGGCGAGAATTTGATGCTTAAGATCGAGTGCGGCTTTCTTCGCGAAGAAAACGTCGAGCTATCAAACAGGTGCGTTCAAGCTCTCAACGGGAGCCTCAACACCCAACATGATGCGGTGAAGAAGATGATGGATAACAGCATCTTGAAGAAAAACAATATGGTGGAGGACACTGATACGTCTCCAACGTATCGATAATTTCTTATGTTCCATGCTACTTTATTGATGATACCTACATGTTTTATGCACATTATATGTTATATTTATGCATTTTCGGAACTAACCTATTAACAAGATGCGAAGAGCCGATTCCTGTTTTCTGCTGTTTTTGGTTTCAGAAATCCTAGTAAAGAAATATTCTCGGAATTGGAAAACTTTCGCCCAGGGTCCTATTTTTGAAGCTTCCGAAGACCGAAGACCTAACGAAGTGGGGCCACGAGGCGGCCAGGAGGAGGCGGCGCGGCCCAGGCCCTGGCGCGCCGACCACCCCTGGCCCCTCGTGTGGCCCCCGCGTTGACCCTCCGCCTGCCAAAGCCGTCGCGAAACCCCCAGGACCGAGAGCCACGATACGGAAAACCTTACAGAGACGCCGCCGCCCGTCCCATCTCGGGATTCGGAGATCGCCTCCGCACCCTGCCGGGAGGGGATTCATCTCCCGGAGGACTCTACACCGCCATGGTCGCCTCCGGAGTGATGAGTGAGTAGTTCACCCCTGGACCATGGGTCCATAGCAGTAGCTAGATGGTCGTCTTCTCCTTGTTGTGCTTCATTGTTGGATCTTGTGAGCTGCCTAACATGATCAAGATCATCTATCTGTAATTCTATATGTTGTGTTTGTCGGGATCCGATGGATAGAGAGTACTATGATTATGGTGATTATCAATCTATTGTTTATGTGTTGTTTATGATCTTGCATGCTCTCCGTTATTAGTAGAGGCTCTGGCCAAGTTTTTGCTCTTAACTCCAAGAGGGTATTTATGCTCGATAGTGGGTTCATGCCTTCATTGAATCTGGGATCGTGACAGTAGGTTCTAAGGTTGTGATGTGCTGTTGCCACTAGGGATAAAACATTGATGCTATGTCTAAGGATGTAGTTGTTGATTACATTACGCACCATACTTAATGCAATTGTCTGTTGCTTTGCAACTTAATACTGGAGGGGGTTCGGATGATAACCTGAAGGTGGACTTTTTAGGCATAGATGCAGTTGGATGGCGGTCTATGTACTTTGTCGTAATGCCCAATTAAATCTCACTATATTTACCATGTCATGTATATGCATTGTTATGCCCTTCTCTATTTGTCAATTGCCCGACTGTAATTTGTTCACCCAACATGCTTTTATCTTATGGGAGAGACACCTCTAGTGAACTGTGGACCCCGGTCCTATTCTTTACATAGCATACAATCTACTTGTTTTACTGTTTTCTTTGCAAACATCTTCCACTCGATACGTTTAATCCTTTGTTACAGCAAGCCGGTGAGATTGACAACCTCACTGTTTCGTTGGGGCAAAGTACTTTGGTTGTGTTGTGCAGGTTCCGCGTTGGCGCCGGAATCCCTGGTGTTGCGCCGCATCACATTTCGCGACCATCAACCTTCAACGTGCTTCTTGGCTCCTCCTGGTTCGATTAAACCTTGGTTTCTTTCTGAGGAAAACTTGCTACTGTGCGCATCATACCTTCCTCTTGGGGTTCCCAACGAACGTGTGAGTTACACGCCATCAAGCTCTTTTTGCGCCGTTCGGGGAGATCAAGACACGCTGCAAGGGGAGTCTCCACTTCTCAATCTCTTTACTTTGTTTTTGTCTTGCTTTATTTTATTTACTACTTTGTTTGCTGCACTAAATCAAAACACAAAAAAATTAGTTGCTAGTTTTACTTTATTTACTGTCTTGCTCTCTATATCAAAAACACAAAAAAATTAGTTACTTGTCTTTACTTTATTTGCCTAGTTTACTTTATTGCTGTTATCATGAGTAATCCTGAAGTTGAAGTTCGTTCTTTTAAGCAACAAGGTGGAGAAAGTTTTAAAGATGCTTGGTATAGAATTAGTAATGCTCATCATAGGTGCATTAAGAAACACTCCACCACTATCCTTCTTAGGAACTTTTATGTTGGTTTATCTAGTTGGAATAGATATGTTCTTGATACTCTTTCGGGAGGTAATTTCCTAGGTACTCCCGCTTTAGAAGCTAGTTGCATCATTGAGAGTCTAGTTGGAATACCACCTGTTAATGAAGTTAAAATTGAAATCTCTCTTGAAGATGTTATGAAAAAATTGGAAACCATAGAGAAAAATTTTCCAAGTATTGAAACTAAATTAGAAATGTTATTGGATAAAACTGATGAACTTGATAAATCCCTAGGAGGAATTGATGAAAGAATTAGTGTCCTAGGAACTTGTGTTATCCATGATAATCAAACCAATAGGATTGATGAACTTGAAAAAGCTATGGGAACCTTGGGTTCAACCTTTTCTTCTCTCAAGTATAATGAGAAAGCCTATGTGGGTAAAGAGCAAAAATTCATGTATGCCTCTAAAGTGCCTAAACAAAAGAATTATTATAGGCCTAAAATTTCTAAAACCCCTAGCACCACCATAGAAAATTTAGATAATGGAGCACCTAAAGCACCCTCTGCAACAAGTTGTGTTTGCATGAAAAATAATAATGTTGATGCTTCTACTCTCGATGTTACTTGATTTGCACTTTCTGCGCCTAGCTGAAAGGCGTTAAAGAAAAGCGCTTATGGGAGACAACCCATGTTTTTACCTACAGCAATTTTTTGTTTTGTTGAGTCTTGGAAGTTGTTTACTACTGTAGCAACCTCTCCTTATCAAGTTTTTGTGCCAAGTAAAGTTTCTATGTCAAAGTTGATGTTATATTTGGAATCGCTGCGCAGAAACAGCATTGCTGTCTGTCACGAATCTGGGCACAATTCTCTGTAGAAAATTCGAAAAAATCTGCCAATTTACGAGCGTGATCCTCAGATATGTACGCAACTTTCATTAGTTTTGAGTTTTTCCATTTGAGCAAGTCTGGTGCCATTTCTAAATTCGTCTTTACGGACTGTTCTGTTTTTGACAGATTCTGCCTTTTATTTCGCATTGCCTCTTTTGCTATGTTGGATTTATTTCTTTGATCCATTAATGTCCAGTAGCATTATGCAATGTCCAGAAGTGAAAATAATGATTGTGTCACCTCTGAATGAGTGAATTATTAATGATGCACTAACCCTCTAATGAGTTTGCTTGAAGTTTGGTGTGAAGGAAGTTTTCAAGGGTCAAGAGAGGAGAATGATATACTATGATCAAGAGGAGTGAAAGCTCTAAGCTTGGGGATGCCCCCGTGGTTCACCCCTGCATATTTTAAGAAGACTCAAGCGTCTAAGCTTGGGGATGCCCAAGGCATCCCCTTCTTCATCGACAACATCATCAGGTTCCTCCCCTGAAACTATATTTTTATTCAGTCACATCTTGTGTTCTTTACTTGGAGCGTCGGTTTGTTTTCGTTTTTGTTTTTGTTTGAATAAGATGGATCCTAGCATTCACTTTGTGGGAGAGAGACACGCTCCGCTGTTGCATATGGACACATGTGTCCTTAGGCTTTACTCATAATGTTCAAGGCGAAGTTTCTTCTTCGTTAAATTGTTATATGGTTGGAATTGGAAAATGCTACATGTAGTAATTCTAAAATGTCTTGGATAATGTGATACTTTGCAATTGTTGTGCTCATGTTTAAGCTCTTGCATCATATGCTTTGCACCCATTAATGAAGAAATACATAGAGCTTGCTAAAATTTGATTTGCATATTTGGTCTCTCTAAGGTCTAGATAATATCTAGTATTGAGTTTTGAACAACAAGGAAGACGGTGTAGAATCTTATAATGTTTACAATATGTCTTTTATGTGAGTTTTGCTGCACTTGTTCATCCTTGAGTTTGCTTCAAATAACCTTGCTAGCCTAAACCTTGTATCGAGAGGGAATACTTCTCATGCATCCAAAATCCTTGAGCCAACTACTATGCCATTTGTGTCCACCATACCTACCTACTACATGGTATTTCTCCGCCATTCCAAAGTAAATTTCTTGAGTGCTACCTTTAAAATTCCATCATTCACCTTTGCAATATATAGCTCATGGGACAAAATAGCCTTAAAAACTATCGTAGTATTGAATATGTACTTATGCACTTTATATTTTATTAAGTTGCTTGTTGTGCGATAACCATGCTTCTGGGGAACGCCATCAACTATTGTTGAATATCATGTGAGTTGCTATGCATGTCCGTCTTGTCTGAAGGTCTATCATTTTAGTGGTTGGAGCATGCAAAATTGTTAGAGAAGAACATTGGGCCGCTAACTAAAGCCATGAATCATGGTGGAAGTTTCAGTTTTGGACATATATCCTCAATCTCATATGAGAATAATAACTTTGCTACATGCTTATGCATTTAAGAGGAGTCCATTATCTGTTGTCCATGTTGTCCCGGTATGGATGTCTAAGTTGAGAATAATCAAAAGCGAGAAATCCAAAATGCGAGCATTCTCCTTAGACCTTTGTACAGGCGGCATGGAGGTACCCCTTTGTGACACTTGGTTGAAACATGGCATGCGAAGACCCGGTAGTCCAAGTTAAGTAGGACGAGGTGCGGGCACTATTAGTATACTATGCGTGAGGCTTGCAACTTGTAAGATATAATTTTCATAACTCATATGCTTTATTACTACCGTTGACAAAATTGTTTCATGTTTTCAAAATAAAAGCTCTAGCACAAATACAGCAATCGATGCTTTCCTCTTTGAAGGACCATTCTTTTACTTTTATTGTTGAGTCAGTTTACCTATCTCCTTCCACCTTAAGAAGCAAACACTTGTGAACTGTGCATTGATTCCTACATACTTGCATATTGCACTTGTTATATTACTTTATGTTGACCATATCCATGAGATATACATGTATAAGTTGAAAGCAACCGCTGAAACTTAATCTTCTTATGTGTTGCTTCAATACCTTTACTTTGATTTATTGCTTTATGAGTTAACTCTTATGCAAGACTTATTGATGCTTGTCTTGAAGTACTATTCATGAAAAGTCTTTGCTTTATGATTCATTTGTTTACTCATGTCATTACCTTTGCTTTGATCGCTGCATTCATTACATATGTTTACAAATAGTATGATCAAAATTATGATGGCATGTCACTTCAGAAATTATCTTTGTTATCGTTTTACCTGCTCGGGACGAGCAGAACTAAGCTTGGGGATGCTGATACGTCTCCAACGTATCGATAATTTCTTATGTTCCATGCTACTTTATTGATGATACCTACATGTTTTATGCACATTATATGTCATATTTATGCATTTTGGAACTAACCTATTAACAAGATGCCGAAGAGCCGTTCTGTTTTTCTGTTTTTGGTTTCAGAAATCCTAGTAAGAAATATTCTCGGAATTGGACGAAACTTTCGCCCAGGGTCCTATTTTTGCACGAAGCTTCCAGAAGACCGAAGACCTAACGAAGTGGGGCCACGAGGCGGCCAGGAGGGAGGCCGACGCGGCCCAGGCCCTGGCCGCGCCGACCTACCCCCTGGGCCCCTCGTGTGGCCCCCCGCGTTGACCCTCCGCCTACTTAAAGCTTCCGTCGCGAAACCCCCAGGACCGAGAGCCACGATACGGAAAACCTTACAGAGACGCCGCCGCGAATCCCATCTCGGGGGATTGGAGATCGCCTCCGGCACCCTGCCGGAGAGGGGATTCATCTCCCGGAGGACTCTACACCGCCATGGTCGCCTCCGGAGTGATGAGTGAGTAGTTCACCCCTGGACCATGGGTCCATAGCAGTAGCTAGATGGTCGTCTTCTCCTTGTTGTGCTTCATTGTTGGATCTTGTGAGCTGCCTAACATGATCAAGATCATCTATCTGTAATTCTATATGTTGTGTTTGTCGGGATCCGATGGATAGAGAGTACTATGATTATGGTGATTATCAATCTATTGTTTATGTGTTGTTTATGATCTTGCATGCTCTCCGTTATTAGTAGAGGCTCTGGCCAAGTTTTTGCTCTTAACTCCAAGAGGGGGTATTTATGCTCGATAGTGGGTTCATGCCTTCATTGAATCTGGGATCGTGACAGTAGGTTCTAAGGTTGTGATGTGTTGTTGCCACTAGGGATAAAACATTGATGCTATGTCTAAGGATGTAGTTGTTGATTACATTATGCACCATACTTAATGCAATTGTCTGTTGCTTTGCAACTTAATACTGGAGGGGGTTCGGACGATAACCTGAAGGTGGACTTTTTAGGCATAGATGCAGTTGGATGGCGGTCTATGTACTTTGTCGTAATGCCCAATTAAATCTCACTATATTTACCATGTCATGTATATGCATTGTTATGCCCTTCTCTATTTGTCAATTTGTAATTTGTTCACCCAACATGCTTTTATCTTATGGGAGAGACACCTCTAGTGAACTGTGGACCCCGGTCCTATTCTTTACATAGCATACAATCTACTTGTTTTACTGTTTTCTTTGCAAACATCTTCCACTCGATACGTTTAATCCTTTGTTACAAGCCGGTGAGATTGACAACCTCACTTTCGTTGGGGCAAAGTACTTTGGTTGTGTTGTGCAGTTCGCGTTGGCGCCGGAATCCCGTGTTGCACCGCATCACATTTCGCGACCATCAACCTTCAACGTGCTTCTTGGCTCTCAACGGGAGATTAAACCCAACATGATGCGGTGAAGAAGATGATGGATCATACAGCATCTTGAAGAAAAACAATATGGTGGAGGACACGCGCGGGATGGTCGATCCAATCCAGGCACCGCAGAAGGAAGTCGATGCGCTCCGAGTCCAGCCACCTTTGCGTAGGTCGCCGAGGCGCCCTCGCGCAGGTCACTGAGGAGCGCACGTCGCCGAGTAGGCTGGGGGATAAGGAATTCCAACGAGAGAAGCGGAATCACCACCTGTCCTGATGGAGGGCCACTCCGCCAAGTAGGCTGGGGGAGAGAAACACTGCCTCTCATTGTTCTTTAGCTAGTCCTCCGATCCATATTACTTGATGTTAAAATGGATGTATCTACAACTGAAATATGTCTAGATACATATATTTTAGTATCACAAAGTAAGTAGTATCAACGTTTATATTGCCCAAGTCTTATTATCCATCCCTAAGGTGGGTCGCTTTTGTAACTACTGATTGCAGATTCGACTCTTCTGCAGACCGAAAGATTTTTAGAGTGACTAAGAATGATTCATGCTTAGCTTTCCATTTTCATGTTTTAAACTTGTTTAAATCTTGCTCAAACCTAGGATTTGACCAAGATTCAAATGGGTTTAACAATTAAAAAAATCAGAAAAATGAAAAACCAAAGCACATAGTATTCTTATGTCATATAGTAAGCATTCAAGTTGATAAACAAGGTCTAGACATATTCAAAACACACAAAACATGTATCTACCCCCTAACCCTAAACTCTGTCTTATGAAGTTAAGTATGAGGAGAAGTGATTTTGGGTTTCAAACATGGAAATTTCACAAACCTCCCAAAAGCTTCATTTTAGAGTGACTAAGAAGGATCCATGCTTACCTTTTCATTGCCATTTTTTAAACTTGTTTTAACCTTGGTCAAACCTAGGATTTGACCAAGATTCAAACGGGCGTAAAATTCAAAAAAAATAAAAAAAATAAAAACCAAAGCACATATATAGCCTTCTTATGTCATATAGTAAGCATTCAAGTTGATAAACAAGGTCTAGACATATTCAAACCAGAAATATCATGTATCATATCTACCCCTAACCCTAAACTTTGTCTTATGAAGTCAAACATATGAAGAGAACTGGGGTTTTGTGTTTCAAACATAAAAATTTCAAGTACCTTCATTTTAGAGTGACTGAGAAAGGATTCATGCTTACCTTTTCATTGTCATGTTTTAAACTTGATTAAACCTTGGTCAAACCTAGGATTTGACCAATATTTAAATGGGCATAAAAACTTCGAAAAAATGAAAAAAATGGAAAACCAAAGCACATATATAGCCTTCTTATGTCATAAACATTCAAGTTGATAAACAAGGTCTAGACATATTCAAACAAGAAAAATCATGTATCTACGCCTAACCAAAAACTCTGTCTTAAGTGGTTTTGGGTTTCAAACATGGAAATTTCAAGAACATCCCAAAAGCTTCATTTTAGACTGACTAAGAAGGATACACACTTCCCATTTCATTTTCATGTTTAAATCTTGGTCAAACCTAGGATTTGACCAAGATTCAAATAAGTAAAAACATGAAAATGAAAAGGTAAGCATCGATCCTTATTAGTCGCTCTAAAATGAAGCTTTTGGGAGGTTTTTGAAATTTTCATGTTTGAAACCCAAAACCACTTCTCTTCATGCATGCTTGACTTCATAAGACATAGTTTAGGGTTAGGGGTAGATACATGATTTTTCTGGTTTGAACATGTCTAGACCTTGTTTATCAATTTGAATGCTTACTATATGACATAAGAAGGCTATGTGCTTTGGTTTTTCATTCTTACGATTTTTTTCTTAATTTTTATGCCCATTCGAATCTTGGTCAAATCCCAGGTTTGACCAAGATTTAAACAAGTTTAAAACATGACAATGAAAAGGTAATCAATCCTGGATCCTTCATAATTAATAAGTTAGTCTAATTAAAATGAAGCTTTTGGGAGGTTTTTGAAATTTTTGTGTTTGAAACCAAAAACCACTTCTCTTCATGCTTGACTTCATAAGATAGAGTTTAGGGTTAGGGGTAGATACATGATTTGTATTATTTGAATTGTCTTGACCTTATTTATCATCTTTTAAATGCTTACTATATATATGACATAAGAAGACTATGTGCTTTAGTTTTTCAATTTTCTGATTTTTTAATTTTATGCCCATTTGAATCTTGGTCAAATCCTAGGTTTGACAATGATTTAAACAAGTTTAAAATATGAAAATGAAAAGATAAGCATGGATCCTTCTTAGTCACTCTAAAATAAAGCTTTTGGGTGGTTTTTGAAATTTCCATGTTTGAAACCCAAAAGCACTTCTCTTCATGCTTGACTACATAAGACAGAGTTTAGGGTTAGGGGGTAGACACATGATTTTTCTTGTTTGAATATGTCTAGACCTTGTTTATCAACTTTAATGCTTACTATATGACATAAGAAAACTATGTGCTTTGTTTTTTCATTTTTTTATTTTTTTGGAATTTTGATGCACATTTGAATCTTGGTAAAATCCTAGGTTTGACCAAGATTTGAACAAGTATATAACATGAAAATGAAAAGGGAAGCATGTATCCTTCTTAGTCACTCTAAAATGAATTTTTTGGGAGTTTTTTGAAATTTCCATGTTTGAAACCCAAAACCATGCACTTCTCTTCATGCTTGACTTCATAAGATAGAGTTTAGGGGTTTGCGGATAGATACATGATTTGTCTAGTTTGAATAAGTCTAGACCTTGTTTATCAACTTTAATGCTTACTATATGACATAAGAAGACTATGTGCTTTCGTTTTTCATTTTTCTATTTTTTTTATTTTATGCCCATTTGAATCTTGGTCAAATCCTAGATTTAACCAGGATTTAAACAAGTTTAAAACATGAAAATGAAAAGGTAAGCCTTGATCCTTCTTAGTCACACTAAAATGAAGCTTTTGGGATGTTCTTGAAATTTCCATGTTTGAACCCAAAACGACTTCTCTTCATGCTAGACTTCATAAGACAGAGTTTAGGGGTTAGCGGGTAGATACATGACTTGTCTAGTTTGAATAAGACTAGACCTTGTTTATCAACTTTAATGCTTACTATATGACATAAGAAGACTATGTGCTTTGGTTTTTCATTTTTCTATATTTTTATTTTATGCCCATTTGAATCTTGGTCAAACCTATATTTGACCAGGATTTAAACAAGTTTAAAACATGAAAATGAAAAGGTAAGCCTTGATCCTTCTTAGTCACACTAAAATGAAGCTTTTGGGATGTTCTTGAAATTTCCATGTTTGAAACCCAAAACGACTTCTCTTCATGCTAGACTTCATAAGACAGAGTTTAAGGTTTAGGGTTATAGATACATGATTTGTATGGTTTAAATATGTATAGACCTTGTTTATCAACTTGAATGCTTACTATATGGCATAAGAAAACTATGTGCTTTGGTTTTTCATTTTTCTGATTTTTTTAAATTTTGATGCCCATCGAATCTTGGTCAAATCCTAGGTTTGACCAAGATTTAAACAAGTTTAAAACATGAAAATGACCAGGGAAGCATGTATCCTTCCTAGTCACTCTAAAATGAATTTTTTGGGAGGTTTTTGAAATTTCCATGTTTGAAACCCAAAACCAGTTCTCTTCATGCTTGACTTCATAAGACAGAGTTTAGGGGTTAGGGGGTAGATACATAATTTGTATGGTTTGAATATGTCTAGACCTTGTTTATCAACTTTAATGCTTACTATATGACATAAGAACACTATGTGCTTTGGTTTTTCATTTTTCTGATTTTTAAATTTTAATGCCCATTTGAATCTTGGTCAAATCCTAGGTTTGACCAAGATTTAAACAAGTTTAAAACATGAAAATGAAAAGGGAAGCATGTATCCTTCTTAGTCACTCTAAAATGAAGTTTTTGGGAGGTTTTTGAAATTTCCATGTTTGAAACCCAAAACCACTTCTCTTCATGCTTGACTTCATAAGACAGAGTTTAGGGGTTAGGGAGTAGATACATGATTTGTATGGTTTGAATATGTGTAGACCTTGTTTATCACCTTTAATGCTTACTATATGACATAAGAAGACTATGTGCTTTGGTTTTTCATTTTTCTGATTTTTTTAATTTTCTGCCCATTTGAATCTTGGTCAAATCCTTGGTTTGACCAATATTTAGACAAGTTTCTAGACCTTGTTTATCAACTTTAATGCTTACTATATGACATAAGAAGACTATGTGCTTTGGTTTTTCATTTTTCTATATTTTTATTTTATGCCCATTTGAATCTTGGTCAAACCTATATTTGACCAGGATTTAAACAAGTTTAAAACATGAAAATGAAAAGGTAAGCCTTGATCCTTCTTAGTCACACTAAAATGAAGCTTTTGGGTGGTTTTTGAAATTTCCATGTTTGAAACCCAAAAGTACTTCTCTTCATGCTTGACTACATAAGACAGAGTTTAGGGTTAGGGGGTAGACACATGATTTTTCTTGTTTGAATATGTCTAGACCTTGTTTATCAACTTTAATGCTTACTATATGACATAAGAAAACTATGTGCTTTGTTTTTTCATTTTTTTATTTTTTTGGAATTTTGATGCACATTTGAATCTTGGTAAAATCCTAGGTTTGACCAAGATTTAAACAAGTATATAACATGAAAATGAAAAGGGAAGCATGTATCCTTCTTAGTCACTCTAAAATGAATTTTTTGGGAGTTTTTTGAAATTTCCATGTTTGAAACCCAAAACCATGCACTTCTCTTCATGCTTGACTTCATAAGATAGAGTTTAGGGGTTTGCGGATAGATACATGATTTGTCTAGTTTGAATAAGTCTAGACCTTGTTTATCAACTTTAATGCTTACTATATGACATAAGAAGACTATGTGCTTTCGTTTTTCATTTTTCTATTTTTTTATTTTATGCCCATTTGAATCTTGGTCAAATCCTAGATTTAACCAGGATTTAAACAAGTTTAAAACATGAAAATGAAAAGGTAAGCCTTGATCCTTCTTAGTCACACTAAAATGAAGCTTTTGGGATGTTCTTGAAATTTCCATGTTTGAACCCAAAACGACTTCTCTTCATGCTAGACTTCATAAGACAGAGTTTAGGGGTTAGCGGGTAGATACATGACTTGTCTAGTTTGAATAAGACTAGACCTTGTTTATCAACTTTAATGCTTACTATATGACATAAGAAGACTATGTGCTTTGGTTTTTCATTTTTCTATATTTTTATTTTATGCCCATTTGAATCTTGGTCAAACCTATATTTGACCAGGATTTAAACAAGTTTAAAACATGAAAATGAAAAGGTAAGCCTTGATCCTTCTTAGTCACACTAAAATGAAGCTTTTGGGATGTTCTTGAAATTTCCATGTTTGAAACCCAAAACGACTTCTCTTCATGCTAGACTTCATAAGACAGAGTTTAAGGTTTAGGGTTATAGATACATGATTTGTCTGGTTTAAATATGTATAGACCTTGTTTATCAACTTGAATGCTTACTATATGGCATAAGAAAACTATGTGCTTTGGTTTTTCATTTTTCTGATTTTTTTAAATTTTGATGCCCATCGAATCTTGGTCAAATCCTAGGTTTGACCAAGATTTAAACAAGTTTAAAACATGAAAATGACCAGGGAAGCATGTATCCTTCTTAGTCACTCTAAAATGAATTTTTTGGGAGGTTTTTGAAATTTCCATGTTTGAAACCCAAAACCAGTTCTCTTCATGCTTGACTTCATAAGACAGAGTTTAGGGGTTAGGGGGTAGATACATAATTTGTATGGTTTGAATATGTCTAGACCTTGTTTATCAACTTTAATGCTTACTATATGACATAAGAACACTATGTGCTTTGGTTTTTCATTTTTCTGATTTTTAAATTTTAATGCCCATTTGAATCTTGGTCAAATCCTAGGTTTGACCAAGATTTAAACAAGTTTAAAACATGAAAATGAAAAGGGAAGCATGTATCCTTCTTAGTCACTCTAAAATGAAGTTTTTGGGAGGTTTTTGAAATTTCCATGTTTGAAACCCAAAACCACTTCTCTTCATGCTTGACTTCATAAGACAGAGTTTAGGGGTTAGGGAGTAGATACATGATTTGTATGGTTTGAATATGTGTAGACCTTGTTTATCACCTTTAATGCTTACTATATGACATAAGAAGACTATGTGCTTTGGTTTTTCATTTTTCTGATTTTTTTTAATTTTCTGCCCATTTGAATCTTGGTCAAATCCTTGGTTTGACCAATATTTAGACAAGTTTAACACGTGAAAACGAACTGATAATCCCATTTGTTGACTCATTTAACTAGTTAATCCCATTTGTTGACTCTCTGTTGACCAGGCACTTGAGGTAAAACTGAGTATATTGCACTAGCCAGTATTAGTACTCAAGGGGAAAACCGAGCACACAAAAAATGCTACAGTATAAGACTCGAGAGTATATCTAAATTTCCAGGGTTAGACTCGAGTACGCGTGTTGCGGTGCAGAAGTGGAAGACGTGCAATTGTTGACGGGTACTGACGCGAGTCGCGGTGCAGAAGTCGAAGACGTGCAATTGTGGACGCGTGTCGCGTTGCAGAAGCCCAAGACGTGCAGACGTTAAATGGTGGACGCGTAGGACGCGGGTCGCATTAACCACCCCTCGCCTTTATAGACGCCTCCTCGCACTATCTCTGTCACTCTCACTCGCTCATGCAACGCCGCCTCTCACGTCCCATCATCTTCTCCAAAGCAAAAACCCTCTCCCTCTCTGCAGGCGAGATGGACATGGAGAATGCGAATCCCATCGTCCATGACGCCGTCGGCTCCAAGCGCGACGCCTCCCTCTTCGACGTCGTCCCCTCAAAGGCCGTCGCCGCCGCCGGTGGCGGTCGTATCCCGCCGGGATGGGACCCCTATGAGCCGGTGCCGTACATCTCGCCTCCGAACCCCTACGACACCTTCATGGACGACCCATGGAACGAGGTAACTATGGTTTGCTCCCTTTTTTCTTCGCCCATTCCTTTTTGAACCCTATTTTTGCTGGTTCCCTAGTAACTATTAGTGCCGATCTGTAGATGGTTGAGTATTGGGTTAATATTTGCGCCGATCGATTTTATTCCATTTTGCTTTGATCCCTTCTTGATTTCGTTTAAGATTTGGAGTTCGGCCGTTCGGTTAATTTATGCAAGTAATAATGGGATCTCAATCAGTTAATTTATGGGATCTCAGTCAGTTATTTTATGCAGGAATCAAAAGATATCAACCGTTTAATTTTGCAAATATTCTGGAATCTGTTCAAAATCAGATCTGGAATCTGTTTCTTTGCCTATGATGAATCGTTGGGCACAAATTTTTACAGAGTGGGTTCAGCGAACCATTGCTGTGTACAAATCTGTTGTGCATGAGCTATGGTTCGCTAACACCATCCCTGTAGACATATAATCGTGTCCACTCTAACTGAGGCTGGCTCTGTTTTTCCTTACTTTGTTATCATGCACGTTAGTCATCGTTGCATCTCATTCACTAATAGTTCCCGTTTGATATGGATCAGCTGTCTGGCAGCGACGTCGGCAGCGACGACGAGCACCATGACGTCAAGACTCGCCAGGTGCTGCGGAGGCTGCAGGTCGGCCAGTACGTCTCCTACTTCGCCAAGGGTGTCTACAGGTGCCCCTTCTGCACTAGGAGGCTCGGCCGCACTGACTTCAACTGCCTCCTCACGCATGCCGAGAACATCGGCAACACCAACCCCAAGGTCGGCGCGTCGGTGAACCCCCACTCCTTCCGCGCCAAGCACATGGCGCTCGGCATGCACCTCCGCAGCATCCAGCGGGTGGAGATCTCCGCCGGGCGCATGCCTCCGCTCAAGCCCAAGGCTCCCAAGGGGAGCAACAAGTGGAGGCAGATGGGGTAGGCGGAGTCCCGGACGTGTGCTGCTGCTGCTGCAAAGCAGCTTCTATTTTGTTGTTAGCTAGGGATCCCTTGTTGTTATGTTGTTAGTATGATGGTGTTGTGAAGAACCTCGAACCTGTTGGCTGCTGTGTATGCAGCTTATTATCTAGGGAGGGATCCCTATTATCTATCCCTATTCTACTGGAGTATATTTTGTTGGCCCTACTTTGTTTTCTCGATTTACTATTACTGCGAATTTGTCGTACGGAGTACATTACCCTGGAGATTTGCTTCTAGATTTAACTACATACATATGGACCAGAGGGAGTACTAGATTTGCTGCCATATTGGGCAAACAACGAGGGCCAAAAGGCACAAATAATTGAAGAAAGACAGAAATGCAAGCTTCTCTAGATTTGATACTAATTTGGTTAATAAAGACAAAGAGACAGAGGGGGAAAAGGTGCTCTTAAAAATGCCAATTCGCGCCGAGAGAGACAGAACCCAGCTCCTGCTCACGTACAACCAAACGCGGTCTCGTCCTGTCCCACGCGGTCCCTTTCTACTAGCCCCACACGTCAGCACGGAACGGTCAACTAAACTGGAATCCTCCCGTCTGAGCTCCTTCTGCGGGTTACAAATAAGGGCTTGGCGAAAACTGAGGAAAAACATAAGGCAATCTTATTGACTAATATAGCTGTTTAATTAATAAAAGGATTAGCTACAACGTGCTCAGTTTGCCCATTTATTAAGGTATAAGACTGGCAGGAGAGAAAGTAATCGCTAGTTTCCTCATTTTGCCCCTGCATGCTCGCACGATTAAAGCTCCTTCCGCACGCGCTGGACTCCTCGTTTCCTTAAACCTCCTCGTTTCTCGGGATAGACCAACAGTTTTTCAGGATCTTGGGGTTTTTTTTTTGACAATCAATACCACATATATTCATAGCAAAAATAGTACATGGTAGAGGGCTACATGACGACTAGATATATCACCAAAAAAGGTGATGCATGTCTCCTTCACCAAAACAGCTGAAACAAGCAGTACACGAACGCAAGTACACCACCATAATAATACTACTACATTAACACAAGTACGAGTAATAAAGTAAGAGTACTACTCCCTCTAATCTAATTTAAACCAAAATAAAACTTAAACTTCATCCTAAATTTGAACTAGTGCCTCGTCCTCGTTCTTCGCTCATTTTCTGATCCAAGACGGCGCAGAGTGCCAGAGTGCATGGCACGGAACTCTTCATCGGTGGCATGCCATGGGCATGTCACCGGATGCATGATTTTTTTCGCAATGTTTTAAATTTGAATTTAGGCCGCATGTCACACGGTGACATGCAAAAGGTGCATGTCACCTGGTGGTGGTAGGCAACTACCCTTATTTACGGCGGCGTAGGCGACTGGACGCCGCGTGGCCAGCCGCTGCCTCGTGGCCGCCTCGGTTTCCACGCGGGAGACCATTAAACGCCGACGACCAACCTTCCCGCGTCACGGTTAGCGACTATGACTATAAGGGCAAAACGCTAAACTCTCTCGTTCCATTCACTTTCTTCCTCTCTCCACCTAACAAACATTTGTTCGTCGCTCTCTCCTCCAGCAATGTCTTCAAAATTCAGGTCGTCGGCGGTCAAGTACGCGGAGAAAAAACGCCGGCTCGAAATTTCGAGAGACGCTTCCAGAAACCAAGTGGGCTCGCCGTCGCCGCCGCCGCCGCCGAAACGCGTCCGTGCTGTGCTCACCGGGTTAGTTTCCTTCGCCATGTACTTTCGTTTCTTTCGTCGCTCTCTCCTCCAGCAATTAATGTGTTCAAACTTCAGGTCGCCGGCGGTCAAGTACGCGGATAAAAAACGCCGGCTCGAAATTTCGAGAGACGGTTCCAGAAACCAAGTGGGCTCGCCGTCGCCGCCGCTGCCGCCGCCGCCGAAACGCGTCCGTGCTGTGCTCACCGGGTTAGTTTCCTTCGCCATGTACTTTCGTTTCTTCTTGCCCGGGCTCAAGCTCTTTAAGAGTCTCTATGGTTATACATCTTAAAGGGTTGGAAGTTCCAACGACGCCCCTACTGCACCAACTTCCACGACCAAGGAATCATCGTCGTCCGATGATTTCAACCCGGCCCTACCCCGGCGAAATGAGGTAGCACCAAGCACTGTGTAGTTATCTTCTTCTTCTTCTTCTTCTTCTTCTTCCTTTGCGCTTACTTGCTACCGATGATTTCGCCCTGAAGGAAGCGGCGCCGACTATCGACACCACTGTCGCCATCTTGATGGAAAAAAACGAGGAGCTCAGCTTAGAGTGTGATCGCCTCCGAGACGATTTGGCTGCCAAGAAGAAGAATTCGAAAACTCTTGTGGAGCTCATTTGCAGCCTTCGAAATGAGCGCGATATGTTGAAGAACGAGCTGATTAAGCAGAAAGCATCAGCGGAGAAAGCCAGCAGCATACTCAAGACTGTGTGCCTCGACAGAGACAAGTCTGATATAGAGTACAAAATCCTTCTTCAGGATAAAGTACAGCTCCAAAAGTTGAACCTTGAATATGCTGACATCGCCATCCTTGCCCTTCTCGAGAGGCAGAAGGCACAAGATAAGTTGATGCACCTGATGTTGGAGAGCTGCAGTGAAAGAGAAGAGACATTGAAAGAAGTGAGCAGTTTGGTGGGATACATGAGTGACGTCGGGCGTACTTCGCAGAATCCGCCCCGGCTGAGCTCAAATTCCAGCGGAACCAGCTTTCAGCAATGCATGTTAGGCGCACCTACAACTTCTACTCATTGATTAGAGGTCGCACGACATGGCATTTTCCCTCGAAATAGTAGTACTGTACTAATAGTTGTACTACTTAATATGTACCTTTTTGTAAAATAATTTCTTACATGTATTAGAAACTACCCCTCTCGTTTCTGGATGCACCCGGGACATTGTCATCCGGCCCTCTTCTGGACAAACCCCCTCGGGAAGGGCGGTATATTTTGCACATTTCGCTACTAGTACTTCTAATTCCACCGCTTATTTTTCTAATCCGTTAAATCGTTAATTGGATGACCAACTGATGGAAGCTGCGATAGATTAGACCAACAAGTGGTGAATTGTGCAAAAGATATGTCCGTGTTTTATGCAAAAGAGTGATATGGGGATCTGGTGGAATCTTGAATTTCCTCTTCAGTGGTAGGCATGCTTCACTTATAGCTGGAGTACATTGCGGACCTGGTGCATTTCGTCAGTACCGATCAGCTATTTTTGCTTATCCGGGAAGAAAAGGTAGTACTAGCCTTTTCTGTGAGATGTCTTTTCAGTGCTACGGAGTTGTCTGTTCACTGCTTGCTTTGTCTGTCGGTGACTTTGCCAAGCTGACTTTGCCATGACTTTGGGTGACTGATATGTGGACCACAGTTGTAAGTGACTCAAAGTCACTGACTTTGGGGACTCGTGAATGCTTCGTATATTTCTGACGGTTTCTGAATTATGTACTCCGTACAACTTTTGTAATATTGGTCAAACTAGTTTTGACCAGGGTTTGTGTAGGGTGTTTTTTTTTGGTTGGTCCAAATGGTGTTGTGTGGTCCAAATGTGATGTATCATCACACCACCATGTGCCCCCCTCCCCCCACCCCACCCCTAGGTTTTGGTAATGCCATTCTGATACATGCTTCTTAGAAGGAGTACATTTTTTCCGTTAGGGCATGACAATTTTGAAAAATTCAAAAAAAAATGGGAAGACAGAATGGTAACATCATTTTCCATGTGATGATGCACCCCTGTGCCAAATTTTGGTTCATTTTAAGAATGTAAGGTGACAAATTACTCGAGGAAGCTAGTTGGAGTAGACGGGCATGATCGGATTGGCATAGGCGATTTATTTTTTGAAGGATGTTATTTTTCATAGACAATATCTGACACAAAAAATAAAATGTTAAGGTCTCATATTATTCTGAATGATTTTGAATTACTTATGACGTTTGGAAGTATTGGTATACATGAGTCCCACATGAAGTTAAATGGTCCAAAAAAAAAGTTTCGTACACGTCTCCCAGAAAGTGGAAAGTCGAGTACATGCATGACTTCACGCGTCCACTACTGGATACAGGGGGTCGGAGGCTATAACATAATCGGCCTCATCATCTCTCGCGAGCTCGTCCTCTCCACTCCCCCAACTTGCCTCCCCCACACTGTGAAAACCCCCATCCACTCACCGCACCTCTGAGGCATCGACTTTCCCGTTTCCAACCACAACAGCATGAAGATAGGTATTGCATACGAGGCGGAGCAATAGGCGACCGCCCACGCAGAGGATGCCTCTACGGTAGTGGCCGTCGTGGTGGGTGAGGCTTCACCGGGCACCCAAGCCGCTCGTCTCCTCTGCTTGTCGGATTCTTCAACCTCGGTCGAAATGGGCATCCTGGCCGTCACGACGGGTGAGGCTTCACCGGGCACCCATGCCGCTCGTCTCCTCTGCTTGTCTGGTTCTTCGACCTCGGTCGAAACGGGCGTCCTGGCCGTCGAGCAGAAGGTGGATACCAACGTTGTTTATCCCGCCGAAGATGTGCACGGCGTTGCAGGCCACCACGGCGAGGTCTTCCTAGGCCCGATGCTGGACGCGAACCTCGACCCCTTCGATGATTTCGGCCCAAACGTTCAGTTCCAGGAGGATGTTGAGGGTGATGACGAGGAGGTACTTCTCTTTTACCGAAACTGTCCCAACCCTCTTTGTGTCATATTGCTGTTCACATGGTTTGCACGAGCCTGGTTCTTGATTGATTTGATATCCTACCTTGTTCTTGTAGATGTAATTGATTCTACGATTCGTAAGATCAGATTCTAGTTTAATTTCGACTAATCTGCCATGTAGTCATATAATCAATTTATGTGTTCATACTTAGTGGACTTGCAATTGTTGTGGCTAATGTTCATGGTTGTTCATAGGGTTTCTCATGATTTATTACGATTTCTTCTGCCATTTACTTGTTCTACACATTTAATTTTAGGGTTTCTAAGGTTTGATTATGTTAGTGGAGTATTTATTCGATCTGTCATAAAAACTTGATTATGTAGTACTTAATAATTCATAGGAGTATTCTGATGACATGGACAACAACAAGGTGCGCAGGGACCGGAAAAGCCGCTATGTTCTCAAGCGGCTGAAGGGTGGTGAAATTCGTTTCTGCATGCGCGGGGAGCTATTTTGCCCATTATGTGGCAAATTTCTCTAGAAGGACATCCACAGCCTGATCCAACATGCGATGGGTGTAGGCCTAAGTACATAGGGGGAAACACCGCCCTGCAACCAAGGCCAAGTACGCATCATATGGCCTCTTCCTCCAGAATTACGTCTTGCCTAGCTTGCTCCACGTCAACGCCCCTGCTGCTGGCCCTCATGCTCCTGGTCATGTTTAAAGTTCATATGTGTAATCTTAATCCCTTTGGAAGTTCAGCATTAAACTCTACTAGTACAACCGTGGTGGTCTTGTGATGTAGTACTCTTTTGATGCATTTGTGATGTAGTAGTACTTTTTTTTGAAATGATATAGTACTATCTAAGAAAAGTACTCCCTCCGATTCACATTCATTTCACATCAAGAAATATGGATCAGAGCGAGGGAGTAAATTAAACATGGCATCTCGTGCATGAAGCTTGACATATCGATCAGGTTGGCTAGAATAGCAATACAATGTTGCTCATTAGGCAAATGCATGCCATGTACGATAGTATACATCCAGTAAAGAAGTCTATACTGACATAAAAAAACTACTTTGGGGATGAGAGTCAATTGGGGCATCTACAATATAGAAAATCTTGCTCGTAGATGATTTTGGCTAAGAGGGTTTTACTCACATTACACGTGCCACTTTCCTTGTCTGCAAAACAAGTTCCAATAAAGGGAGAGGAAAGAAGAGGGTATTGTGGGCGAGATTGAACACCTTTTTTATGTGTTAATCTGAGGCCTCGTTTAGATGAGGATTTCGACTTATGCCTAACAGCTCAACACATCCACAAATAACTCTGCTTGCGCACACCACCGTTCATTAAAAATAACAATATTAGCTCGCAAGATTAAGAACAAAGTGAATTTAAGTAACTTGGTAAGCTTTTCAAGCAATATATTCAGAGAAAGAGCACACATGTTCGGCTCAAAATAATCATAAGAGAAGAACAATAAATCTAAGACACCACATGGATTCATACCTTGAGTCGACGCTGGCTCGTAGAAGGGCGGCCGCGCCTCGAGGATGCCGGGGACGTCTCCACCTCGGTCTCACATGTGACTGCTTATCGGCGGGTGGTGCGCCGCGCCATGTAGAAGATCTATCAAGAGATGAGAGCCCGATGACGCTACCGACGCCTCAACCTTGATAGCACCGACTTGTTGCTCCGCACCGAGATGCGCCACGTGCAAGATTTAGCGGATGCACTAATTTTAGAGATATGTCATGATCATTGTAACAAATTTCAACGTGATGATGATTTGATCTTGTACTCGGCCTTGAACATAAGAACTAGTACAATCTCACCTTTTTTTATCATTATCCTTTGCGAGATTTAGCGGTTGCGCCAAATTCAGAGAAATATCATGATCATGGTAACACAATTTTCAATATAATGATGATTTGATGTTGCACTCGACCTTGAACATAAGTACTAGTACGGTCTCACAAATTTGTATCATTATACTTTGCAAGTTTTAGTGGATGCGCCCATTTTCAGAGGTAGATCATGATCATGGTAAGTTGGTAACAAATTTTCAACGTGATGATGATTTGATTTTGCACTCGGCCTTGAACAGAGGTACTAGTACGGTCTCACAATTTTTTATCATTATACTTGGACGGTGGCCAAATTCAAAATCTCATAGCGGCAAAACTTCCCGCCCACAAAATACAAAAATTTCACACGCTTCCAAATTCCCATTCTACCCCTGTGGAGATGGCAGCAAAGTCGGTTGGTGGGGGGGTCTGCCCGTCATTTTTTGGATCACCACCTCCCTAGCCCGGAAACCCTCCCAAAAAAATTCATTTCCCTCAGACCACCCACCGGAACTTCCCAAGTCCCTCTCTCCCACCTCCACGACCACCGCACCGGAACATCCCCGCCGGACTTCCCTGGCCTACCCGAGGCCTCGCGATCCTCGTCATCCGGCTGCCTGCCGGAGCCGCTTCATCGACGCCATCATCAACCGGACCGGATCATCCCCGCCGAACCTCGAAACCATATGCTCATCCAGCAGTCTACCGCAGTCGCTTCAGCTGCGGTATCTGATACGTCTCCAACGTATCGATAATTTCTTATGTTCCATGCTACTTTATTGATGATACCTACATGTTTTATGCACATTATATGTCATATTTATGCATTTTCGGAACTAACCTATTAACAAGATGCCGAAGAGCTTGTTTTCTGCTGTTTTTGGTTTCAGAAATCCTAGTAAAGAAATATTCTCGGAATTGGACGAAACTTTCGCCCAGGGTCCTATTTTGCACGAAGCTTCCGAAGACCGAAGACCCTAACGAAGTGGGGCCACGAGGCAGCCAGGGGGGTGGCGGCGCGGCCAGCCCTTGCCGCGCGGCCCCCCTGGGCCCCTCGTGTGGCCCTCGCGTTGACCTTCGCCTCTTAAAGCTCCGTCGCGAAACCCCCAGTACAGAGCCACGATACGGAAAACCTTAAGAGACGCGCCGCCGCAATCCCATCTCGGGGGATTCGGAGATCGCCTCGGCACCCTGAGGGGGATTCATCTCGGGGGACTCTTCATCGCCATGATCGCCTCCGGAGTGATGAGTGAGTAGTTCACCCCTGGACCATGGGTCCATAGCAGTAGCTAGATGGTCGTCTTCTCCTTGTTGTGCTTCATTGTTAGATCTTGTGAGCTGCCTAACATGATCAAGATCATCTATATGTAATTCTATATGTTGTGTTTGTCGGGATCCGATGGATAGAGAGTACTATGATTATGGTGATTATCAATCTATTGTTCATGTGTTGTTTATGATCTTGCATGCTCTCCGTTATTAGTAGAGGCTCTGGCCAAGTTTTTACTCTTAACTCCAAGAGGGAGTAATTATGCTCGATAGTGGGTTCATGCCTTCATTGATACCTGGGACAGTGACAGAAAGTTCTAAGGTTGTGATGTGCTGTTGCCACTAGGGATAAAACATTGATGCTATGTCTAAGGATGTAGTTATTGATTACATTACGCACAATACTTAATGCAATTGTCTGTTGCTTTGCAACTTAATACTGGAGGGGGTTCGGACGATAACCTGAAGGTGGACTTTTTAGGCATAGATGCAGTTGGATGGCGGTCTATGTACTTTGTCGTAATGCCCAATTAAATCTCACTATATTTACCATGTCATGTATATGCATTGTTATGCCTTTCTCTATTTGTCAATTGCCCGACTGTAATTTGTTCACCCAACATGCTTTTATCTTATGGGAGAGACACCTCTAGTGAACTGTGGACCCCGGTCCTATTCTTTACATAGCATACAATCTACTTGTTTTACTGTTTTCTTTGCAAACATCTTCCACTCGATACGTTTAATCCTTTGTTACAGCCGGTGAGATTGACAACCTCACTGTTTCGTTGGGACAAAGTACTTGGGTTGTGTTGTGCAGGTTCCTAGTTGGCGCCGGAATCCCTGGTGTTGCGCCGCATCACATTTCGCGACCATCAACCTTCAACGTGCTTCTTGGCTCCTCTGGTTCGATTAAACCTTGGTTTCTTTCTGAGGGAAAACTTGCTACTGTGCGCATCATACCTTCCTCTTGGGGTTCCCAACGAACGTGTGAGTTACACGCCATCAAGCTCTTTTTCGCGGCCGTTGGGGAGATCAAGACACGCTGCAAGGGGAGTCTCCACTTCTCAATCTCTTTACTTTGTTTTTGTCTTGCTTTATTTTATTTACTACTTTGTTTGCTGCACTAAATCAAAACACAAAAAAATTAGTTGCTAGTTTTACTTTATTTACTGTCTTGCTCTCTATATCAAAAACACAAAAAAATTAGTTACTTGCATTTAATTTATTTTGTTATCATGTCTAGTCCTGTACTTGTTTTTATTTTCACTAGTTAGGCATAATGGAAAACAACAAAAAAATTAGAGATCTTTATGAACTTTATCTTGAATTAGGACATGATGTGTTTGAAGAGAAAATTAAAAAACCCATGGAACTTTGTTTGCAAAATAGTTGTAGCAATGTTATTAGCATGAACTCTTTGAACACCATTATTGCTAAAGCTATGGAAGAATTTAAGCTTGGGGAAGCTGGTTGTGATATTTTTAGTCCCCCAAGCATGGAGGAGAAAATTTACTTTGATGATACTTTACCTCCTATATATGATGCTTGCAATGATGAATATGATATTTTCAGTCCACCTACTATTGAGGAGAAAATTAATTATGATTACAATATGCCTCCTATATATGATGATTATGGTGATGAGAATAATAGTGATAGCTATTTTGTTGAATTTGCTCCCACTACAACTAATAAAATTGATTATGCTTATGTGGAGAGTAATAATTTTATGCATGTGGCTCATGACAAGAATGTTTTATGTGATAGTTATATTGTTGAGTTTGTTCATGATGCTACTGAAAGTTATTATGAGAGAGGGAAACATGGTTATATGCATCTTAATAATATTAAGTTTCCCCTCTTTATGTTGAGAATCTTGAAATTGCACTTGTGTTGCTTTTCTATGCTTGCCACTTTGTTCTTCATGAATTTATTTGTGTACAAGATTCCTTTTCATAGGAAGTGGGTTAGGCTTAAATGTGTTTTGAATTTGCTTCTTGATGCTCTCTTTTGCTTCAAGTCTCATTAAAATTACTGAGCCCATCTTAATGGCTATAAAGAAAGAACTTCTTGGGAGATAACCCATGTGTTTATTTTACTACAGCAATTTTTGTTTTATTTGAGTCTTGGAAGTTGTTTACTACTGTAGCAACCTCTCCTTATCATGTTTTTGTGCCAAGTAAAGTTTCTATGTCAAAGTTGATGTTATATTTGGGATCGCTGCGCAGAAACAGCATTGCTGTCTGTCACGAATCTGGGCACAGTTCTCTGTAGAAAATTCGAAAAAATCTGCCAATTTACGAGCGTGATCCTCAGATATGTACGCAACTTTCATTAGTTTTGAGTTTTTCCATTTGAGCAAGTCTGGTGCCAGCTTTAAATTCGTCTTTACGGACTGTTCTGTTTTGACAGATTCTGCCTTTTATTTCGCATTGCCTCTTTTGCTATGTTGGATTTATTTCTTTGATCCATTAATGTCCAGTAGCTTTATGCAATGTCCAGAAGTGTAAAGAATGTTTGTGTCACCTCTGAATGTGTGAATTATTAATTGTGCACTAACCCTCTAATGAGTTTGCTTGAAGTTTGGTGTGAAGGAAGTTTTCAAGGGTCAAGAGAGGAGAATGATATACTAAGATCAAGAGGAGTGAAAGCTCTAAGCTTGGGGATGCCCCCGTGGTTCATCCCTGCATATTTTAAGAAGACTCAAGCGTCTAAGCTTGGGGATGCCCAAGGCATCCCCTTCTTCATCGACAATATCATCAGGTTCCTCCCCTGAAACTATATTTTTATTCGACATCGGTGTTCTTTACTTGGAGCGTCGGTTTGTTTCGTTTTTGTTTTTGTTTGAATAAGATGGATCCTAGCATTCACTTTGTGGGAGAGAGACACGCTCCGCTGTTGCATATGGACACATGTGTCCTTAGGCTTTACTCATAATGTTCAAGGCGAAGTTTCTTCTTCGTTAATTTGTTATATGGTTGGAATTGGAAAATGCTACATGTAGTAATTCTAAAAATGTCTTGGATAATGTGATACTTGGCAATTATTGTGCTCATGTTTAAGCTCTTGCATCATATGCTTTGCACCCATTAATGAAGAAATACATAGAGCTTGCTAAAATTTGATTTGCATATTTGGTTTCTCTAAGGTCTAGATAATATCTAGTATTGAGTTTTGAACAACAAGGAAGACGGTGTAGAGTCTTATAATGTTTACAATATGTCTTTTATGTGAGTCTTGCTGCACTTGTTCATCCTTGAGTTTGCTTCAAATAACCTTGCTAGCCTAAACCTTGTATCGAGAGGGAATACTTCTCATGCATCCAAAATCCTTGAGCCAACTACTATGCCATTTGTGTCCACCATACCTACCTACTACATGGTATTTCTCCGCCATTCCAAAGTAAATTACTTGAGTGCTACCTTTAAAATTCCATCATTCACCTTTGCAATATATAGCTCATGGGACAAAATAGCCTTAAAAACTATCGTAGTATTGAATATGTACTTATGCACTTTATATTTTATTAAGTTGCTTGTTGTGCGATAACCATGTTTCTGGGGAACGCCATCAACTATTGTTGAATATCATGTGAGTTGCTATGCATGTCCGTCTTGTCTGAAGGTCTATCATTTTAGTGGTTGGAGCATGCAAAATTGTTAGAGAAGAACATTGGGCCGCTAACTAAAGCCATGAATCATGGTGGAAGTTTCAGTTTTGGACATATATCCTCAATCTCATATGAGAATAATAACTTTGCTACATGCTTATGCATTAAAGAGGAGTCCATTATCTGTTGTCCATGTTGTCCCGGTATGGATGTCTAAGTTGAGAATAATCAAAAGCGAGAAATCCGAAATGCGAGCATTCTCCTTGGACCTTTGTACAGGCGGCATGGAGGTACCCCTTTGTGACACTTGGTTGAAACATGGCATGCAAAGATCCGGTAGTCCAAGTTAAGTAGGACGAGGTGCGGGCACTATTAGTATACTATGCGTGAGGCTTGCAACTTGTAAGATATAATTTACATAACTCATATGCTTTATTACTACCGTTGACAAAATTGTTTCATGTTTTCAAAATAAAAGCTCTAGCACAAATACAGCAATCGATGCTTTCCTCTGCGAAGGACCTTTCTTTTACCTTTATTGTTGAGTCAGTTTACCTATCTCCTTCCACCTTAAGAAGCAAACACTTGTGTGAACTGTGCATTGATTCCTACATACTTGCATATTGCACTTGTTATATTACTTTATGTTGACAATATCCATGAGATATACATGTTACAAGTTGAAAGCAACCGCTGAAACTTAATCTTCCTATGTGTTGCTTCAACACCTTTACTTTGATTTATTGCTTTACGAGTTAACTCTTATGCAAGACTTATTGATGCTTGTCTTGAAGTACTATTCATGAAAAGTCTTTGCTATATGATTCAGTTGTTTACTCATGTCATTACCATTGCTTTGATCGCTGCATTCATTACATATGTTTACAAATAGTATGATCAAGATTATGATGGCATGTCACTTCAGAAATTATCTTTGTTATCGTTTTACCTGCTCGGGACGAGCAGAACTAAGCGGGATGCTGATACGTCTCCAACGTATCGATAATTTCTTATGTTCCATGCTACTTTATTGATGATACCTACATGTTTTATGCACATTATATGTCATATTTATGCATTTTTCTGGAACTAACCTATTAACAAGATGCCGAAAGCCGATTCTTGTTTTCTGCTTTTGGTTTCAAATCCTAGTAAAGAAATATTCTGAATTGGACGAAACTTTTCGGGTCCTATTTTTGCACGAAGCTTCCGGAAGACCGAAGACCTAACGAAGTGGGCCACGAGGCAGGGGTGGCGGCGGCCCAGCCCTTGGCCGCGGCCTGCCCCTGGCCCTCGTGTGGCCTCGCGTTGACCTTCCGCCTACTTAAAGCTCGTCGCGAAACCCCCAGTACCGAGAGCCACGATACGGAAAACCTTACAGAGACGCCGCCGCGAATCCCATCTCGGGGGATTCGGAGATCGCCTCCCCTGCCGGAGAGGGGATTCATCTCCCGGGGGACTCTTCATCGCCATGATCGCCTCCGGAGTGATGAGTGAGTAGTTCACCCCTGGACCATGGGTCCATAGCAGTAGCTAGATGGTCGTCTTCTCCTTGTTGTGCTTCATTGTTAGATCTTGTGAGCTGCCTAACATGATCAAGATCATCTATATGTAATTCTATATGTTGTGTTTGTCGGGATCCGATGGATAGAGAGTACTATGATTATGGTGATTATCAATCTATTGTTCATGTGTTGTTTATGATCTTGCATGCTCTCCGTTATTAGTAGAGGCTCTGGCCAAGTTTTTACTCTTAACTCCAAGAGGGAGTAATTATGCTCGATAGTGGGTTCATGCCTTCATTGATACCTGGGACAGTGACAGTTCTAAGGTTGTGATGTGTTGTTGCCACTAGGGATAAAACATTGATGCTATGTCTAAGGATGTAGTTATTGATTACATTACGCACAATACTTAATGCAATTGTCTGTTGCTTTGCAACTTAATACTGGAGGGGTTCGGACGATAACCTGAAGGTGGACTTTTTAGGCATAGATGCAGTTGGATGGCGGTCTATGTACTTTGTCGTAATGCCCAATTAAATCTCACTATATTTACCATGTCATGTATATGCATTGTTATGCCTTTCTCTATTTGTCAATTGCCCGACTGTAATTTGTTCACCCAACATGCTTTTATCTTATGGGAGAGACACCTCTAGTGAACTGTGGACCCCGGTCCTATTCTTTACATAGCATACAATCTACTTGTTTTACTGTTTTCTTTGCAAACATCTTCCACTCGATACGTTTAATCCTTTGTTACAGCAAGCCGGTGAGATTGACAACCTCACTGTTTCGTTGGGACAAAGTACTTGGGTTGTGTTGTGCAGGTTCCTAGTTGGCGCCGGAATCCCTGGTGTTGCGCCGCATCACATTTCGCGACCATCAACCTTCAACGTGCTTCTTGGCTCCCTCTGGTTCGATTAAACCTTGGTTTCTTTCGAGGGAAAACTTGCTGTGCGCATCATACCTTCCTCTTGGCAGTTCGACCGCAGTCGCTTCAGCTGCGGTATCGTCCACCCCGCCGGAGCCGCTTCGCCGGATCCGTCGTCCACCGCATCGGATCTTGCTCACCGACACCGCTGTGCATGAACCGGATCTGCTTCACCGGCGGCGTGCATGATCTAAACTCTTCTACTGTCGCTTTTCTATTGCTTGCCTGCAAGTTCTTGTTTAATCTTGGGGGAACCTGTTTGTGCTAACGACGCGCCGTTACGTTTTTGCAGATGAGATGAGTAACCATGAAGTGTAATGGCCGTCTCTCCAACCCCAAGTAGCACATGTAGCGTACTTCATCACCGGATCTATCAACCCCAGGAAGATCTGCTGTGACTCCCACAGAGTGCTTCTCCTAATGTAAGTCCCTTGTTTTAGCGCCATGTTCTGGGTTCAGTTTCTTGTTTGTCTGAAGCTCTTTTAGTTCATTCCTAGCTATGACCGTAACACGTTGCTATTTTCTACTTCATTGCTAACTTTAAGCGATTGAACATTTTGTTTGCATTCCCTGCTCTGTAGATGTAGCCATCATAAGAGCATCTCTAGTGGAACGTGTATATTTAGACGTGTATATCTCCATATACACATTCATATACACCTTGCTAAATTTTACACCTCTCAGTTTTTGATGAACGTGTATCAGGACGTGTAAAATTGTAATGTAGTGCTACCAATAAAATATTTTTGCTTCACATAGTTCTTACAACAAAGTTCAGTACAAGATGTATCCGTATATGTCTACCGAAATGGAAAAGTTTCAACACAAAAGTTGTGAGAAACATCAAGTTGAACATGCTCGTCAAAGGATTTTTCAAAACTTCAACCGAGTGTGACGAATTTGACAAAATTCAACCAAAAAGGTTTTGAACATCGGTTCGAAATTGGCAAGTTATGATCGATGAAACTTGAAAGCGAGTATGGGAATGGAACCAACTCATCGATCGCACGTATTTCGTGTACACAACTTTTAAAATCGAATTGTATTTGTATAGATCAAAGAGCAAGCAAAAAAGTAAAAAGGAAAAAGCTTCGGTTGGGCAATCTAGCTCCGGACGTATTTGGACGAAGGTTAGCCTTCTTTTGGCGAGCTCACGCGTGGCTCGGTCGTGTTAATTCGCCTCGTACCATCGTGGGTGGACGTGGGAAGGATGCGATCGTATACAGATGGGCCTGTTTTTCGCTCGTGGTCGTCTATATTTGGTTTCCACGTCCGTTTCCACGAGCCACTAGAGATGCTCTAACTTCTATCTTGCTCAGTCGTTGTTACAAAAATTATAGGTATTATAGTAACATCCTGCTATTATTTAGTTCATGGCCAATTTTAAGTAATTGCACATGTTGGTTCGCATTCCCTGCTCTATAGCTTTTGGCATCGTAACTTCTATATTTGGTTTACATTCCCTGCTCTGTAGATCTAGCCATCATAACTTTATCTTGCTCAGTCGTTGTTACAAAAATTATGGCCTGCTACTATGTTGTTTGTGCCAATTTTTTACTCCATGAACATGTTGGCTTGCATTCCCTGTACTACAGGTGATGCCATTGTTTTGTATCTAGTTCATTGTAAGCTAACAAAGTAAGGACTTAGTTTGGCATGCTATCACTCTGCTATCTAGCCTGTAGTACAAATAAACTTGTCATATACTACTAGATAATAATTTTGCGTGCCATCTTGTTCTTCAAAAGCTGCATTATTGACTTGTTTCTCTGACTTGGCATGACGCTCACATATGGAAAGCTGAACATATTGGTTTGCATTCCCTCTTATACAAGTTCACAGGTGATCCCACTATATTCTGTATCTGGTCCATCCTAAGCTCCAGCATTAACTATCCTCTATGTGTTGCTCATTACAAGTTTATATCCCGAAACATCTTGATTTGCATCCCCTTCACTATAAGTTCAGGAGTATTATTTAGTTCACGGGCAAAATGAAGTAATTGCACTTGGCACATGTTGGTTCACATTCCCTCCTCTTTAGCTTTTGCCATCGTAACTTCTATTTTTGGTTTACATTCCCTGCTCTGTAGATGTAGCCATCATAACTTCATCTTGCTCAGTCGTTGTTACAAAATTTATAGCCTGCTACTATGTTGTTCATGCCAATTTTGTACTCCCTGAACATGTTGGTTTGCATGGGACTCGACAGTAGTAAGTCTGTTGTTTCATTCTAACATGCTCTGTTATATTGGCTGTTGGTATGCGGCATGCACTCTTTGTTTGCTTATTGTGCGCATTACAATGATCTTGTTATAACGACGAAATGATGAGTTCCAAATTCTTTGGCAAACAATATTGTAGTGTCTTTGCCTTTCCATTGTTGTTGTCTTAACTTGTAATGTCTTTGTTTCAGATATAGGTGCTGCATGGACAACTTAAAAGATTGCCGGATCGCTTCATTGTATTGCTAGGTTTAATTACCATTCAATTTCTCTGGGTTCTGTAATATTTTTTCAATGCCTTGCAGCTGATGTAATATTTAGTTAGTTTTTATAGTTCTTTCGCGCATTTTTTCTTTGGTGCTTGTGGTAAGTGAGGCTATCCGACAGAAATCAATGCTGCGTAAATATTCTCAGTATCTAAATCACGAATTCCCATCCCTTAAACGGCCCAATTAATCGAAATCACATATGTGCCTGCCCGCAAAATCCTAAAGCGCATATTATGCCGGCATATAAACAGCAACTAAACGGGCTGGCCACTTACTTCTTGGGCAGCCCATGAGTTACGGTGGACCCACACTCTAATTGGGCTGGCCCACTTGCTTTAAGGTGGACCCCACCCACTACTGGGCCGGCCCACTAATTAGTTGGGGCCCATTGCTTTGTGGTGGACCCCACATACTAAACGGCCGGCCCTTCAAGAGGAAAGTGGGACCCACTGTGTTTTGGCCGGCCCACTATCTTGTTGGGCGGCCCACTTGATGGTGGACCCCGCATACTAATTGGCCGGCCTTTTAACAGGAAAGTGGGGCCCACTGTGCTTTTGGCCCGGCCACTATCTTGTTGGGCCAGCCCACTTGCTATATGGTGGTCCCACATGGTAAATGGGCGGCCCTTTAATAGTAAGGTGGGACCCACCTGTGTTTTTGGCCCGGCCCACTATCTTGTTGGGCCGGCCCACTTTCTACATGGTGGACCCCACATAACAAATGGCCCGGCCCATTAACAGGAATGTGGGACCCACATGTGTTTTTGGCCCGGCCCACTATCTTGGTGGGCCAGCCCACTTGCTATATTGTGGAACATACTAAATGGGCCGGCCCTTTAACAGGAAGGTGGGTCCCACCTGTGTTTTGGCCCGGCCCACTATCTTGTTGGGCCGGCCCACTTGATATATGGTGGACCCCACATACTAAATGGGCCGGCCCTTTAACAGGATAGTGGGACCCACCATGTGTTTTTGGCCCGGCCCACTTGCTATATGGTGGACCCACACACTAAATGGCCGGCCTTTTTGGGAAAGTGGGACCCACCTGTGTTTTGCCCGGCCCACTTGCTTCTTGGGCGGCCCGTTCTGTAAGGGGACCACATGTTAAATGGGCCCCATTTAACTTTTGACCATCAACATTAGAGGTTAGGCCGGCCCACGTAACTAATGGACCAGCCCAGCTATATAGTTGACCGGTCAAACTATGTCATCTGGCCCGGCCCGCTTAAGACGTGGCAGGCCTCGTGTGGGCCTACCATCTACCACGGGGTTTCAGCCGGTTAACGCCGTTAACTGCCAGTTAACGGCGTCTGCCACGTGTCAGTTTGCATGACGTCAGCAGTCAACGGGCTCCCGAAACACTTCCGCAACGGTCCGATTTTCCGTGGCGGAAGGGCGCCCAAGCGCGACGGACCGAAAAAATCGTCGTTGGACTTTGCCTGACGCAGTTTCGACAACAGAACCCATATCGTCGGGTTAGGCCCATAGGCGACGAAAAATGCCCCTTAGTTGACGATTTTGGGACGTTGTCTATCAGAACTTTTCTTGTAGTGCGCTACCTTTAAAACCTTCAAAATGCTTCTCAATTTGTGTTAATGTTTCATAGCTCATGAAGAAGTATGTGGTGTTTAGCTTTCAACCTTGTCATTTACTTTTGACGGATTCTCATATGGACTAGTGGCACATCCGCTTATCCAATAATTTTGCAAAAAGAGCTGGCAATGGGATTCCCAGTCCCAAATTAATTAACTTAAATAGACACTCCTCCATGGTTTGTGATTGTTGGACGGCACCCGAAGGATTCGGTTAGCCATGGCTTGTGTAAGCAAAGGTTGGGGGAGTGTCATCATCATAATAAAACTTAAATAAAAAGGCACTCCTTCATGGTATGTGATTGTTGGCAGGCACCCGAGGATTCGGTTAGCCATGGTTTGTGAAAGAAAGGTTGGAAGGAGTGCCAACCAAAAATAAAAAATGGGAGCCGCTCTTGTGAGTCCGGTTGATGAGGTAGTTAGTGTACCCATTACCATTCGTTGACAACAACAAACACCTCTCAAAATAATTTTACTCCTGCTTTACAAATGAAAAGCTCTAGCGCATGTTAATCCCTGCTTCCCTCTGCGAAGGGTCAATCTTTTACTTTTATGTTGTGTCTTCATTCTTTCTTTGAGCACTATCTTGAGAGCACAACTGTCATTCTTAGTATAATATGCTTGTCTCAAAATATGATTGATTGTGGTATAACTTTGATGCTTTTATCTTTGACAATCACTACTTCTAGTCTTTCTATGAACTCAAGAGGTGCCTCGGCATTTATGTTTTGCCGATCAAATACGGGCAAGCGAGATACCACTTTATCATATTCTCTTATGAACATTGCAATCTTGCTTACATACATGATTCATGATGCTTATTATTAATTGTTGGTACCTCTCCATGATTGACATAGCTGTTGGATGATCTTATTTGCATATGTCTCATTATGAACTGCTTGAGTATTAGCCATAGCATGAGAATATATACATCATATGAGCAAATGTGTTCGTGAAAGTTCTTTTATCGCTCAGTTGTTAACTGAATTGCTTGAGGACAAGCAATAAGCTAAGCTTGGGGGGAGTTGATACGTCCAAAACGTATCTACTTTCCCGAACACTTTTGCTATTGTTTTGCCTCTAATTTGTGTATTTTGGATACAACTAACACGGACTAACGCTGTTTTCAGCAGAACTGCTCTGGTGTCTCGTTTTTGTGCAGAAATCCAACTTTCGGGAAAATCCTCGGAATTTATGCAGAAGGCCCTATTTTACCAAAATATTGACGGAGCCAGAAGGGCAAGGGAGGTGGAGGCCCGAGGGCCCCACACCACATGGCGGCGCGGCCCAGGGGGGGCCCGCGCGGCCATGTGGTGTGGCCCCCTCGGCCGGCCTCCGACGCCCCCCTTCGGACTACTTATTGGTTTCGACCTGAAAACGCACGGAGAGAAGTCGAAGTCGCCAGAAACCCAGAGAGCCGCCACATCGTGAAACTCCGTCGCGGGAGCCAGTCTCCGTTCGGCACTCCGCGGGACGGGAATTGGAGGAGATCTTCACGCCATCACCGCCACGCCTCTCCATCGACCAGCCATGTTTCCCCATCCATGTGTGAGTAATTCCCCCGCTGTAGGCTAAAGGGGATGGTAGGGATTGGATGAGATTGGTCATGTAATAGTCATAAGATTGTTAGGGCATAGTGCCTAGTATCCGTAGATGTCACTTTTATGATATTGTTGCAACTTGTTATGCTTAATGCTTGTCACTAGGGCCCGAGTGCCATGATCTCAGATCTGAACATGTTATTGATTCATGAAGATATTCGTTGTTTATGATCTTACCTGCAAGTTGTATACACATGTCGCTTGGGAACCCCAGAAGGGCAACAGAAATCGGGACAACCGGAGGGATGGTAGTGATGTGAGGATCACATGTGTTCACGGAGTGTTAATGCTTTGCTCCGGTACTCTATTAAAAGGAGTACCTTAATATCCAGTAGTTTCCCTAGAGGCCCGGCTGCCACCGGCTGGTAGGACAAAAGATGTTGTGCAAGTTTCTCATTGCGAGCACGTACGACTAAATATGGAACACATGCCTATTGATTGATTAGTACTTGGATACCGTTTTATTATTATCTGCAAATGCCCATGCTTTGATTGTTACATGAGTTTCTCTCATCCATGCAACGCCCGCTAAATCCGTCCCTGTGCCTACAGTATTTTAATCCTGCTGTTTACTATAATCACTACTGCTGTCTTTATTTCACTGCTGTTATTTCACTATTCCTACTGCTATAAAACTGTTACTACTGATAAACTCTTGCGAGCAAGTCTGTTTCCAGGTGCAGCTGAATTGACAACTCCGCTGTTAAGGCTTACAAGTATTCTTTGTCTCCCCTTGTGTCGAATCAATAAATTGGGTAATACTTCCCTCGAAGACTGTTGCGATCCCCTATACTTGTGGGTCATCAGTAAACACCTAAACCAATATCTATTTTAATTATACCTCACAAGAACAGCAAGTTAACCAAATATTAAATATTTGTTTGAATAAACAAATATGCAGAAGCAGCATTATCAAGTTCTATTAAGATTCAAATATTTAAGAACCTGCAAGAATAAAACAAATTCAAATTTGAATTCAAATCGAGAAAATAAAAAGAAAAAATAGAAAAGAGTGGGCCATGACCATATCGTTGGCCCAGCGACGACCAAAGCATCCCAGCCCAGAGCCACGTACCGTTTCGTCGTTGAAAAGAGAAAGAAGGCGTCGTCTTCTTCTCTCCCGTCTACATCATGATGGAGCGGTCGGCCATGTTCTCGATGATGATAAGGACGCCACACACGAGAACCTTCTCAGAATCATGCTCAATCCCTCTCACGTCCGAAATATCCTCTCCACGCCAAGATTCGTGCCCCAACCATGTGTGTCGCGGCTGTTTCATCTCAACCTCAGCCGCCGGCGAGACGACCTCGAGCTCTATAAGTAG
The DNA here is from genome assembly GCA_030979885.1 of Lolium multiflorum. Taxonomy (NCBI): domain Eukaryota; kingdom Viridiplantae; phylum Streptophyta; class Magnoliopsida; order Poales; family Poaceae; genus Lolium; species Lolium multiflorum. The sequence goes on from CM061753.1 coordinate 159,399,103, forward strand.
GCCAGGAGCTTCCCCTGGAAACCCTAAAGCTTCGCCGCTCATCCATTTGTTTTGAGAATCCCTCTAGCTCTCGATTCCTTCCCTCGGTCGCCGGCGTTGAGCATGGCACCGTCGATAGAGGCCACCCGGAGCTCACCGTTAGGTCGGGAGGAGCGTCTGGATGTGGGGACAACGGCAAAGCCACGCATCAAGGGAAGGGCTGGAGTGGGCGAATTTTGTTGATCCCTTTCACCGGCCATCATCGGAATCGGTGAATTATTCACCGTCTCCGTCGACAATCGCCGGAGCCGGCCACACCTTGAGCTTTAGCGTAAGATTGCGCGTCCATGGACCCCTAATTTGCATCTTCTCGACGTACAGCGTATTCTAGAATTTTGGCCGGAGCCCGCTGCCGCAGAGATGCTCGCTGGAGTTGCTCCGGTGACCTATCAGTGGTGGCATTGATGCTCACATACTCAGCATCGAGTTACGGTTCTAACACACTTTGAATCTCAGTCCCTAGTGCCCTGTATCCTCGTCGCCGTTGCTGCGGCGCTCTCCGCGAGGTGACGTGGAGGAGGTACCCGTTGGCCATGTTGACCAGTCAAGCTGCCGACGAAGCGGTAGCATGGACTTGGACCCACTGTCCGTGTCTAGAGCTAGGGTTTGACGAGTACGTGTAGTATTTCTATTTAATTCAAAAACCAGAAAATCACCGAAACTTTGAAATAAATAAAATTTATTTTAGCACAGAAAAATATAAATAAGATTTCAAAATTCTCACAAAAATAAATCCTATTCAATAAAAATATAATATGAAAATGTTTGTCAAAATAAAAATTCAATTATTTTAACCTTTATTTTTTATGCCTTTTCTTTTATCCTTAAATTCAAATAAAATTTATTAATTAGTTTAGTTTGAAAAATAAATAATAATTAATCAGTAAGTGAATAAAATACTAAGATTAGTTTTCTTTATCATATTTTATTAATTAAAATATTAGTAGTATTTTAAAACCCTAAAGTCCAAATTACCATTTACAATTTTCTTTAGATAATAATAAAGTAAGCAAATGTTTAAAATTAATATTATGTATACACATTTATTTATTTACTTGATCCTTTTAATCAACAAAGTATTATTTTAAAACAAATTCAATAATAACCATAAAATACCAAATCCTGAATTAAACCCTAAATTGTATTTGTCTTAATTCTTAAACCCTCTAAAAATATTAAGTTTATTATTAAGTTTATTTGAAAGTAATTAGTGAACACACCTCTATTGTCAATTATTATTTTGAGAATTGGATCATAATTTAGAAACCCTAAATTCTACTATAAGTAAGAACTTTGATCCCATTATTTTATGTGATCATCCTAAATTAGTTTCAATTCTAAAACCCTAGGGGTTTATCGCATGTGATCGTATAAACTTCACATTTACCTCCAAATGAATGCATGCTCATGATCCACTAAAATAAAACCAACTCACATGAAGTCATCATTTCATGTCTTTATTTTTGAATAAACCTTGTATGACCCACTAATCCCACTTAGGTGCAAACTCTAACTTGTTACTCACATATTAACACCATTGATCACCATTCTTAGTACCACACCCTTGGAATCAACCTTAATCAACATTACTTAGTAGAATCATGGCGATCAACCATAACACCAACCTTGTGTAGTAATTCACATCACATCCTCTTATCCAACTAAACCCAACTTTAGGATCATAACCCACCTAGCTTAGAAGTCCATTATTGGTTACTTAGTGAAACAAATAGGAAGATATAGTAAACCCTAGCTCATAGCACCACCTTGATAACCATCTTTGAAATGATACCTATGATCAACCATAGTAATAAACCTGCCAATACTTGCTGCATATAGACCCATTCTACTTAAGAACCAACTAGTTCCTATTAGTGAACTAAATGAATCCAATAGTAAACCCCAGAAACACATATCTCCTATTTGTAGTAATTCTTGTTCTTTATTAAACATGTTCTTCAAAAGTTATTCTTTTAAAGTAAATATCAAGCAACCCTTAGAAACAAATAGTTCTAGCGTGAAATACTTGTTATTTCTTAAATAATATGTTCTTTAAAAGTTATTCTTTTGAAGTATAATCTAAGTAATCATCAACCATGCACTATAAGACTTAAAACTGACAACTGCTTTACATATTATTCAACTACAATTCCTTTGTGTGTATGCTTGTTATGATGCATTATATCACTTGTTTATGCTATTCATATCACCAAACCCTAATACCTTGTTTGAGAACCATTCTAAAAGTGCAACACACCCTAAAAAAATCTTTATAACTCACTAATCCTAAATCATCGGGGTTAGGTTACGCTCGGAACGATTGCATCTCATACTATGCATTATAGCATCTTTGCCAATTCTTTAAACATTGTCCTTACCGGACAATGATGGTATTTCAGAATTTGGAGTTATCACGTATCGAAGCTTTTTCCTGCATAATCTTGCAATCAAGAAAGGCAAGTTCATCGCTTGCTCATGTCATTTGATTATTTTTATCAAATTACCTGCAAAGTATTATACTTATCGCTCTTGCGTTGAAAAGCAAAAAAAATACTTTTCCAATTATGAATATGGCTATGTGGTGGGCAATGGAACCATGATGTGTTGATGGTGGAGGTTCCATTGCAAGGGTTCTACTCATATAGGACTAATCACCAATGTCGTCTAGTGATTCTAGCGTCGTACATTTCACGTTAACCATGAGATCTATAATGGCTCTGGGGAAGTCAGTTGTACCTTTTCCTCTCGCATATCAACGGACTAGTGATAAGGGTTGCCTATATCAGTCTATCCATTGGTAAAAGTGAGGACGGTGGTCCGGAACAGTCTACCAATCGATATAGGAGAGGGCAGACTTATTAAAGGTCTATGATGGATTGTAAGGGTTGTCCGGGTTAGTCTATCTATAGTGTATAGGACATGGCATAAAAATTGTTCGGAACAGTCTACCTTAATGATATAGGTGAGAACAAATGCCTGGGTCAGTCTACCTATAGATAAAGGATAGGACAGACTTACAAAAGGGTGGGTATGCGGGGTCGTGGAGAAGGCAATGATGGACTTGGTTCTTATACTGGGCCTCACACCAAGGAAGTGTGGACGGGAAAGATTCGCCTGTTTGGCAACAAGGATAAGTTCTCTTATGGGAAAAGTAACGCACCTCTGGAGAGTGTATTGAATTGTGGCTGTCACTCCTGTTCCGGGAAGGGAACTACGAACACGGCAGAAAGGAACTCCGTGAAGTTCTGGTCAACTTGTGAATACTGACGAGCATAGTTTTTAGAATAAAATAAACCTTTTAAAGAAATGATTACGAAAACTTGCATTTGCCTATGACTTTCTGGTCTGTGGCTGTAGCTAGTGCATGATACACCTATTTCCTATAATGAACTTGCTGAGTACGCTCGTACTCATTCCCTCCCTCTTGAACCCCCTTCTTAGATCAAAGTCACCGAAGGAGAAACTATCGTGGAACTCGAAGACAAATGAGTCAATTGCAACAAGATGGAGAACTCAATCAATGAAGTCAATGGAGTGAACTTCTGCATCAATTGAAGTGGAAAACCTAGACTAGTAATAGAAGGGAACCATTCCCTAATCCTAGCACCTAAGAGCATCTCCAGTCGCGTCCCCCAAAGCAATTTGGGGCGCGCCGGACCAAAAATCCTTTCCAGCCGCGTCCCCCAAAGCCCATTTTTGTCCGGCGCAGCCCGATACGGTGTCCGGCGCCCCGAGCCCGTCCCCGTCCCACAAGGGTCGTGATGACCCACAAGTATAGGGGATCGCAACAGTCTTCGAGGGAAGTAAAACCCAATTTATTGATTCGACACAAGGGGAGCCAAAGAATATTTGTAAGCCTTAACCGGAGTTGTCAATTCAGTGCACAGAAAGCAGACTTGCTCGCAATAGTTTATCGGTAGTAACGGTTTATAGCAGTGGAAGTAGTGAAATAAAGCAGCAGTGTAATAAAGAGAGCGGTAGTGATTATAGTAAACAAGGATTAAAATACTGTAGGCATAGGGATGGATGAACGGGCGCTGCATGGATAAGATAACTCATGTAATAATCAAGACTAGGCATTTGCAGATAATAATAAAACAGTATCCAAGTACTAAATAACCATAGGCATGTGTTTCGTATATAGTCGTACGTGCTCACAATAAGAAACTTGCACAATATCTTTTGTCCTACCAGCCGGTGACAGCCGGGCCTCTAGGGAAACTACTGGTAATTAAGGTACTCCTTTTAATAGAGTACCGGAGCAAAACATTAACACTCCGTGAACACATGTGATCCTCATATCACAGCCTTCCCCTCCGGTTGTCCCAATTTCTGTCACTTTGGGGCCTCGGGTTCCGGACAACAATATGTGTATACAACTTGCAGGTAAGATCATAAAAAATGAATATCATCATGAATCAATAACATGTTCAGATCTGAAATCATGGCACTCGGGCCCTAGTGACAAGAATTAAGCATAACAAGTTGCAACAATATCATAAAAGTACCAACAACGGATACTAGGCACCATGCCCTAACAATCTTATGGCTATTACATGAACAATCTCATCCAATCCCTACCATCCCCTTCAGCCTACAGCGGGGATTTACTCACACATGGATGGGGAAACATGGATGGTCGATGGAGAGGCGTCGGTGGCGATGATGGCGATGATCTCCTCCAATTCCCCGTCCCGGCAGGGTGCCAGAACGGAGTTTCTGATCCCGAAATAGGGTTTTCGATGGCGGCGGAGTTCTGGATGTCTTCTACAAAATTGGTCGAACCCCCGTGCGTTTTTAGGTCAAGGGCTTTAAGTAGTCCAGGGGGAGCGTCGGGGGCTGGCCGAGGCGGCGTCCCCATGTGGCGGCGCGGCTATGGGCCCACCGCGCCGCCACGTGGTGTGCGCGCCTCGTGGCCCCCCTCCGTCACATCTTCTAGCTCCGTGGGTCTTCTGTAAAAATAGGCCCACTGATATTATTTTCGGGAATTTTCCTGAAAGTTGATTTTCTACACAAAAATAAGACACCAATTCTGCTGAAAACAGCGTTAGTCCGTGTTAGTTGTATCTAAAATACACAAATTAGAGGCAAAATAATAGCAAAAGTGTTCGGGAAAGTAGATACGTTTTGGACGTATCAACTCCCCCCAAGCTTAGCTTATTGCTTGTCCTCAAGCAATTCAGTTAACAACTGAGTGCGATAAAAGAACTTTCATGAACACATTTGCTCATATGATGTAAATATTCTCATTATATGGACGAGTACTTAGGCAATTCATAATAAGATAAATGCAAATAAAGTCATCTAATAGTTATGTCAATCATGAAAAAGATACCAACAAACTAATAATAAGCATCATGAAACATATCTATCAGCAGGATTGCAATGCTCATAAAAAGATATGATAAAGTGGTATCTCGCTTGCCCGTATTTGTACAGCAAAACATAAATGCCCAGGCACCTCTGAAGTTCATGGGAAGACTAGAAGTAAAGATTATCAAAGATAAAAGCATCAAAATTATACCACAGTTAACCATATTCTGGGACAAACATATTACACTAAGAATGACAATTATGCTCTCAAGAAGGTGCTCAAAGAAAGGATGGTGACTCAACATAAAAGTAAAAGATTGACCCTTCGCAGAGGGAAGCAGGGATTAACATGTGCTAGAGCTTTTCATTTTTTAAACAGAAGTAAAATTGTTTTGAGAGGTGTTTGTTGTTGTCAACGAATGGTAGTGGGCACTCTAACTACCTTGTCAACCAGACTTTCAAGAGCGGCTCCCATGAAGGACGTTATCTCTACCAGCAAGGTAGATCATCCCTCTTCTCTTTTGTTTACACATGTATTTTAGTTTCATTATGGATGACACTCCTCCCAACCTTTGCTTACAAAAGCCATGGCTAACCGAATCCTCGGGTGCCTTCCAACATTCACATACCATGGAGGAGTGTCTATTTGCAAATTAAGTTGCTTACTGATAAATCAGGGCAAAACATGTGAAGAGAATTATTAATGAAAGTTGTAATTAATTGGGGCTGGGCACCCCGTTGCCAGCTCTTTTTGCAAAATTATTGGATAAGCGGATGTATATGCCACTAGTCCATTGGTGAAAGTCTGACTGACAAGATTGAAAGATAAAACACCACATACTTCCTAATGAGCTATAAAACATTGACACAAATTGAGAAGTACTTTGAAGGTTTTAAAGGTAGCACATGAAAATTTACTTGGAATGGTTTGAAATGCCATGCATAGGTATTTATGGTGGACACTTTGGAATAACTTGGTTTTCAGGGATTTGGAAGCACGAGCAGCATTCCCGCTTAGTACAAGTGAGGGCTAGCAATAGACTAGGAAGCGACAATCAAGAGAGCAATAACCGTCATAATCATGCTTGCGACAAAATAAAATTAACGGAGGCATAAAAGTGATACAAGAACTCTGAAGCAAAGTAAATCATCGAGGCTTAATTGACTTTTTGTTTTTCAGTCATATGCATGCGTGAGCATGTGCCAAGTCAATTCAAATGAATTATTCAGAGGAGGATACCACAATGTCATACCTATCTATGAATAAAACAATGCAAGCAAATATTTATGACATGCTACTCATTATTAATAAATTGGAGCTAAACATGAGAGATCATGAACTACTAGACTTTCATTAAATGACATATACCTCACATGAACCAACTAAGAATGCTCACATGGATGAGTATATGTACAAAAATGAAAACAATTAGAGTTCATACCAGCCTCTCACCACAATCGAGTTGTCGTAGATCTTCATTATTGCCTTTCACTTGTGTGGCTTGAATAATATGAAATGAAAACCAAGCTCCAACCACCGGAGACCTCTGAACTCCATAATAAACTTTACAAAACCGAAGAAGAACAACAAATATTTTTGGTGTTTTCGAATTGGAAACAAGAACAAAAGAAAACAGGCAAACAAAGCAAAATCTTTTTGGATATTTGAATAGCAACCCGAATTAAAAACTAAGCAAACTAATACTAAATACTAAATAAATAAATAGAGAGAAACAACAGAAATATTTTTGGTTTTTTCGTGTTTTGGAAAACAGAAATAAACAACAAGCAACAAAAAGAAAGAAAGAAAATCGAAACATGGATATACAAAGTACCGACAAGATATGATATGTAAATGAGTGAGATGTCGATGTACCTCCCCCCAAGCTTAGGCTTTTGGCCTAAGTGGAGATCAACCCCAGCGAGGGTCGGGGTTCCACGCCGGTGGATCATACATGGCGTGGTCGTAATAAGATCCCTGTGCAGAAGAAAAGGATGAAGGTTCCACATGCCCAGAATACTGATGTGAAGAACTTGCTGCGTCGGATGGCAAGTCGAGGGGGTCCTCGGCCTCCTCCATGTCGTCCCCTGCGTGATGGCCGCACCTCTCTATGTATGCATCAAGTTCATCTTCTGTGACCGACCAACTTTTCCTGGAATCAAGGTTAAACAAAGCAGGTGCAGGCAATCCAACTAGCCTTTCAGATTTAATTACTCTCCACTTTTTCTTGAAAAAGGTTATCTCATAGGACAGGTTATTCAAGTTAGACCAATTAGAAACAAAGTCATGTTTTATCATGGAAACAATATCAAGTTTCTCTACAGAGAGCTGAACATCAAGAGAGTGAGGTTCTACACCATGCATAGCTAGCAAACGAGAGGCAATGAGACCTCCACAAATTCCTCCTTTATCACGGTTAGTAGCAAGCCTAAAAGCTATCAAAGCACCCAAATTATAAGTTCTATCACGTTGCAATGCAGCAGCTAAGAAAACCAAGTCATGGATGGATAACTTATTTGCATTCTTTCTAGCAAGAACGCACTTGGTGATAAAGTAAGCAAAATAGCGAATAGATGGGAGTTGAATACTACGAATTTTACCACTCTCATCCGAGAAGCTTCTCCCTTGACAGATCATCTCGTATAGATTCAAGAGTTGCGGTGGCAGCCCCCTAATCTTCTCACGTGATCCCCACTGTGGCACTTTAATAGCTGCACAAAAATCATCAAAGGGCAAGTTGATAGTTTTATTGTAGATTTTATATTGAACCATGGGGTTAGGTTGGGACCAATGGTATTCAAAATCCTGCACCACTGACATGGTTAGTTTTGCATATTGGTAAGGTTCACCAACAACAAAATCTTCTAACCCTGCATTAGAAATTAGATTTTGAACATCCTGAAAAATTCCTGCACTCTTCATGAAATCGGTGCATGGGTAGTAGGAGGGGAATACCCCCTCTTCACGGTGGACTCTCATAACTTCATGCACCTCCAATTCATGTTGGTTGAGTTGGTGTCTATTCCACTCCATTTTCTGAAATTTTTCAACAATCATTATAAAAGTTGATTTTGAGACATATAAATGAGGGAGACTACTATAGGAACTTGATAGAGTACTAAACATGCATCAAAACTAATTTTTACAACTTAGAACAAGCATGCAAACTCACTTAACATGTCACCTACAGCAGCAAAATACTCAAGATATACTCAACTAAACAAAATTATATTTGGATAATCGGAGGAGTCACATACCGGAGAACAAATGCTCCAAATCTCAGCAGCAAAGATGGGCTGAGCAAGGAGATCGAAAATTTCGAGCAAGAACAGCAAGAAACTCGGGTTTGAACAATGGTGTCGTGTTTTCCCGTGGAAGAGAGTGGAGTGGTAGGTGGATGAGTGAGTGGAGGGCCAGGTGGGGCCCACACCACAGGGCGGCGCGCCCCCCATGCTGGCCGCGCCAGCACATGGGGTGCAGCCCTGGGGTGCCCCACTGGTCAGCCCCAGGCACTCCCAGGTTGCATTTTAAAAAATAGGACCAGTGGTATAATTTTTATAAATTTTTGAAAACTTCGAAAAATGCACATTTCTGGGTGTTAAAATAACTGTTTCAGGGCAGAAAAAGATTTTCAAAATTTTAAACAACTAAAGCATCTTGCAAAACAAGTAGTACTACAGAAAGTAAAACAAGTGTGGAGAAAGAAAGAAATGTTGTTTAGCTCTTCCATGCATTTAAAATATACTTGTTAACAAGGTTGATCAAGTCTTGCCACCAAATAAATTTTACATGACATAAGAAGAAATAAACCTCAAATCAATCATGTTACCTTATATTGTATTGATATGGATCCAATCATAATATTTTGATATCCTTCTTTAGGTTCATATATAGGACAATCAATAACTCCCACTTTGATAGTTCTCAAATTAGAAATTGTATTAACTCCATATACTTTATCAATCTTCTTGGGAAAATAAACAGTATGCTCCTTGTCATCAACATTGAAAGTAACTTTTCCTTTATTGCAATCAATAACAGCCCCTGCAGTGTTAAGAAAAGGTCTTCCAAGAATAATAGACATATTATCATCTTCAGGCATTTCCAACACAACAAAATCAGTTAATATTAAGCAATTATTAGCAACTTGAACAGGAACATCCTCACATATACCAACAGGAACAGCAGTAGATTTATCAGCCATTTGCAAAGATATATCAGTTGGTATCAACTTATCTAAATCAAGTCTCTTGTAAAGAGAAAAAGGCATAACACTAACTCCTGCTCCCAAATCACATAGAGCAGTTCTAACATAATTATTCTTGATGGAACAAGGGATAGTCGGTATACCTGGGTCTCCCAGCTTCTTTGGAACCTTGCCATTGAAAGAGTAATTAGCAAGCATAGTGGAAATCTCCTCATTAGGAATTTTCCTTTTGTTAGAGACAATATATTTCATATACTTTGAATAAGGAGGCAATTTAATAGCATCAGTCAAAGGGATTTGCAAGAACAAAGGTTTCATCCAATCACAAAATTTATTATAGTGTTCTTCCTCCTTTGATTTTAGTTTCTTAACAGGAAAAGGCATTTGCTTTTGAACCCAAGGTTCTCTTTCATTACCATGTTTCTTAGCAATGAAATCTTCTTTAGTGTACTTTTTATTTTTAGCATGCTTTTCAGGTTCATCTTCAACCTCTTCTTTATCAGAAACATCATTCTTATCATTATCTTTATCATGTTCATTACCACTTTCAGTTTCAGCATCAGAAATAGAAATACTATTAGGATCATTAACAGGTTCAGAAGATTCTACAACAATTTTATGTTTCTTCTTCTTTTTCTTAGAAGGAGCACTAGTTTCTTTAGTTCGTTGAGAATCTTGTTCAACTCTTTTGGGATGCCCCTCAGGATATAGAGGATCCTGAGTAGAAACACCACCTCTAGTTGTTACTTCATAAGCATGTTTTTCTTTAGAAGTATTTTTTAACAAGTCATTTTGCACTTTAGTGAGTTGATCAATTTGAGTTTGAACCATATGAAAATGTTTAACAATCATCTTAACATCATTGGAGGTTCTCTCCACAATATCATGCAATTTACTAATAGCTTGAGAATTTTCCATTAAATGATTCTCTACTCTCATATTAAAGTTATCTTGCTTAACAACATAATTATCAAATTCATCTAAACATTGATCAGGAGGTTTTGAGTAAGGAATGTCTCCTTTATCAAAGCGTTGAAGAGAATGTACCTCAATTGTGGATGAAGGGGGAGTTATCTTACATAAATCTTCTATGGGAGGTAAATTCTTCACATCTTCAGATTTAATACCTTTCTCTTTAAGAGATTTCTTGGCTTCCCTCATATCTTCATCATTTAATTCAATCATACCCCTCTTCTTCAATATTGGTGTTGGGGTTGGTTCAGGTGTAGTCCAATCATCATGATTTTGGCTTATTCTAGCCATTAATTCTTCAGCTTCGTCTGGAGTTCTTTTCCTGAAAACACAACCAGCACAACTATCCAGGTATGCCCTAGACTCAATGGTTAGTCCACTATAAAATATATCAAGTAAGTCATGCTTTTCCAAATCATGTCCAGGCCGAGCTCTAAGAAGAGAGCAAAACCTTGCCCAAGCTTCAGGCAATTTCTCTCCATCTTCCTGGTCAAAACTATAAATTTTCTGCAAAGCAATATGTTGAGCACTAGCAGGAAAATATTTTCGAAAGAAAACATCAAGCAAACCACTTGGACTATCAATAGAATCAGGAGGCAAACTATTATACCAAGTTTTAGCATCATCCTTTAATGAGAAAGGAAAAATTTTAGCAACAAAATAAGTACGCTTCTTGATATCATCAGAAAACAAGCTACTCAAAGTAGAAAGCTCATTCATGTGCTCTACAACACTTTCTTTTTCAGTACCACAAAAAGGTGTTTTCTCAACAATAGATATATGAGATAAATCAAGAGAAAAATCATAATCCTTATCCTTAATGTTTATAGGAGATGTGGCAAATTTAGGATCAGGAGACAGTTTATATCTAACAGCATGTTGTGCAAGAAGCTTTTTAATGTTACTTGCACCAGTAGTAGCATTACATTTATCAATAAAATCATCATCAAGTTCCACATAATCTTCATCAGGATCATCACTAGAGTGTTCAACAGACTCAGGTGAATTAACATGTAACAGTATTTTCATTAGGAATTTCAGTATTTTCAATTTTTCTAGACCTAGTAATTGTAGCATCTAGAAAAGGACCTAATGAACCATTATCATCAAGCACAGTAGAAGCATCATCAAAATTATAAGAGGAATTTTCAGATTCAGCAGAAGTACCAACACGTGAAGCTTGTGGTGGTGAAACAAGTTGACTTATCACAGATGGTGAATCAAGAGCAGCAGAGGTACTCAGAGTTGTACCTTTTCTTGTAGTGGATGGTAATATGGCGACTTTAGCATCGCGAGGTTTACCCATGATGGAGGATTTGCAGCGAACAATATCAATTCAGGTGAACTTGCAAATAAAGCTATGCTCCCCGGCAACGGCGCCAGAAAATAGTCTTGATGACCCACAAGTATAGGGGATCGCAACAGTCTTCGAGGGAAGTAAAACCCAATTTATTGATTCGACACAAGGAGAGCCAAAGAATATTTGTAAGCCTTAACAGCGGAGTTGTCAATTCAGCTGCACCTGGAAACAGACTTGCTCGCAATAGTTTATCAGTAGTAACAGTTTTATAGCAGTAGCAGTAGTGAAATATAAGCAGCAGTGTAATAAAGACAGCAGTAGTGATTATAGTAAACAGCAGGATTAAAATACTGTAGGCATATGGATGGATGAACGGGCGCTGCATGGATAAGATAACTCATGTAATAATCAAGACTAGGCATTTGCAGATAATAATAAAACAGTATCCAAGTACTAAATAACCATAGGCATGTGTTCCGTATATAGTCGTACGTGCTCACAATGAGAAACTTGCACAACATCTTTTGTCCTACCAGCCGGTGGCAGCCATGCCTCTAGGGAAACTACTGGTAATTAAGGTACTCCTTTTAATAGAGTACCGGAGCAAAGCATTAACACTCGTGAACACATGTGATCCTCATATCACAGCCTTCCCCTCCGGTTGTCCCAATTTCTGTCACTTTGGGGCCTCGGGTTCCGGACAGCAATATGTGTATACAACTTGCAGGTAAGATCATAAAACAATGAATATCATCATGAATCAATAACATGTTCAGATCTGAAATCATGGCACTCGGGCCCTAAGTGACAAGCATTAAGCATAACAAGTTGCAACAATATCATAAAAGTACCAACAACGGATACTAGGCACCATGCCCTAACAATCTTATGGCTATTACATGAACAATCTCATCCAATCCCTACCATCCCCTTCAGCCTACAGCGGGGATTTACTCACACATGGATGGGGGAAACATGGATGGTCGATGGAGAGGCGTCGGTGGCGATGATGGCGATGATCTCCTCCAATTCCCGTCCCGGCGGGTGCCGAATGGAGGATCCCGAAATAGGGTTTTCGATGGCGGCGGAGTTCTGGATGTCTTCTGGAAAATTGGTCGAACCCCCGTGCGTTTTTAGGTCAAGGGCTTTAAGTAGTCCAGAGGGGAGCGCCGGGGGCTGGCCGAGGCGGCGTCCCCATGTGGCGGCGCGGCCATGGGCCCACCGCGCCGCCACGTGGTGTGCGCGCCTCGTGGCCCCCCTCCGTCACATCTTCTGGCTCCGTGGGTCTTCTGTAAAAATAGGCCCATTGCAATTATTTCCGGGGATTTTCCTGAAAGTTGATTTTCTGCACAAAAATAAGACACCAGGGCAATTCTGCTGAAAACAGCGTTAGTCCGCGTTAGTTGTATCCAAAATACACAAATTAGAGGCAAAACAATAGCAAAAGTGTTCGGGAAAGTAGATACGTTTTGGACGTATCAACTCCCTGATACGTCTCAAACGTATCTATAATTTCTTATGTTCCATGCTACTTTTATTACAATACTTGAATGTTTTATACATACTTTACGCATTATTTTACATTTTCCGGCACTAACCTATTAACAAGATGCCGAAGTGCCATTCTGTTTTTTGCTGTTTTGGTTTCGAAATCCTAGTAAGGAAATATTCTCGGAATTGGACGAAATCAACGCCCGGGGGCCTATTTTTGCACGAAGCTTCCGGAAGTCCGAAGAGGAGGAAGTGGGGCCACGGTGGCCGGACACCGGCGGCGCGTGGGCCTGGCCGCGGCCCTGTGGTGTCGACGCCTCGTGACGCCCTCGACCTACCCTTCCGCCTGCTTAAAGCCTCCGTCGCGACCCCCCGAGAGCCACGATACGGAAAACATTCCGAGAGGCCGCCGCCGCAATCCCATCTCGGGGATTCGGAGATCGCCTCCGGCACCCTGCGAGAGGGGAATCATCACCGGAGGGGCTCTACATCATCATGCCCGCCTCCGGATTGATGCGTGAGTAGTTCATCCTTGGACTATGGGTCCATAGCAGTAGCTAGATGGTTGTCTTCTCCGCTTGTGCTTTCATTGTTATAGATCTTGTGAGCTGCCTAACATGATCAAGATCATCTATTTGTAATGCTACATGTTGTGTTTGGTGAGATCCGATGAATAGAGAATACTATGTTAAGTTGATTATCAATCTATCATATATGTGTTGTTTATGTTCTTGCATGCTCTCCGTTGCTAGTAGAGGCTCTGGCCAAGTTGATACTTGTAACTCCAAGAGGGAGTAATTATGCTCGATAGTGGGTTCATGCCTCCATTAAATCTGGGACAGTGACAGAAAGTTCTAAGGTTGTGGATGTGCTGTTGCTACTAGGGATAAAACATTGATGCTTTGTCTAAGGATATTTGTGTTGATTACATTACGCACCATACTTAATGCAATTATCTGTTGTTTGCAACTTAATACTGGAAGGGGTTCGGATGATAACCTGAAGGTGGATTATTTAGGCATAGATGCATGCTGGATAGCGGTCTATGTACTTTGTCGTAATGCCCTGATTAAATCACATAGTAATCATCGTTGATATGTATTGAATCTTTATTTGTCAATTGCTACTGTAATTTGTTCACCCAACATGTTAGTTATCTTATTGGAGAGACACCACTAGTGAACTGTGGACCCGGTCCATTCTTTTACATCTGAATACATTCTACTGTTTTTATTGTTCTTTGCAAACAACCACCATCTTCCACTCGATACGCTTAATCCTTTGTTTTCAGCAAGCCGGTGAGATTGACAACCTCCTGTTACGTTGGGGCAAAGTACTTTGATTGTGTTGTGCGGGTTCCACGTTGGCGCCGGTTTCTTGCGCCGCACTACATTCCTCCACCAACAACCTTCACGTGCTTCTGGCTCCTCTGGTTCGATAACCTTGGTTTCTTTCGAGGGAAAACTTTGCTGTGCATCACACCTTCCTCTTGGGGTTCCCAACGGACGTGTACATCTACGCGCATCAAGCTATTTTTTTGGCCGGGGAGATCAAGACACGCTGCAAGGGGAGTCTCCACTTCCAATCTCTTTACTTTGTTTTTGTCTTGCTTTATTTTATTTTGTTTGCTGCACTTAAACAAAACACACAAAAATTAGTTGCTATCTTTACTTTATTTACTGTCTTGTTCTCTATATCAAAACACAAACAAATTAGTTACTTGTCTTTACTTTATTTGCCTAGTTTACTTTACTACTGTTATAATGGGTACTCCTGAAAATACTAAGTTGTGTGACTTCACTAGCACAAATAATAATGATTTTATATGTACTCCTATTGCTCCACCTGCTACTACAGCAGAATTCTATGAAATTAAACCTGCTTTACTGAATCTTGTTATGAGAGAGCAATTTTCTGGTGTTAGTACTGATGATGCTGCTGCCCATCTTAATAATTTTGTTGAACTTTGTGAAATGCAAAAGTATAAGGATATACATGGTGATATTATAAAACTGAAATTGTTTCCTTTCTCATTAAGAGGAAGAGCTAAAGATTGGTTGCTATCTTTGCCTAAGAATAGTATTGATTCATGGACTAAATGTAAAGATGCTTTTATTAGTAAATATTATCCTCCTGCTAAGATCATATCTTTGAGAAGTAGCATAATGAATTTTAAACAATTTCATAATGAACATGTTGCTCAAGCATGGGAGAGAATGAAATCTTTGGTAAAGAATTGCCCAACCCATGGACTGACTACTTGGATGATCATCCAAACCTTTTATGCAGGATTGAATTTTTCCTCAAGGAACCTATTGGATTCAGCTGCTGGAGGTACTTTTATGTCCATCACTCTGGGCGCCGCGACTAAATTACTTGATGATATGATGATCAATTACTCTGAATGGCACACTGAAAGAACTCCTCAAGGTAAGAAGGTAAATTCTGTTGAAGAAACCTCTTCTTTGGGTGATAAGATTGATGCTATTATGTCTATGATTGCAAATGGTAGATCTCATATTGATCCTAATAATGTTCCTTTAGCTTCATTGGTTGCTCAAGAAGAAAATGTTGATGTGAATTTCATTAAAAGTAATAATTTCAACAACAATGCTTATAGGAATAATTATGGTAACAACAACTTTAGGCCATATCCTTCTAATAGTAATGGTTATGGTAATTCTTATGGTAATTCTTACAACAATAATAAGAGTGTACCCTCTGGTCTTGAAGCCATGCTTAAATAATTTATTAGTACACAAACTGCTTTCAATAAAACTGTTGAAGAAAAGCTTGATAAAATTGATATTCTTGCTTCTAAGGTTGATAGTCTTGCTCTCGATGTTGATCTTTTAAAATTGAAAGTTATGCCTGAGAAAGTTGAAGATGCTAGGTTTGCTAAAACAAATGCCATCCAAGTTAGAATTAATGATAATATTAGATTGTTGGCTGAATTGCATGCTAGGTGGGATAGAGAAGAAAAAGAAAAACTTGCTAAAGAAAATAATGTAGCTAAAGTATGGACTATTACCACCACTAGTAATGTTGATTCTTCACATGTTGCTGCACCTCCTACTATTAATGGTAAAATAATTGGTGTTGGCAATGTTTCTACTCCTAGTGCAAAGCGCACAAAATTGCCAAACTGCTGAAACTGCTGTTTGTGATAAAACTGCTGAAATTTTTCAAAATATTGGTGACAATGATTCCATTGCTGTAGAACATAATGGTTTAGACTTTGATGATTGTCATATTACTGAAGTTATAAAGTTCTTACAAAAACTTGCTAGAAGTCCCAATGCTAGTGCTATAAATTTAGCCTTTACAAAACACATTACAAATGCTCTCATTAAAGCTAGGGAAGAGAAATTAAAACTTGAAGCTTCTATTCCTAGGAAGTTAGAAGATGGTTGGGAGCCCATCATTAAGATGAAATTTAATGATTTTGAGTGTAATGCTTTATGTGATCTTGGTGCAAGTATTTCTGTTATGCCTAAAAATATTTATGATATGCTTGACTTGCCACCATTGAAGAATTATTATTTGGATGTTAATCTTGCCGATAATATTAAAAAGAAACCCTTGGGGAGGATTGATAATGTGCACATTACGGTTAACAATAACCTTGTCCCCGTTGACTTTGTTGTCTTGGATATCGAATGCAATGCATCTTGTCCTATTGTGTTGGGAAGACCTTTTCTTCGAACCGTTGGTGCTGTTATTGATATGAAGGAAGGTAATATTAAATATCAATTTCCTCTCAGAAAGGTATGGAACACTTCCCTAGAAAGAGAATGAAGTTTCCTTTTGATTCTATTATTAGAACAAGCTATGATGTTGATGATTCGTCTCTTGATGTTACTTGATTTGCACTTTCTGCGCCTAGCTAAAAGGCGTTAAAGAAAAGCACTTCTTGGGAGATAACCCATGTGTTTATTTTACTACAAAAATTTTTGTTTTGTTGAGTCTTGGAAGTTGTTTACTACTGTAGAAACCTCTCCTTATCATGTTTTTATGCCAAGTAAAGTTTCTATGTTAAAGTTGATGTTATATTTGGGATCGCTGCGCAGAAACAGCATTGCTGTCTGTCACGAATTCTGGCACAAGTCTCTTTAAAAAATTCAAAAAAATCTGAAAATTTGCGAGCGTGATCCTCAGATATGTACGCAACTTTCATTAGTTTTGAGTTTTTCCATTTGAGCAAGTTAAGTGCCCATCCCAGATGCATCTTTACGGACTGTTCTGTTTTTGACAGATTCTGTCTTTTATTTCACATTGCCGCTTTTGCTATGTTGAATGAGTTTCTTTGTTCCATTAACTTTCAGAAGCTTTGTGCAATGTCCAGAAGTGTTAAGAATGATTGTGTCACCTCTGAATATATGAATTTGTGGTTATGCACTAACCCTCTAATGAGTTTGCTTGAAATTTGTGTGAAGGAAGTTTTCAAGGGTCAAGAGAAGAGGATGATATACTATGATCAAGAAGAGTGAAAGGTCTAAGCTTGGGGATGCCCCGGTGGTTCATCCCTGCATATTTTAAGAAGACTCAAGCATCTAAGCTTGGGGATGCCCAAGGCATCCCCTTCTTCATCGACAACATTATCAGGTCACTTCTAGTGAAACTATATTTTTATTCCGTCACATTCTTATGTTCTTTACTTGGAGCGTCGGTTTGTTTTTATTTTTGTTTTGTTTTGAATAAAGTTGGATCTCGCCATCCTTATATTGGAGATATTACGCTCCGCTTTTTCATATGGAACACTTGTGTTCTTAATTGTGCTTTAATGTTCATGGCGAAAGCTTATTGCTTCGTTAAATTGCTATTTGGTTGGAATTGGAAAATGCTGCATATGGTTTGGTAACTTGGCAATTGTTTGAGCTCTCATAGATCATGTTTAAGCTCTTGCATCATGTAGTTTAATCTATTAATGAAGAACTACTGTAGAGCTTGTTTAATTTGGTTTGCATGATTGATCTCTCTAAGTCTAGATATTTTCGGGTAAAATGTTTGAACAACAAGGAAGACAGTGTAGAGCCTTATAATGCTTGCAATATGTTCTTGTGTGAGTTTTGCTGTACCTGTTCATACTTGTGTTTGCTTCAAACAACCTTGCTAGCCCAAACCTTGTACTGAGAGGAAATGCTTCTCGTGCATCCAAACACCTTGAGCCAAACTCCATGCCATTTGTGTCCACCATATCTACCTACTATGTGGTATTTTTCTGCCATTCCAAAGTAAATTACTTGAGTGCTACCTTTAAAATTTCATTCCTTTACCTCTGCAATATATAGCTCATGGGACAAATAGCTTAAAAACTATTGTGGTAATGAATATGTAGTTATGTGTCTTAATTCTTATAAGTTGCTTGTTGAGCGGTAACCATGTTTTCTGGGGACGCCATCAACTTTACCTTTGTTGGATATCATGTGAGATGATATGCATGTTCGTCTTGTCTGAAGTAGTGGACTTCACGATCAAATGGTTTGAGTATGCATATGTTAGAGAAGAACATTGGGCCGCTAACTAAAACCATGTATCATGGTGGAAGTTTCAGTTTGGACATACAACCTCAATCTCTTATGAGAATATTAACTATTGTTGAATGCTTAAGCATGAAAAAGAGGAGTCCATTATCTGTTGTCTATGTTGTCCCGGTATGGATGTCTAAGCTGAGAATAATCAAAAGCGAGAAATCCAATGCTTTCTCCTTAGACACTTGTACAGGCGGCATAGAGGTACCCCTTTGTGACACTTGGTTGAAGCATATGTTATGCGATGAGAATCCGTGTTTCCGAGATAGTAGGACAAGGTGCGAGCACTATTGGTACTCTATGCATGAGACATGCAACTTGTAGGAAGTATTATGCATAGCACATATGAATTATTACTACCGTTGACAAAATTGTTTCTATGTTTTCAAAACAAAAGCTCTAGCACAAAAATAGTAATCAATGCTTCCCTCTGCGAAGGGCCAATCTTTTACTTTATTGTTGAGTCAGTTTACCCATTCCCTTCTATCTTAGAAGCAAACACTTGTGTTAACTGCGTGCATTGATTCTTACATGTTTACTTATTGCACTGTTATATTACTCTATGTTGACAAATATCCATGAGATATACATGTTACAAGTTGAAAGCAATTGCTGAAACTTAATCATCCTTTGTGTTGCTTCAATGCATTCTACTATGAATTTATTGCTTATGAGTTAGCTCTTATGCAAGTCTTATTGATACTTGTCTTGAAAGTATTATTCATGAAAAGTTTTGCTATATGATTCATTTGCTTAGTCATTATCTTTGTTAGCAATCTTTTGTTCAGATCACTCCATTCATCTCATATGCTTTACAATAATGTTGATCAAGATTATGTTGGTAGCATGTCACTTCAGAAATTATTTGTGTTATCGTTTACCTACTCGAGGACGAGTAGGAACTAAGCTTGGGGATGCTTGATACGTCTCAAACGTATCTATAATTTCTTATGTTCCATGCTACTTTTATTACAATACTTGAATGTTTTATACATACTTTACAGCATTATTTTACATTTTCCGGCACTAACCTATTAACAAGATGCAGAAGTGCCAGTTGCTGTTTTCTGCTGTTTTTGGTTTCAAATCCTAGAAAGGAAATATTCTCGGAATTGGACGAAATCACCCCAGGGGCCTATTTTTGCATGAAGCTTCCAGAAGTCCAGAGACGAAGTGGGGCCACGAGGTGGCCGGACACCGAGCGGCGCGACCCGGGCCCTGGCCGCGCGGCCTGTGGTGTCGGCGCCTCGTGACGCCCTCGACCTACCCTTCCGCCTACTTAAAGCCTCGTCGCGACCCCCTGTCCGAGAGCCACGATACGGAAAACATTACGAGAGGCCGCCGCCAATACCATCTCGGGGGATTCAAGAGATCGCCTCCGGCACCTGCCGGAGAGGGGAATCATCAGGAGGGGCTCTACATCATCATGCCCGCCCCGGATTGATGCGTGAGTAGTTCATCCTTGGACTATGGGTCCATAGCGGTAGCTAGATGGTTGTCTTCTCCGCTTGTGCTTTCATTGTTATAGATCTTGTGAGCTGCCTAACATGATCAAGATCATCTATTTGTAATGCTACATGTTGTGTTTGGTGAGATCCGATGAATAGAGAATACTATGTTAAGTTGATTATCAATCTATCATATATGTGTTGTTTATGTTCTTGCATGCTCTCCGTTGCTAGTAGAGGCTCTGGCCAAGTTGATACTTGTAACTCCAAGAGGGGGTAATTATGCTCGATAGTGGGTTCATGCCTCCATTAAATCTGGGACAGTGACAGAAAGTTCTAAGGTTGTGGATGTGCTGTTGCTACTAGGGATAAAACATTGATGCTTTGTCTAAGGATATTTGTGTTGATTACATTACGCACCATACTTAATGCAATTATCTGTTGTTTACAACTTAATACTGGAAGGGGTTCGGATGATAACCTGAAGGTGGATTATTTAGGCATAGATGCATGCTGGATAGCGGTCTATGTACTTTGTCGTAATGCCCTGATTAAATCACATAGTAATCATCGTTGATATGTATTGAATCTTTATTTGTCAATTGCTCGCCTGTAATTTGTTCACCCAACATGTTAGTTATCTTATTGGAGAGACACCACTAGTGAACTGTGGACCCCGGTCCATTCTTTTACATCTGAATACATTCTACTATTTTTACTGTTCTTTGCAAACAACCACCATCTTCCACTCGATACGCTTAATCCTTTGTTTTCAGCAAGCCGGTGAGATTGACAACCTCACTGTTACGTTGGGGCAAAGTACTTTGATTGTGTTGTGCAGGTTCCACGTTGGCGCCGGTTTCACTGGTGTTGCGCCGCACTACATTCCTCCACCAACAACCTTCACGTGCTTCTTGGCTCCTATTGGTTCGATAACCTTGGTTTCTTTCTGAGGGAAAACTTGCTGCTGTGCGCATCACACCTTCCTCTTGGGGTTCCCAACGGACGTGTACATCTACGCGCATCACTCCCCCAAGCTTAGCTTATTGCTTGTCCTCAAGCAATTCAGTTAACAACTGAGTGCGATAAAAGAACTTTCATGAACACATTTGCTCATATGATGTAAATATTCTCATTATATGGACGAGTACTTAGGCAATTCATAATAAGATAAATGCAAATAAAGTCATCTAATAGTTATGTCAATCATGAAAAAGATACCAACAAACTAATAATAAGCATCATGAAACATATCTATCAGCAGGATTGCAATGCTCATAAAAAGATATGATAAAGTGGTATCTCGCTTGCCCGTATTTGTACAGCAAAACATAAATGCCCAGGCACCTCTGAAGTTCATGGGAAGACTAGAAGTAAAGATTATCAAAGATAAAAGCATCAAAATTATACCACAGTTAACCATATTCTGGGACAAACATATTACACTAAGAATGACAATTATGCTCTCAAGAAGGTGCTCAAAGAAAGGATGGTGACTCAACATAAAAGTAAAAGATTGACCCTTCGCAGAGGGAAGCAGGGATTAACATGTGCTAGAGCTTTTCATTTTTAAAACAGAAGTAAAATTGTTTTGAGAGGTGTTTGTTGTTGTCAACGAATGGTAGTGGGCACTCTAACTACCTTGTCAACCAGACTTTCAAGAGCGGCTCCCATGAAGGACGTTATCTCTACCAGAAAGGTAGATCATCCCTCTTCGCGAAGCCGCGGAAGGCGCCGGCTGCGAAGAAGAAGCCGGAAGGATGGACCGACGATCAATGGCAGCAAGATTGTCTGCGCCGGAAGCTATCGACGGCGGAGCGGAAAGGACGGAGGGCGGCGGAGCTGGAGAAGAAGGCTCAGGCGGCGCGCCAGCACCAGCACGTAATGGCCGGGTGTATCGCCGCCACCAACGCGAGCCCATGGAGTACGTCCGTGCCGGTGTACGTTCCGGGAGTGATCTCTCCGTCGCAAGCCGCCTTCTACAACGACGGCCCCTCCGCCACTCCCGGGTGCGTGACGCCTAACTTGTCGCCCCACTACCAGGATGCGCTGCCGCATGGCGGCTTCAACCCCAACAACCTCTACTCCCCGGCGTACGAGCAGCGCGAGCCAGGACCCGGTCCGGACGGCGACCCTTTCACCGGCCGCAGGGGTCCGCTCGAATACGACGGCGCCGGTGCTGAGGAGGACGACGGGGTTGAGGAGGAGGACGACGAGGAAGAGGAGGAGGTGGAGGACGACGAGGAGGACGACGATGAGGACGAAGAAGGAAGAGGACGACGAGGGTGGGTGACGATGATCTCTTGGAGGTAGACGGACGGCGTGAGACGAAGAAGAAGAAGAAGAAGAAGAAGAAGAAGAAGAAGAAGAAGAAGAAGAAGAAGAAGAAGAAGAAGAAGAAGAAGAAGAAGAAGAAGAAGAAGAAGAAGAAGAAGAAGAAGAAGAAGAAGAAGAAGAAGAAGAAGAAGAAGAAGAAGAAGAAGAAGAAGAAGAAGAAGAAGAAGAAGAAGGCGTCGGGCACACGAGGCCCGAAGTGGACGGTTCTGGAAGATCTTTGTCTGTGCGAGTCGTGGGC
The DNA here is from genome assembly GCA_030979885.1 of Lolium multiflorum. Classification (NCBI taxonomy): domain Eukaryota; kingdom Viridiplantae; phylum Streptophyta; class Magnoliopsida; order Poales; family Poaceae; genus Lolium; species Lolium multiflorum. The sequence goes on from CM061753.1 coordinate 159,421,980, forward strand.
GACGGTGAGCCATGACTCCATCATCGGCGCCAACCAAAAATACGGGAAGTATTGGGCGAGGATCAAGGCCGAGTTCGATGAGCGCAAGCTCATCAACAGCGACTACAACAAAGTGACAATGAAGAGGAGCCAAAAGGCAATGTCGACGCGATGGGCCATCATCCAGGCGTCGGTGAACTCCTTCCATGGGTACCATCACGACTTAGAGACCAGAGGCGACAGCGGCGCCGACGTCGCCCAACTGGTACGACTCTTTCTTCCATAATCTGTAGCGCCTACATTGTGTTCGATGAAATGATTCTGCTTCCTTTGGTTAGTTTGATAGGGCCATGGATTTGTACTCGAGGAACTCAGAAGGTCACAAGTCTTTCATGGTCATGCATTGCTATAGCAAGCTCAAATTGAACGAGAAATGGCGGTTGACGCGCTTGTCGCTGTCCAAGGGGAAGGACGCCATTGATCTGGACGCGCCGCTGGCAACTTCGACAGGGCGTCCTACTGGCAACAAGGCTGCCAAGGCCGCCTTGGCCGACGCTGCGTCGTCTGAGAAGACGCAGGCGTCGATCACGAAATGCCTCGCCGACGTCTCCTCGACCTTTCTCTCCCGCGACAAGAAGGCCGACGAAAGGTGGGCCGAGCTGCTCAAGAGGCAAGAGGAGAAGTTGGAGCTCAAGAAACGCAGGGACGACATGTCCCTGCTGAGAACGTCGACAGAGGGAATGTCTCCCCGGACGCGAGCGGCGCACAACTTCTTCAAAGGCCAGATCCTCGACGACATCGAAGCCAAAATGGCGGCGGCGGACGCGGCGGCCCTGGCAGCGGCATCGGCGGCAGCGGCAGCGCAGCAAGAGCAGGCTGACGCGTCTTCTACTGCTACACCTGCGTCGGCCTCTGTACGGAGGCACCATGCACAGCACGGGCAGATCGCGACGAGGTCATCGTGATCGACGGGCCTGCGTCGACTCAGGATACGTCGCCGTCGCCCAACCCCTTCTTCTAATTAGCATGCACCACCGGTCTGTAATATGATCGCGCGCCCAGTACTTTGATCGCCGCTACTCTGATCGCGACGATTCGGCGGGAACGATCTCTTTTGAATGCAACTATTTTGTATGATTGGGGGAGCGTTTGGGGGACGCGGCTGGGGCGACGTCCCAAACGCGGCACGAACAAAACACGTCCCCCAAACGCTCGATCCGGCGCGGTTTGGGGGACGCTTTGGGGGACGCGACTGGAGATGCTATAAGTAGCTAGAGCTCTATAGCCAGCCTAGTATCTCCAAAGTTAGAGTTAGCAATAGATTAGACTACGACTTGTTCTTTTGAAGCTTTATTTGAAGTTTTACCTCACTGTAAAGTAGGAGGCTATGTGGATCTTCTGTAAACTGTTCGTATATCCTTCTATAGACATACCTTGGACTCGCATATGTTTCTGTTGTACCACTCTGAGGGATGTAATATGAGTGGAATGGTGTTTCACTTGTGTTATGTCAACACTTGTGTACTACACCATGTAGTGGTATCTTTACAACATATTACCCATGTTTTTTGTATTGTTTTGGGGATTTTCTAAGCAATCCCCTCTCCTCTGTTTTAACTTTGTCTAGCGAGAAAGCACCTTCTGCTATTATTTTTGACTTTCGAGGAGCTACATAACTCAAAAAGGGTAAGGTCAGGGCCACGCTTGAATTTCGAGAGAAAAAATGAGCTAAAGTGGAACACCAAGAGTTCAATTGTCTGGGAACTAGGCCCAGTGGCGCGCCCACCCTCTTACGGCGCGCCACCTGGGCTAGTTTCCCTCTCGACCGTCCAATCAGCCTCAATCTTGCGTCCACGGACTTTGTTTGAACTAAAAAAAACTATAGATATGACCCCCATGGTTTCCTCAATTAGAAGGTGATGGAGATCAAAAAACTTAAACAGAGAGTCGATGGGCTGCCGCGGCGAGAGATCGGAGGAAACCTGCCGAGAATCGCCTTCGGTGGACTCCACCCCCTCCGACGTGGTCATTATCGTCATCTTCATCAACACCCTTAGCACCATGTTCATCTACCCCTTTGTAATCTCTTGGGAAACATGATGTGTGAGTCAATCTGTCATTATCCCATGATGTATTGTACCTCTATGTCTTTGTTGAGTACTGACTCGTTCTTGGCAATTGTGAGATAATTTGTTGATATTTGCATATAAGTATTTGTCCTCTTCTATGATGATCTCTTGTACTAATATATGAGTGCACACATATGTTGGGGAATACATAAGGTTGTCACTGTTGCATGATGATAGGAGGAGGATAGCTAGAGCTTGATGAAACCCTAGCATGGGTTGAAGGAGCATCTCGTGAGGATCTTTGCTTACGTTTTCCTTTGGCCTATAGATTTGATCATCTCCCGTGAGGTACCTTCGACTTGGCCTTGGCGCGTGGCGCTAACCACTGTAGCAATTCATCATCGGTGTGCTCTGCCCCTCCTTGGAGTTGAGCGCTAGCCTTCGTCATGACGATATCCTCCGTATCTCTTCCTTCACTACAAGAAATCTGCCATAATATGACGTTTTTTTTATGACTGGAAATCAAAATGTCATAGCTTTATGACGTTCCTAGCTTTGACCGTCCTTGGCCACTCCGGGGGGGCAAAACCCTAGAAAATCGTGACGTTATTGGGCAAAAACGTCATTGGCAATTTAGGTCAAAACGTCATTAGCAAAATTAAGTGGCCTACGACGTTTTCCCAATGCCGATTGCGACAAATCAATAGCGTCATTGGCATTTGGCTCAATACAATGGTATGTGTTTGGCTGCCATGTCATCCATTTTGCCTATGTGTCCCTTTTCGGGTCCCACGCGCCTCACACGTGTCACTGGAAGCAACTGGCTTGAACTAACTGACATGTAGGACCAACTGATACTTGTGGGACAAAGGCGTCTTGTTATTTTTTTTCTCTGTGCCGTCCACCATTTTAATGGGCTGCTGGTGATATCCTCCTCTTTTGGGCTGTCCTCTACTAGGCTGCTGGCTGCTGGCCTACCCCACGACGGCCCATCCGGTGGTTGAATTGCTGGCCCGACGGCCCATCCGGGGTTGGAGTGGCTCCCGATGGAAATAACTGGCAAAAATTGCGTTTGCGGGGACTCGAACCCTCGACCTGGCGCTGCCGCACTACCACTCCCTACCGCTTTGCTACAATAGTGTTGTTGACAAAAGTATGGTTGTCCATGTATATAGACATGATAGACTAATCAGTTGTCTTCAAAATCCCTCCACCTCGACCAAAATCCCTCCGACCAGGTGCATCTAGCTAGGGTTCCTCCTCCGACCAAAATCCCTCCGACCAGGTGCATCTGTTGCATGGCGGCGCAGTTCCCAGCCTGCTCGGGCAGTTCTTCTAGGTCAGGAGCGTCGTCGCGTCGCCGGCGGCGGCCGGGCACGCCCATCCCGTATCGGCAGCGGCCATTCGATTATGAGCCCGCCGACGTATGTGACTGTGGCGAGAAGATGCCGCAATGGATTTCTTGGAGTGATCCGAATCCTGGGAGAAGATACCGGAACTGCAAAATTCGCTCGGTTAGTCTTCGAGCACGCCCCCCCGCCCCCATTCTGAATTTCCTGGAGCCCGCCGTCTTCTGAAGTTTCTTTTCTACTATGCCTTACTTATCCTCTTTTGTTCTTCATCTGTCAGATTGCTGGTGGAATAGGGTGTAAAGTGTTTAAGTGGATTGATGATCCGCTGGATGCACGTCACAAAGAGTTAGTTCGTGATCTGCGTGATGCTGTTTGGGATCGAGATGAAGAAATTGAGAGGCTCCAGGTAGAAATTGAGAGGCTCCAGGAAGAAAAGTTTCTGCTTGCTGCAAGGAAACAGAGCAACCCTGAACCAAAGAAAATGAGAGGCTTCATGGTTTGGGTGCTATCTGTAGCTTTTGTCATCTGTTGTACCTGGGTGATGTGTAGGAACTGAAATTAGGGTGAATTCAGTGATCTGTTGGTCAGGAGGAGAAGAAGCTAGAGTATATGCTAGAGTTATTGTGTTGTAATTCCAAACATTTGTCTGTTCGTGCCACAATGTTTAGTTCCTGAATTTCCGGAGTTCTATGGCTTTTAGGGGAAATGAGTAGGAAACAGCCCGTTTCACCACATAGTTTGTCGGAACGAGGCCATATTTGGCACGTGCGTGGACCTTAGGATGGGAAGCAAGGCCCCTGTCGCGGATTTCCAATCCGAACCACGGGCGACGGTTTTTCCATTTTCGGGGTGCCGGAAGGGCTTTTTTGTGAAGGAGCTACATGGTGCGCATTTTAGTATTGCGCGAGACCTCCGCGCAGCGGAGGATACCTCCTACGCACCACCTATCACATGCCGTATGCGCGCGGTAGCCATCTGGGAATCCCTCCCGCTTCCTGCGGTGTCCCGCCGAATCCGCTGGAAACTAACCGGATTTGAACTGGGGCCACACTTTCCTTGGCTCAATAAATGGAGGGGAAAATGTTTTTAGGTCTAGGACGCGTCATTTTATGTGCTAAATGTTTTCCGTTTCGCGCGTTGGCGGACGGGTGCACGCGCGCGCCCGGTACGGCCATACCGCATGTCCCGGCGGCCCCGTTTTGCGCAGTTGGCAAATTAAACGGAGCCAAAAAATCGAGCGGAGCCGCGTGGCGTCATTTTATGTGTCCTAGTAACCACTTCAAAAGACGGAATTGGGATACGGCAATTATCTTGAAAAACCCTTCACGAATAGGGCTATCACGTCCGGAGTTCTATGGCTTTTAGGGGAAATGAGTAGGAAACGGCCCGTTTCACCACATAGTTTGTCGGAACGAGGCCATATTTGGCACGTGCGTGGACCTTAGGATGGGAAGCAAGGCCCCTATCGCGGATTTCCAATCCGAACCACGGGCGACGGTTTTTCCATTTTCGGGGTGCCGGAAGGGCTTTTTTTGTGAAGGAGCTACATGGTGCGCATTTTAGTATTGCGCGAGACCTCCGCGCAGCGGTACGATACCTCCTACGCACCACCTATCACATGCCGTATGCGCGCGGTAGCCATCTGGGAATCCCTCCCGCTTCCTGCGGTGTCCCGCCGAATCCGCTGGAAACTGACCGGATTTGAACTGGGGCCACACTTTCCTTGGCTCAATAAATGGAGGGAAAAATGTTTTTAGGTCTAGGACGCGTCATTTTATGTGCTAAATGTTTTCCGTTTCGCGCGTTGGCGGATGGGTGCACGCGCGCGCCCGGTACGGCCATACCGCATGTCCCGGCGGCCCCTTTTTGCGCAGTTGGCAAATTAAACGGAGCCAAAAAGTCGAGCGGAGACGACGTACATTCTAGCTAGGAGCTAGAATCCTTCACGATCGAACTGCCACGTTCGGAATCTTGATGTATATAGAATGGGATAAAGCTTGCATATGCCTTATGATAAGCATATAATTAGTGTGTGCAAGAGACATATATTATTTGACCTAATTAACCAAACATTTTCTGATTTTTTTAAATAATTTAATTATTAAGGATTCTAGGAGTTTCATATATCCCTATATTATTATCATTAAAGGAATGAAGGTGACACACGTTTAATTACATGATATTCTGTTTTTAAAAATATTTTAATCTACACCAAATTATATGCATTATTGCGCATTTAATTATTATTGTTTTGCACAAAAAAGCCCCAAAAATTCCCTCCAAAACCCCAAAACCCTCCAAAACCCCAAAACTCTCCCGCCCAGCTTCTCCCGCCAGCTCCAGCGAAATGTTTTGAATCCGCCCGCCACTAACCTAAGCTGGAAAGGAGGGCAAATGTCCGAAACGCCACTAACCTAAGCTGGAAAGGAGGGACATTTCAGTCAAATCCCGTACGAGCTCCCTCAATTCCCCAATTCCCCTCCCACTCCGGTGCAATACGAACCCCAATTCCCCTCCCACTCCGCTCATCCCCACCGACGAGCGGCGCTCCGACGAGCGGACGAGCGGAGAGCTACCCGCCGACGACGGCCGCGCGTGCGTAGACGCTCGCCACAAGATCTTCAGGCGAGTTCCCTCCTCAACCCGACCCCTCCCCCCCTCTTCGATCTATGGCCTTTTCTTGGCCTGCTTAGGGTTTCGTCGGCCATGGCTAGGGTTACGGTTTGCTTGGCATGGCATGGTTAGGGTTAGGGATTTCGTGGCATGGCTTGTTTCCTTGGCTTGTCCAGGGTCAGGGTTGCTCGGCCTGTCATGGTTCTTGCTGCAACCAGTCCATGGTTGCTTCGGATCTTGCTTTTCATGTTCTTGCAGCAACCAGTCGATGATTGCTGCGGATCTTGCCTGGCTCAGGCTCTGTAGATTTTAGATTTGGTTTTCTGCAGTCCCTATATGATTACCTGCTGCCGATCTTGCTTGCTATATGCAAGCAGTCCATGGTTGCTTCGGATCTTGATTGGCATGTGTCTTGCTGCAACCAGTCGATGATTGCTGCGGATCTTGCTTGGCTCAGGCTCTGTAGAATTTAGATCTGGTTTACTGCAGTCCCTATATGATTACCTGCTGCCGATCTTGCTTGCTGTATCCAACCAGTCAATTAGTGATGCAGATCTTGCCTGGCGTGGGTCTCGCTGCAACCAGTCCGTGATTGTTGGGGGATTTTACTTGGCTTGGGCTCTGTAGATTGTACATCTAGTTTACTGCAGTCCATATATGATTAGCTTCTACAGATCTTTCTTGCTGCAACTAGTACATAATATGATTACCTGCTGCGGATCTTGCTTGGTACAGATCTTTACCAAGGCATTCCCTTTTATATTTCGTCGATGAACATTTATATTGCCCTTCTATCCTGTGTTGATGAAACTTCTCCCAAACAAAGTTTGGGAGCCCTGTTTATCTGTACATGCCTACAGCTTTTTCTGTGTACATGTCTATTGTTGTATGAAGGGATATGTCTAATGATTATAACCTGTTATCTTCGTAGGTAATACTATCAAGGTCTGACCTACTTCAAGGAGCAAGGTGAACCAGGTGATTGTTGATCCACATGAACCTATGTTGCTTGGTTCTTTAATTGCATCCATATGTTGTATCTGCTGTCACTAATTGTTATTCTTTTCGTGCCAGCACATATCCAACCCATCAACATCAGGCATGGCAAAGACTGGGAAGAAGCAGCTGGCTGGTATGCGGCTTCATCCTAACATAATTGTGTCTAATTGATGCTTTTAATCGGATACCTGTTTTTATGCACTGTATGTCATATTTCTGTACCCTATTATTAAATGAAACCAAAAGTTGTTTTTGTTTTTGTTTCAAAAATTTAAGGAAATATTCTCGAATTGGAAACTTCGCCCGATCCTATTTCAACCACAATCTAAGAAGACAGAGATAACGAAGTGGGGCCACGAGGCAGCCAGGGCATAGGGCGGCGCGGCCCAAGCCCTGGCCGTGCCGGCCTGCCCCTGGGCCCTCGTGTGGCCCCCGCGTTGACCTTCCGCCTACTTAAAGTCTCCGTCGCGAAACCCCCGGTCCGAGAGCCCACGGAAAACCTTCCGGAGACGCCGCCGCCGCGAATCCCATCTCGGGGGATTCGGGAGATCGCCTCCGGCACCCTGGAGAGGGGATTCATCTCCGGAGGACTCTACACCGCCATGGTCGCCTCCGGAGTGATGAGTGAGTAGTCCACCCCTAGACCATGGGTCCATAGCAGTAGCTAGATGGTCGTCTTCTCCTTGTTGTGCTTCATTGTTGGATCTTGTGAGCTGCCTAACATGATCAAGATCATCTATCTGTAATACTATATGTTGTGTTTGTCGGGATCCGATGGATAGAGAGTACTATGATTATGGTGATTATCAATCTATTGTCTATGTGTTGTTTATGATCTTGCATGCTCTCCGTTATTAGTAGAGGCTCTGGCCAAGTTTGTACTCTTAACTCCAAGAGGGAGTATTTATGCTCGATAGTGGGTTCATGCCTCCATTGAATCTGGGACAGTGAGAAAGTTCTAAGGTTGTGGATGTGCTGTTGCCACTAGGGATAAACATTGATTCTATGTCTAAGGATGTAGTTGTTGATTACATTACGCACCATACTTAATGCAATTGTCTGTTGCTTGCAACTTAATACTGAATGGGGTTCGGATGATAACTTTGAAGGTGGACTTTTTAGGCATAGATGCGGTTGGATGGCGGTCTATGTATTTTGTCGTAATGCCCAATTAAATCTCACTATATTTATCATATCATGTATATGCATTGTTATGCCTTTCTCTATTTGTCAATTGCCCGACTGTAATTTGTTCACCCAACATGCTTTTATCTTATGGGAGAGACACCTCTAGTGAACTGTGGACCCCGGTCCTATTCTTTACATAGCATACAATCTACTTGTTTCTGTTTTCTTTGCAAACATCTTCCACTCGATACGTTTAATCCTTTGTTACAACAAGCCGGTGAGATTGACAACCTCACTGTTTCGTTGGGGCAAAGTACTTTGATTTTGTTGTGTAGATTCCACGTTGGCGCAGGAATCCCTGGTGTTGCGCCGCATCACATTTCGCGACCATCAACCTTCAACGTGCTTCTTGGCTCCTACTGGTTCGATTAAACCTTGGTTTCTTTCTGAGGGAAAACTTGCTACTGTGCGCATCATACCTTCCTCTTGGGGTTCCCAACGAACGTGTGAGTTACACGCCATCAAGCTCTTTTTCTGGCGCCGTTGCCGGGGAGATCAAGACACGCTGCAAGGGGAGTCTCCACTTCTCAATCTCTTTACTTTGTTTTTGTCTTGCTTTATTTTATTTACTACTTTGTTTGCTGCACTAAATCAAAATACAAAAAAATTAGTTGCTAGTTTTACTTTATTTATTGTCTTGCTCTCTATATCGAAAACACAAAAAAATTAGTTACTTGCATTTACTTTATCTAGTTTGTTTTATTTACCGTTGCTAAAATGAATACCCCTGAAAATACTAAATTGTGTGACTTTACAAATGCAAATAATAATGATTTCCTATGCACACCTATTGCTCCACCTGCTACTACAGCAGAATTCTTTGAAATTAAACCTGCTTTATTAAATCTTGTCATGAGAGATCAATTTTCTGGTGCTAGTTCTGATGATGCTGCTGCCCATCTCAATAATTTTGTTGAACTTTGTGAAATGCAAAAGTATAAAGATGTAGATGGTGATATTATTAAATTGAAAGTGTTTCCTTTCTCATTAAGAGGAAGAGCTAAAGATTGGTTGCTATCTTTGCCTAAGAATAGTATTGATTCATGGACTAAATGCAAGGATGCTTTTATTGGTAGATATTATCCTCCCGCTAAAATTATATCTTTGAGAAGTAGCATAATGAATTTTAAGCAATTAGATACTGAACATGTTGCTCAAGCATGGGAGAGAATGAAAACTTTGGTAAAGAATTGCCCAACCCATGGACTGACTACTTGGATGATCATCCAAACCTTCTATGCAGGACTAAATTTTTCTTCGCGGAATTTATTGGATTCAGCTGCTGGAGGTACCTTTATGTCCATCACATTGGGGGCGGCTACAAAACTTCTTGATGATATGATGATAAATTACTCTGAGTGGCACACGGAAAGAGCTCCACAAGGTAAGAAGGTAAATTCTGTTGAAGAAACCTCTTCCTTGAGTGATAAGATTGATGTGATTATGTCTATGCTTGTGAATGGTAGATCTAATGTTGATCCAAATAATGTTCCTTTAGCTTCATTGGTTGCTCAAGAAGAAAGTGTTGATGTGAATTTCATTAAAAATAATAATTTCAACAACAATGCTTATAGGAACAACTCTGGTAATAACTATAGGCCATATCCTTCTGCTAATGGTAATGGTTATGGTAATTCTTATGGGAATTCTTACAATAATAATAGGAGTGTACCCCCTGGTCTTGAAGCTATGCTTAAAGAATTTATTAGTACACAAACTGCTTTTAACAAATCTGTTGAGGAAAAGCTAGATAAAATTGATACTATTGCTTCTAGAGTTGATAGGCTTGCCTCTGATGTTAATCTTCTAAAATTGAAAGTTATGCCTAATAATGATATTGATAATAAGATTACTACTACAGCAAATGCCATCCAAGTTAGAATTAATGAGAATATAAGATTAATGGCTGAATTGCGTGCTAGGTGGGATAGAGAAGAAAATGAAAAACTAGCTAAAGAGAATAATGTAGCTAAAGTTTGGACTATTACCACCACTAGTAATGCTAATTCTTCACATGTTGCTGCACCTCCTACTATCAATGGTAAAATAATTGGTGTTGGCAATGTTTCTACTCCTAGTGCAAAGCGAACAAAACTGCCTGAAATTGCTAAAACTGCTGAAATTGCTTGTGATAAAACTGCTGAAATTTTTTCAACCTTGGGAACAATGATCCCATTGCTGTAGCTCATAATGATTTAGATTTTGATGATTGCCACATCTCTGAAGTTATAAAGTTCTTACAAAAACTTGCTAAAAGTCCCAATGCTAGTGCTATAAATTTAGCCTTTACAAAACATATTACAAATGCTCTCATAAAAGCTAGAGAAGAGAAACTAAAACTTGAAACTTCTATTCCTAGAAAGTTAGAGGATGGTTGGGAGCCCATCATTAAAATGAAATTCAATGACTTTGAATGTAATGCTTTATGTGATCTTGGTGCAAGTATTTCTGTTATGCCTAAAAAGATTTATGATATGCTTGACTTGCCACCATTGAAGAATTGTTATTTGGATGTTAATCTTGCCGATAATGTTAAAAAGAAACCTTTGGGGAGGATTGATAATGTGCATATTACGGTTAACAATAACCTTGTCCCGTTGATTTTGTTGTTTTGGATATCGAATGCAATGCATCTTGTCCTATTGTGTTGGGAAGACCGTTTCTTCGAACCGTTGGTGCTGTTATTGATATGAGGGAAGGTAATATTAAATATCAATTTCCTCTCAAGAAAAGGTATGGAACACTTCCCTAGAAAGAGAATGAAGTTGCCTTTTGATTCTATTATTAGAACAAGTTATGATGTTGATGCATCTACTCTCGATGTTACTTGATTTGCACTTTCTGCGCCTAGCTGAAAGGCGTTAAAGAAAAGCGCTTATGGGAGACAACCCATGTTTTTACCTACAGCAATTTTTTGTTTTGTTGAGTCTTGGAAGTTGTTTACTACTGTAGCAACCTCTCCTTATCATGTTTTTGTGCCAAGTAAAGTTTCTATGTCAAAGTTGATGTTATATTTGGGATCGCTGCGCAGAAACAGCATTGCTGTCTGTCACGAATCTGGGCACAGTTCTCTGTAGAAAATTCGAAAAAATCTGCCAATTTACGAGCGTGATCCTCAGATATGTACGCAACTTTCATTAGTTTTGAGTTTTTCCATTTGAGCAAGTCTGGTGCCAGCTTTAAATTCGTCTTTACGGACTGTTCTGTTTTGACAGATTCTGCCTTTTATTTCGCATTGCCTCTTTTGCTATGTTGGATTTATTTCTTTGATCCATTAATGTCCAGTAGCTTTATGCAATGTCCAGAAGTGTAAAGAATGTTTGTGTCACCTCTGAATGTGTGAATTATTAATTGTGCACTAACCCTCTAATGAGTTTGCTTGAAGTTTGGTGTGAAGGAAGTTTTCAAGGGTCAAGAGAGGAGAATGATATACTATGATCAAGAGGAGTGAAAGCTCTAAGCTTGGGGATGCCCCGTGGTTCACCCCTGCATATTCTAAGAAGACTCAAGCGTCTAAGCTTGGGGATGCCCAAGGCATCCCCTTCTTCATCGACAACATCATCAGGTTCCTCCCCTGAAACTATATTTTTATTCAATCACATCTTGTGTTCTTTACTTGGAGCGTCGGTTTGTTTTCATTTTTGTTTTGTTTGAATAAAATGGATCCTAGCATTCACTTTGTGGGAGAGAGACACGCTCCGCTGTTGCATATGGACACATGTGTCCTTAGGCTTTACTCATAATGTTCAAGGCGAAGTTTCTTCTTCGTTAAATTGTTATATGGTTGGAATTGGAAAATGCTACATGTAGTAATTCTAAAATGTCTTGGATAATGTGATACTTGGCAATTGTTGTGCTCATGTTTAAGCTCTTGCATCATATGCTTTGCACCCATTAATGAAGAAATACATAGAGCTTGCTAAAATTTGATTTGCATATTTGGTTTCTCTAAGGTCTAGATAATATCTAGTATTGAGTTTTGAACAACAAGGAAGACGGTGTAGAGTCTTATAATGTTTACAATATGTCTTTTATGTGAGTTTTGCTGCACCTGTTCATCCTTGAGTTTGCTTCAAATAACCTTGCTAGCCTAAACCTTGTATCGAGAGGGAATACTTCTCATGCATCCAAAATCCTTGAGCCAACTACTATGCCATTTGTGTCCACCATACCTACCTACTACATGGTATTTCTCCGCCATTCCAAAGTAAATTGCTTGAGTGCTACCTTTAAAATTCCATCATTCACCTTTGCAATATATAGCTCATGGGACAAAATAGCCTTAAAAACTATCGTAGTATTGAATATGTACTTATGCACTTTATCTTTTATTAAGTTGCTTGTTGTGTGATAACCATGCTTCTGGGGAACGCCATCAACTATTGTTGAATATCATGTGAGTTGCTATGCATGTCCGTCTTGTCTGAAGGATCTATCATTTTAGTGGTTGGAGCATGCAAAATTGTTAGAGAAGAACATTGGGCCGCTAACTAAAGCCATGAATCATGGTGGAAGTTTCAGTTTTGGACATATATCCTCAATCTCATATGAGAATAATAATCATTGCTACATGCTTATGCATTTAAGAGGAGTCCATTATCTGTTGTCCATGTTGTCCCGGTATGGATGTCTAAGTTGAGAATAATCAAAAGCGAGAAATCCAAAATGCGAGCTTTCTCCTTAGACCTTTGTACAGGCGGCATGGAGGTACCCCTTTGTGACACTTGGTTGAAACATGGCATGCAAAGATCCGGTAGTCCAAGCTAAGTAGGACGAGGTGCGGGCACTATTAGTATACTATGCATGAGGCTTGCAACTTGTAAGATATAATTTACATAACTCATATGCTTTATTACTACCGTTGACAAAATTGTTTCATGTTTTCAAAATAAAAGCTCTAGCACAAATACAGCAATCGATGCTTTCCTTTTGAAGGACCATTCTTTTACTTTTATTGTTGAGTCAGTTTACCTATCTCCTTCCACCTTAAGAAGCAAACACTTGTGTGAACTGTGCATTGATTCCTACATACTTGCATATTGCACTTGTTATACTACTTTATTTTGACAATATCCATGAGATATACATGTTATAAGTTGAAAGCAACCGCTGAAACTTAATCTTCCTTTGTGTTGCTTCAATACCTTTACTTTGATTTATTGCTTTATGAGTCAACTCTTATGCAAGACTTATTGATGCTTGTCTTGAAGTACTATTCATGAAAAGTCTTTGCTTTATGATTCAGTTGTTTACTCATGTCATTACCTTTGTTTTGATCGCTGCCTTCATTACATATGTTTACAAATAGTATGATCAAGATTATGATGGCATGTCACTTCAGAAATTATCTTTGTTATCGTTTTACCTGCTCGGGACGAGCAGAACTAAGCTTGGGGATGCTGATACGTCTCCAACGTATCGATAATTTCTTATGTTCCATGCTACTTTATTGATGATACCTACATGTTTATACACATTATATGTCATATTTATGCATTTTACGGAACTAACCTATTAACAAGATGCCGAAAGCCAGTTCCTGTTTTTCTGCTGTTTTTGGTTTCAGAAATCCTAGTAAGGAAATATTCTCGGAATTGGACGAAACTTTCGCCCGGGTCCTATTTTTGCACGAAGCTTCCGAAGACCGAAGAGATAACGAAGTGGGGCCACGAGGCAGCCAGGGCATAGGGCGGCGCGGCCCAAGCCCGGCCGCGCCGACCTGCCCGGCCCTCGTGTGGCCCCCGCGTTGACCTTCCGCCTACTTAAAGTCTCCGTCGCGAAACCCCCTGCCGAGAGCCACGATACGGAAAACCTTCGGAGACGCCGCCGCCGAATCCCATCTCGGGGGATTCAGGAGATCGCCTCCGGCACCCTGCCGGAGAGGGGATTCATCTCCGGAGGACTCTACACCGCCATGGTCGCCTCCGGAGTGATGAGTGAGTAGTCCACCCCTGGACCATGGGTCCATAGCAGTAGCTAGATGGTCGTCTTCTCCTTGTTGTGCTTCATTGTTGGATCTTGTGAGCTGCCTAACATGATCAAGATCATCTATCTGTAATACTATATGTTGTGTTTGTCGGGATCCGATGGATAGAGAGTACTATGATTATGGTGATTATCAATCTATTGTCTATGTGTTGTTTATGATCTTGCATGCTCTCCGTTATTAGTAGAGGCTCTGGCCAAGTTTGTACTCTTAACTCCAAGAGGGAGTATTTATGCTCGATAGTGGGTTCATGCCTCCATTGAATGTGGGACAGTGACAGAAAGTTCTAAGGTTGTGGATGTGCTGTTGCCACTAGGGATAAAACATTGATTCTATGTCTAAGGATGTAGTTGTTGATTACATTATGCACCATACTTAATGCAATTGTCTGTTGCTTAGCAACTTAATACTGAATGGGGTTCGGATGATAACCTGAAGGTGGACTTTTTAGGCATAGATGCAGTTGGATGGCGGTCTATGTATTTTGTCGTAATGCCCAATTAAATCTCACTATATTTATCATATCATGTATATGCATTGTTATGCCTTTCTCTATTTGTCAATTGCCCGACTGTAATTTGTTCACCCAACATGCTTTTATCTTATGGGAGAGACACCTCTAGTGAACTGTGGACCCCGGTCCTATTCTTTACATAGCATACAATCTACTTGTTTTACTGTTTTCTTTGCAAACATCTTCCACTCGATACGTTTAATCCTTTGTTACAGCAAGCCGGTGAGATTGACAACCTCACTGTTTCGTTGGGGCAAAGTACTTTGGTTTTGTTGTGCAGATTCCACGTTGGCGCGAATCCCTGGTGTTGCGCCGCATCACATTTCGCGACCATCAACCTTCAACATGCTTCTTGTATCTGCTGTCACTAATTGTTATTCTTTTCGTGCCAGCACATATCCAACCCATCAACATCAGGCATGGCAAAGACTGGGAAGAAGCAGCTGGCTGGTATGCGGCTTCATCCTAACATCATTGTGTCTAATTGATGCTTTTAATCGGGTGCTGGGTTTTTTTGGCTCTGTCTGAATATTTCTGTACCCTAGGATTAAATGAAACTAAAAGTTGAAAATTGCTATGATTAAACAATTTACCTTAGTTGTTCGAGTTGGCTTGCTTCTATGCATTTCAACCATCAATCTAATGGTTACATATTTCTCTCATACATGTAAAGAAGCGCCACTCACCGAGATAGAGAAGGACAGGGCTAGGACAATGATGCGGAACAACCGTGTCTTACAATCCCTGGGTATCCCCGCCGTAGTGTCAATTTTTAGGAAGTCACATGGTGGTCGAGGTGGAGGTCGTTCCACACTTTCAAATGATGAGTCATCTGCCATAACACAAGGCGACAGCTCAGATTATCATCCGAGCAATGACCAATTGGTTGACCAGGAGGATGGGGAGGTTGAAGGGAGTATAGGGGAACACATTGAGAAGGTGCATTCTGCTTATCATCTTTGGAGGGCTGGCATTACTTGTATCTGTTTTCTTATTTATGTTTTGCTATAACCTGTGATGTAATGCCATTTTGTTTTGCTATTTTTGCGAGGCATTGAAGGATCCCAAGAGTAGAAAGAAAAAGGCTTCTGTTAGAAAGACAAGCCCAGGGAGGAGGAGTAAGAGGTTGCAAAAGGAACAAAGTTCAATGCCTCCTGTTAGAGTGTTTGCTGATGCTCCAGGAGGGAGAAAGAGGCATCTGGAACCTGTTGCTGAAGCTCCTTCCAAAAGAGTCACCAGGAGGACATCAAGTGAAGCGTCTGCAACCAACAATGAAGATACTCCGCCCCGCAACAATCGCAGTAGCTCACTGCAGATTGATGAAAGGATCGATGAAGCAAGCACTGTTCGCAGGGACACAGGTCCTACTGCATCTGATGTCATGGTCCATCAGCACTTTGATTCTGATGGTTTTCTTGATCCTGAGGATGATGAAGGCAAGTTTTTGTTGGACAGCTGTCCACACTATCTACTGCCTTTTTTGTTTATCTTTATAAACTCTTTTGGTTGTGGGTGCTGCTTTCTGACATGATCTTTGTATGTATGCTATTCAGGTGGAACCACTGCTGCAGGTGGCCGTAAAAGGAAGGGCACCGGGCTGGAGCAGATTTGCAAGGGGATGGGAGTCAAGCTTACCATTGAGATTCCTCCAGGGCTGAAACGTCCTGAGAAGCCTTTGCCTGCTGCCAAGTTTGCATCGGAGGGTGGAATGCTTGCAAGAGGCCAGATGCCGCTCCTTCCGCATTTCAAGTTGTACAAGAGGGATGAGAATTTGTTGGCCGACTTCGTTGGAAAGATGGGGGTAATCTTCTTCATCACCAGTTCATTTGTTAGATGATAGGAGTGCTTGCTTGATTGTTCATAGTTCATGATAACTAACCTCGTCCTTGCCCTTGTTTGCTTTGTAGGCAAATTTCAACATGGACACAGAGTCGGAAGACATCCAGAAGGCTTGCTATGACGTACTGCGGAAAGTGTCGAAGAACAGGCGCTACATCCTGAAAAGGGACTACTTCGACAAAGTACCAGCAAATGAAGTCAGCATCAAGTCCCCTGTTAAGGATGTCTCAGATGAAGAATGGGAAGCTCTAACTGCTCTGTGGGTAACCCCAAGACACAGGGTATGTTCTTTGCTTCAGTTGCAGTCATTAGTGCTTGCATGGTAGACATGATGCTCATCGTTATAGTGTGCACATTGCTGAATATCATGATTGTGCCCTTCTGCAGAACACATGTACCAAGAACAAGGACAGTCGTGCTGCGGTCAAATTTGGCCAAAAGACTGGCTCTCGTAGCTATGCTGCTCATCTGTATGCAACTGTAAGAACACTCTTACAGAATTTCCTTTTGCATCTTACTCTTGTCTCCACAAGCTTATGTTCTGATTCTTGGTGAACATCATTTCCAGAGGGAGGAGCGCAGAGGTGAAGAGCTAGATGCAGTCGACATCTTTAAGGCGACCCATCACAGCAAGAAGGATGGTTTCTCTGAGGAAGCTCTAGCTGCAATAGTAAGTGACTTGTTCATTTCACTTTTGTGAACCATTCTTGGACCTGTGCGTTTCCTGAATTGATGAATCTTTTGGAAATGGATCTCCAGGCTGATATGGAAGCTGAGTTGGCTATTCCTGTGCCAGAAGGTGCACCGCCAAGGTCTGCAGTCGCTGTTGTTGCAAAGGTTCTTAGCAAGGAAGCCAAGCACAACACTTTCCTGAAGAATGCTGGACTTCAGCCCAGTTCCACTGTCAAGCTCAACAAGCCCACCGCAGCTGCTGTATCGGCGCATGTTCATGACCTGGAAGCACAGCTGAAGAGGTCCCAGGAGGAAGCTGAACAGATGAAGCAGCAGTTTGCTGCCATCATGGAAGAAGCAGCTGCCCAGAAGGAGAAGCAAGCGGCAAATGAAGCCGCACAAGCTCAGCGTGACAAGGACTACATGGAGCTCCTCAAGCGGACTGAGGAAAGTGATAGGAGGCTTGCTCACAT
The DNA here is from genome assembly GCA_030979885.1 of Lolium multiflorum. Classification (NCBI taxonomy): domain Eukaryota; kingdom Viridiplantae; phylum Streptophyta; class Magnoliopsida; order Poales; family Poaceae; genus Lolium; species Lolium multiflorum. Next base: position 159,439,664 of record CM061753.1, read on the forward strand.
GATGTCCATCTTCGGAGCATCTGCGAATTAGCTCCTGCTGCTGGTCGTATCCCTTTTTTGTGTCCCGCCATGGAACTTGGTCATATCCTGGCAGCGTGACAATAACTTGGTCATATCTGTGAACTTCTTACTGTGAATCTGTGAACTTTCTTGACATGTTGGTGAATCTGTGAACCTGGTCATGTTGCTGCTGTCACTCTGCTGTGAAATTTGCAGATTTGAAATGTTGTCTTTTATATTTTGCTGTTGAATTTCTTAGTTTAATATATGCACTGTTGGGCTATTGTGGGGTCTTAAAAGGCCAAGGCCCAAAGTAGCCTAGAAATATATGGGCTCTTAAAAGGCTAGAGCCCAACAAATAATTAATTGCATTTTCGAAAAATGGGAGTTGAAAAGGCAAAAAAAGGCCGAAGCCCAAAAAACTTGCAGGACAGTAAAAAGGCCAAAGCCCATAACTTTTATGGACCCAAAAAGGCCAAGGCCCAATATCTTTATGGACCCCAAAAAGGCTGAGGCCCAAAACCTTTGTGGACCCTATAAAGGCTTAGGCCCAAAATCTTAATGGACCCTAAAAGGCCAAGGCCCAAAACCATAATGGACCCTAAAAAGGCCAAGGCCCAAAAGTGTAATGGGTCCTAAAAAGGGCACGGCCCAAAACTGTAATGGGTCCTAAAAAGGCCACGGCCCAAAAGTGTAATGGGTCCTAAAAAGGCCACGGCCCAATGGAAATTGGCCCAGGCCCAGTAAGTACAGCAGCTAAAAAGGCCGTTGAAAAAAATAAGCTAAAAAGGCCGAGGTAATTGGGCCAGTTACGGGCCAAGGCCCAACAAAGCCGAAAAAATAATAAGAACTAATGGGCTCAGCCCACATAAGGAGCTGAATGGACCGGGCTGAATTCAGATAACGACGTTTCTAATTCGTCACAATTTTGCCACGTCGGATTGCCACGCTGGACTCGGGGGCAGGTGCCCATGACGTTTTGGGAACGTCATGCTGTCAGTGACATTTTAAAACGTCACAAAGCTCTATGACGTTTTCAAGTGAAACGTCTTAAGCACTCACTGCTGACTCCCAGCTTTCGACGTTTTGAAAAGCGTCACGGTAACGTCACAAGCAGCAATCAGTGACGTTTCAGTGACACCTTATTTTTGTCAACTTATGGCAGATTTCTTGTGGTGCTTGTTCGTAGTGGCATGACAGGATCTTGGACTTTGGGCATAGGCATATGACCGTTAGACCTGTGCTAGACCCCTATTCCGGTTCCACATAAAGTAAGCCGGATCTTCATCCTTCGATCCTCTTTCCATGATCTGGCATATCTTGACCTTTTAAACTTCTTGTATGGCGGTAACTCCATTCCGGCATGGCTATGCCGGTACTCAGATTACTCAACCGGATGACCTTTAATTCGGTCAACATCATATTAAGCGATAAGCAAGCTTATCCGTCTTATCCGTGTAATTGGTAATTAGGCACATGACTTAGCCATTTAGCCATGCCGTTGACCCACCAGGGGTTATCCCCCCGACAGATCATAAGGAACGTTTAAACCAAACTAACGAGAAAGTAATTTAACTTACAAGTTGTAGCCTTATGAGCCCATCATTTCTTCCATTCGAAAGCTTAGCACAATTAGATAAGTGCCAAGAATATAATACAAGGTTCGGTAACTCGAGACAATCACAATAAAGACTTATGAAAATGAATAACTAGTTGTGTAAGCAATCATCCTACTTTATTAACTCTTAGTATGCCAAGGAACACTAGGAAGTTTATTATCATCAAAGTTAAGTATGAGCATTCATGTCAAGAGAAGCAGAAGTCATGAAGTATCTTATTGACGCCCGCATCAATAGATCAAGACTATCAAAACACTTACCATCTATTTATTGATTTTCAAGAAAATTCATCTAGTAGTAACGAGTCCATGCCAAGACTTAGAAGTGATACATTTGGATTCCAATGATAGTCTCCACCAAGCCTCTTGGTGAACCGTCAATGAAGGAAAAAGGTGATTTGGCTACTCTCGAGTTTGCTTGCAAAGCGGGAAAAGCCCATTATTGTTCCTCCCTCTCCGCTCAAGGTGATCATCCGTCCAAAGTCTATTGCGGATGGCTAGCCAAGCAAAGAACTTCATCTTAAGAGACGTCCAAACCTTCCAAACCAACTTTTTTAGCTGCGGCTCCGAAGAATTGGGCATTATAAGTCGAGGTCGTAGAGTATTCCGCGCTAACCGTGAGTTTTCAAATAATAGTGTCATCGTTGTCTTTATTGAGATGAATGTTGTTGAGGAGGACCCATAACCGAATTATTAATGAATGTGGGGGTTAGTCAAATTGGCATCCATCTTGATCTTTGAAATCCAAGCATTGTTTGCCATTGCTTGCTTGACGGTCCATTTCTTCCTTATCGACGTCTCATAGATTAGAGGAGAAACATCATTGGGCTTCACACCATGGAGTAAAGGAGAATGCCAAAAGGGCGCAATCTTCCCATTCTCGATAGTGGTAGTGGTGGCGAGATAAAAGAGGTCCATATCAAGCTCATTGCAATGAGTTCCCATGCACACCCAAAGCTTCGTTGGGTCTCTTCATTCAAACCAAGGCCACCTTAAACATAGAGCTCTTGCGAATTTCTCAAGGTGGAGGATCCCCAACCCTCCAAGCCTAGTCGGCCTACACGCCGCCCTCCGAATTTCTCAAGGGGTGAGGTGGAAGATCGCTTGAGAGGCGAGAACGGACTTGACAAGAGCCCCCCCCCCCCGCCCGGCCACGTTTGTATTCTTTCCATCCCAAATAACTAGTTTTCCGGCCATCTTGTCCTGAAGGGGTTGGAAGTCGACCCTCTTAAGCTTCCGCATCGAAAGTGGTAACCCTAAGTACTTCATGGGGAAGGAAGATAGAATCACCGATAATCAACTAAGTACATCACTGAGGTCAATGTAGTGACATTTAATAGGAACCACCATGCTCTTTTGGAAATTTGTCTCAAGACCGGTGACCTCTCCGAAGGAAGCAACAATGGTAGACATGTGTTGGATGTCTTCCTTCTTGGGTACCACAAACACCGCCGCATCGTCTGCATAAAGTGAAGTCCTAATGATGTTGCCTCTTTCTCTATTTTTTTGGAGTAGATCATGCCGGGTTGCAAGCTCAAGAATTTGTTGAAGGGGTCAATGGCGAGGACAAAAAGAAGCGGAGATAGGGGGTCGCCGGTTCTCCAATAAAGCATGGGAGGGGTCTTAGCTATGCAAGGACACAAACCTTTGTAATTGGCAACACTCTTTCACGAAGTTGTGTTTTGCGAACTCTGTACTTATATCAAATATGCTTGTATTCCTTGATTATCGTGATCGATTTTGCAATATGGATCCACGGTTAAAACCTCGAGTGCGGGTGCATTTTCCACGGCGTGTAGCAGAAATTCAAGTTGGCCGGTGGACCCCATAAATCCCATGACATGTAGATTTTTGAGAATTGAGATAGTTGTCGACAACCTGGAAGGCTTCTGATAGACTCTTGAGCATCGTGAGGAAGGGCGAAACTGCAGCAGATAGGCGAAATGACATTGGAGATAGTACTAACCAATTGATGTATCTGCTGGGCCCTTCAGCGCCAAATATTGGGCTTTCCCGACGTGAACTGGGCCCAGCATCTGGAAAACAGGCCGTCTCCATCCAGCGCCGCCGGTCTCACCCCGTCAAGCGCCGCCTCCCTTCCCTTCCCCGTTCAGCGCCGCCTCCATCCAAGTCCAGCGCCACCTCCGTCCCCCGTCCATTTCCACCTCCGTCCCAGCCCATTTCTCACCTGCTGGTCCGTCCATCTCGCCATGTCATTCGCAGGCGTATCCCTGATCCAAGACGACAAGCTATGGCCTTTCACGTCGGGAAACAACGACGCCGGCTCTTCCAGTGGATACCACCTGCTCGTGGTTGAAGGATACTCGCGCACCAAAGACGTCCTCAACGGCAATTACATCAAGTCTCGCACTTTCAGAGTCGGAGGGTATCTCTGGCTTCTCCGGTACTACCCAAACGGCTTGTGGGGCAAAGCCGACTTCATCTCCGCTTCTCTCGTCCTTGCTCAGAATGTTGCGATGCCCGTAAAGGCCAAGTACCAATTCAGTTTCATTGACCAGGCCGACAAGCAGGAGCCATCGCACATTCGCAACCTCAACACATATGACTTCTCTGTCAAAGATAAAGGTAGGCGCACCTCCGAATTTATAAAGAAGGATGTCCTGGAGAATTCAGAGCATCTCAAGGATGATTGTTTCACCATCAGGTGCGATGTCGTCGTCATCAAGGAAGTTGACAAGGGCACCGATTCATCTTTTGTCACGGTGCCGCCACCAGACATGCAACGTCACTTCACTGATCTCCTGATGGCCAAGGAAGGCACCGACGTGACCTTCAATGTTGGCGGCGAGACGTTCGCTGCTCACCGGTGCGTCCTGGCGGCCCGGTCAAGAGTTTTCAAGGCTGAGCTTTTTGGCCCGATGAAGGAGGGCAGTATGGTGACTGCTGGTGTCGTACATGTAGAGGACATGGAGGCTCGAGCTTTCAGGGCAATGCTTACATTCATTTACAGTGATTCAGAGCCAGAGATAGACAAGGAAGACTATGAAGATGTGATGTGGCAGCACCTGCTCGCGGCGGCGGATAGGTATGATCTCCAGCGGCTCAAGCTAATGTGTGAAGATAAGTTGTGCGGGCTCGCTAGCGGAGCGCCACAGTTGTGATGGGTTGAAGAAGGCATGCTACGGTTTTCTGGGTGCTCCAGGAAACCTCAAGGCTGTCGCAGCCACTGATGGATTTGATCATCTGATCAGGAGCTGCCCTTCTGTCTTGAAGGAGTTGATTGTCATGCTTGCACCTTAGTGTTCATGATTTCAGTTCTTTACTGGCTAAAATTGGATTTGTAATCCTACTGAATCTTTATTGGACTTGCTTGTGTGCTGGTCTCGATGTTTTGTTATCACCATGGTAGAATGCTTCTAGTGAAATGGTGAGTGCTGCAAGTCAAATCCGTTCTTAATTTATCTCTTCTATGAGATGCAAGATCAATTTGATCCCTATATTGATGTTAGCTGATTGTTGCTGAATCTACAAATTTGAATTTGGAAAGAAGACCTTGTTTTCACTTTTCAGTTAATTTGTTTTTAATGCTAGTCCATTATATCTCCACGGGCCTACAGTTGCAATTGCCGGTATCACATTGTAACGGTTAATTTGCCGTTTGTTTGAATTAGTATGTGGCAGTGCACAATCACTACAAAGTGGAAACATTTCACAAAACCAGCTGAAAATTCTTTAAACCCAACCTCAAGATTGTACATGGCTTTCTATTGCTCACAGAGGGAGAAAAGCTTGGGAAATTTTTGTTTTCGCCACTGTTTTTTTGCCCCTTTTTTGCCACACTAAATTTGACATTTTGTTTTTGCCCCACTTAGGGCTAAACTGTTTTACTACCATGAACTGGCAGGGCAAAAGCTAAATATCAAAACTTAGAGTGACAAAAGCAGAATAGGCAAAAACTAGTGTGGCAAAACCAAAAAATTCCATACAAGTTTGATAATATTTTCATGATGAGCGGATACATTATCTTACTTACCAATCGATATATCTATCGCAATGATACTGATGACTTGTAAACAAAGGTTTGTCCAGTTCAAAAAAAAAATTTGTCTGCCAGCACGTCTCAACTAACCAACTTACATCCTGTTATCTACGTAATTCACAGCATGAGGTTTAAGTTCAAATTAATGCATCTCTTTAGTTTTTATTATCCATTTCCTCCCAAAGTATGTCACAAGTTATGTAAACAAATCAAATAGAACCTAATTACTGAAGCTGGTGTAATTTCTCCCAAACTAGATCTTAAGCCTGGTGTAATGATCTCAGTATGATTTTACAAAGGACAAAAAACACAAAATAGATGGTGATCAAGATCCAGAATCTTGGTGATAGTAGAATCTTAAAGATGAAGACATGCATATGAAACAAATGACAGTTACTAGCAAAGCTGGTAAGATGAACATGAGAGGTACTTTTATGCAGCTCAAGCTTTTCAACAAGAGGAACAGCTTTGAGATTAGAGGCCAGCTAGAGAATGTTGCCAGCATATTCATGAATGATCATTAAATCCAAATGTAAGTATTTCAGCTGAGAAAACTTGGGTGGGTTTCTCTAACAACCTAGACATCTGAAAGATAGAAAGTTAAAGGTTACAAAAAAGGCAGATGTAAGATTAGAACTTAAAATAATGGCATAAAGCAGATGAAACAACAAACCTTCAGTTGTGCAATAGCTTTCAGGGTCAGCATTTGAACAGTTGGAAGTGCAGTGGGAAATGTAGTGAAAGCATGCTCAAGAGCTACGAAGTCATCAAACATCACATGAAGTCACCAAGATAAAGGTGCACATCATGTGAAGTCATCAAGGTAAAGCCACTCCCCTCTATACATGAAAATTTTGAGCTTTGTGGCATTGAAGTGTTATTTTGGTTACCTCACACAAGACAATGGAAGATCCACATTTAGTACTCAAAGTCTCAAGACAAGAACAGCTAGACAACACATCCTGAAGATCCTTTGGTGTGACATGTACCAGGTGCAAATCGAGCTTCCTCAGACTGGGGAGACCACTGAAACGCAACGGCAATTTGATGGACACGAAGCTAAGCTGCATACACCGCAGACAGGACGTGCTTTCCGCAGTCCAGAAGCTCAACATAGATTGTGAATAACACGTCCAGCTCTTGATCAAAGGCTAGATTCTTCATCTGAGAGGCCGCAGGGAACTTAAATCCAGCTGTCCAGATGGACAACCAGCTCTCCATCAAACTGGAACTTTGACCTCGAAATCTTCCACGAACATGCCGCTGTTTCTCTGCAATATGACAGGTTTGACGTTCCAAACGAACTGCCGAGTGTACTGTTTTGACCAGGCGTCGGCCCTGCCGCCGCACATCGTGGCGCCGATGAATCTCAGTCTAGGAACTACTGGTCCTCGTAGCCTCCTGAGCGGCAACTCTGACAGAACCTTGCACTGTATGTCCTGCACCAGCAGAAATATCACAAGTAAAATTTCAGGCTCATCCAGGAACCTCGAAAACTCTGATTTCATTCACACCCAACACCAACGCGTTGGCGAGGAAAAGGAGCCAAGCGGGGCGGAAGCAGAGGTCGAGGCCCCGCGCTGCTTTCGCCGCGTCGTAGCAGAGTCGGAGGACGCCGCCGCCGGCGCTGTTGTCCTCTCACCGTCGCGACACCTCCCGCCGTTCGCAGCTGCGCCGTTTCCGCCGGAGGTGAGCTCTCCTGCCCGTGTTTCCAGACGGCTGAGACGGCCATGCCTGCAGGTCCCTACGGAAGCATTTCGATCGCCTCCGCCTGCGAGGTGTTCGTTGAAATGCTCGAACTCAAATGTGTCCCTTTTCAGATCATGGTGGACAGCGACGACGAATACTACTTCAAGAACTTCATCGACACGTCGTCAGAAGAGGAGTCCGACGACGATTTTTTCACGGATGCTGCGCTGCTCATCCACGAGCACATTGTCTCGCAGATTCCCGTGCACCGGGGGTCCTTGCCGGGCCGCGCGGCCGCCTTGGACCGCGAAAGAGAACGCGGCCACGACCAGCTCTTCAGAGACTACTTCCAACCGACACCAATTTTCGTGCCGCCATTGTTTCGCCGTCGTTTTCGGATGAGCAGGCCGCTGTTCCGCCGGATAATGGATGGCGTGAAGATCTACGACGACTACTTCCGTGCGAAAGTGGATGCACTTGGCAAGGTAGGCCTCTCTTCGTACCAGAAATGCACGGCAGCGATTAGGATGCTCGCATATGGCGTTGCCGGTGATTTCGTAGATGAGTACACGCGCATGAGTGAGTCAACCGCCCTGGAATCGATGTACAGGTTCTGCAGAGCAGTGATCGGTTCGTTCGGAGAACAATACCTCCGGCAACCTAATGCAGAGGACACAGCTCGTCTGTTGTCGATCAACGCTGCCAGGGGGTTTCCTGGGATGCTTGGCAGCATAGACTGCATGCACTGGGAGTGGAAGAACTGCCCCTTTGGTTGGCAGGGGGCATACAGCGGCCATTCTGAGGGGTGCACAGTCATTCTTGAAGCTGTTGCTTCCCATGACACATGGATTTGGCACTCATTCTTCGGAATGGCTGGCTCGCACAATGACATCAATGTGCTGCAGCGCTCTCCGGTGTTTGATAGGCTAGCGTACGGTCAGTCCCCTGATGTGGATTTTGAGATCAATGGCCACCACTACACCAAGGGGTACTACCTTGCTGATGGTATCTATCCACCTTGGGCTACACTCGTGAAGACAATCCGAAACCCCACCTCAGAGCAGGAGGCAAGGTTTGCCAAAGAGCAGGAGGCAGCCCGGAAAGATGTGGAGCGGGCGTTTGGCATCCTCCAAGCTCGTTGGGCTATCGTCAGACACCCTGCCAGAGCCTGGGATGTGCAAACTCTGTGGGAGGTGATGACCGCTTGTGTAATCATGCATAACATGATTGTTGAGGTAGAGCGGGATGATTCACTCTTTGATAATGAGTGGGATGGCCAGGGAGAATTGGTTACTCCTCAAGGTGGTCCGGCATCATTCCAGGACATTCTTCATGCGCACCATGAAATTAGAGATCTGGCTGTACACAACCAGCTTCAGGCTGATTTGGTCGAGCACATGTGGCAGCATGTAGGCAGCAATGCTGCAAACAACAATGATGAAGGAAATCCTGAAGCCTAGAGCATTTGTATCGTTTTTTCATTTTATTTGAACAATACTTTATCCTTGATTACATGGACTATGTAATGTGTAATACATTTTGAGCATTTGAACTATTTTATATATTTTATATAATACGTTTTTGCGTTTTTATAGTGAATTTACAAGAAAAACATACCATAGGGCAACGCCGACCCAAATCCCGCGTTGGGCGCAGCGCGCGACCCAAACGGACGCGGACGCGGGCGACGTCCGCGCGTCCGCTCGGCCACACAAACGGCCCAAAACAGACGGCCCAGCGCGTCCGTTTGGGTCGCCCGGTTGGAGATGCCCTAAAGACTCCAGTGGAAAACCTGGCAAGAAGGGCCTGAAGTACATCCTAAACGGGCTGGACGAGCTGTGGGACCAGTCGCAGTACGCGGATGAGTACGACATGAACCAGTTCCTGGCGAAGCTCAACGGGTGAACATCCGCCGCGAGTGTACAGTGTAAAGTAAATCAGGCAACATTGGATATCTCTTTTGTTTTTTTTTTTGTCATAGGAAGAAAGAGGGAAGATCGCAAGATCGATCTAGAGCAGGATGGTGGGGATAGATATATGCTTCGAGGGGATGTCAGCGATCGGCTTTACACAGCCAAAAAAAAAAACTCTAGGATAACTAGCATATCCCCATGCTTGTATTTTCGATCCAACAAATGGATTTAACAAGCTTCTCTATTCATAAGATATACAACATAGTACAAGATCTAATCTAACTGATATCAGCACACCAACTTTATATAAACACTCTCACTTTTGTTATTTGGATGGATATTCCGGATTCTCTCGAATTGCTCTTCATCCTAAGATCAACTTAAAACCACTTTCACTTGCCCATTCGCTTTGTATGCTTACCATCGAATGCCTTTCGATATATGCAATGCACATGCAATGCACAGAGAGGCTGCTATCTTTGCTGATTATGTAGAAAAAATAATGGAAGTTTTCATGGACGACTTTTATGTCTATGGCACTTCATTTAATCATTGTCTCCATAATCTTGACAAAGTTTTGAAGATGTGAAGACACTAGCCTTATCTTAAACTATGAGAAATGCCACTTCATGGTAAAAAAAAGAGACAGTACTTGGTCACAAAATCTCAGGTAAAGGTATTGAGGTTGACAAAACGAAAATTGAAGAAGTAAAAAGATGAGATTTCTATTACCCTTGGTTCCTTAGTTGTACTCCGTTTTTCCCACCCGCTAATTTTTTCTCACTTTTCCCCTCTCTAGCCTAAAACCCTCGCAAACGCTCGGACAGAGGATAGCCGTCAAGTCAAAGGCCTTGCATGCCGACGGGTGGGGTCACGTAGGGACAGTTCCTCCCTTGGCCTTTAAGTGTTGATGGGTGGGTCCAGGAGACACGTCGGACCAGCCATCCATCTCTCGCTTACGTGTGGGCTGCTTTATTTTCTAATTGTGTGGCGACGTAGCCAATGACAAATGGGGCTGCTCAATGGAGCCGCCGCTGCCAATGACCAATGTGTCGTGATGTAGGGTCGAAGCAACTACTCCCTAAACATTGACAAGTGGGGTCATCCACTACCAGCACACAACACCCAGCCCCGAGCAGCTCCTACCCCACTGATACGTCCATTTTGCATCACTATTTTATATCATAAATTGCTGTCATTCATTGATATATTTCATATTTAGAGATGATACTTATGTTATTTTATCTATTTTGCATGTTTCATGATTATTGGAGAATTATTCACCGGAGTCAGGATTCTGCTGGAAAAAGCACCATCAGGACACCATATTTCTAAAGATCAACCATCGACGAAAATTATACAGAACCTCCTATTTTTCCAGAAGACGAAGCCAGCCAAAAGGAGGGGCCGAGGAGGGCCGCCATGGGGGCCCCCCATAGGCTGGCGTGGGCCCAGGCCTGGCCGCTCCGCCTTGTGGGGAGGGGGCCCACAGCCCCTTGGCCGCCTCTCCTTCGCGTACTTCTTCGTCCGAAAACCTAAGGCACGGGGAGTTACGGAGAAGAGACATAGCCGCCTCGCGGGACGGAGAAACACCAGGAGAAAAGAGCTCTCCGGCGGGCAGGAATCCGCGGGGAAATTTCCTCCGGAGGGAAATCACGCCATCGCCACCGTCATCGAGCTGGACATCATTGGGATCATCATCATCATCTCCACCATCTACACCGCCATCTCCACCGCTGCACCTCGTCACCGCTGTAACATCTAGGGTTGAATCTTGATTGTTTGATAGGGGAAACTTTCCCGGTATCGATTACTACTTGTTATTGATGCTATTGAGTGAAACCATTGAACCAAGGTTTATGTTTAGATTGTTATTCATCATCATATCACCTCTGATTATGTTCCATATGATGTCTCGTGAGTAGTTCGTTTATTTCTTGAGGACATGGGTGAAGTCTAAATGTTAGTAGTGAACTATGTTGAGTAATATTTAATGGTTTGATATTTAAGTTGTGGTGTTATTCTTCTAGTGGTGTCATGTGAACGTCGACTACATGATACTTCACCTTTATGGGCCTAGGGGAGTGCATCTTGTATTCGTTTGCTAATTGTGGGGTTGCCGGAGTGACAACAACCTAACCCCCGTTAGTATATCGGTGCAGGAGGGATAGCAGGATCTCAGAGTTTAAGGCTGTGGTTAGATTTATCTTAATTATTTTCTTGTACTTGCGGATGCTTGCAAGGGGTATAATCACAAGTATGTATTAGTCCTAGGAAGGGCGGTGCATTAGCATAGGTTCACCCACACAACACTTATCAAAACAATGAAGATTAATCAACTATATGAAGCGAAAGCACTAGACTAAAATCCCCGTGTGTCCTCAAGAACGTTTGGTCATTATAAGTAAACAAACCGGCTTGTCCTTTGTGCTAAAAAGGATTGGGCCACTCGCTGCAATTATTACTCTCGCATTTTATTTACTTGTACTTTATTTATCTGCTATATCAAAACCCCTGAAAACTTGTCTGTGAGCATTTACAGTGAATCCTTCATCGAAACTGCTTGTCAACACCTTCTGCGCCTCGTTGGGTTCGACACTCTTATTTATCGAAAGTACTACGATACACCCCTATACTTGTGGGTCATCAAGACTATTTTCTGGCGCCGTTGCCGGGGAGTGAAGCGCTATTGGTAAGTGGAATTGGTAAGGAAACTTTTACTGTACGTGCTGATTTTGTTTCTGCTTCTGCTATAAGTCATTATGGAGAGATCCTCCCTTGAATTTCTATTTGGGAAATCTACTACTACTGCAACGGTAGTGGATGAGGCGCCAGGTGAGGAAGTAATACCATATAAAATACCTATGAAAATTATTGAACGTGTTGTGGATAACCGCTATGAAGGGGATGGAACTGTTCATCCTGGAGATCATTTACTGTTTTTACATGAATTATGCGGGTTATTCAAGTGTGCAGGTATTTCAATGGATGAAGTTAGGAAGAAATTATTTGTTATGTCGCTATCTGGTAAAGCGGCGCATTGGTATAAACTACTGAAGGATGGGCGTTCTCTTGATTGGAAGGATATTGTGCCTCTATTTTATTCCAAATTCTATCCTCCAAGTGAAATTCACAAAGACCGCAACCGTATATATAATTTCTGGCCTCATGATGGAGAGAGTATTTCCCAAGCGTGGGGGAGATTGAAGTCTTTAATGCTCAAATGCCCCATTCATGAGCTTCCTGGTAATATTATCATTGATAATTTCTATGCAAGACTTTCTTTTCAAGATAAAACCTTGCTGGATACTTCTTGTTCTGGATCATTCACACGCAATAAAGAAGAGTTTAAATGGGACCTTCTTGATCGAATCCAAGAAAATACTGAAGGATGGGAGAATGACAAAGGTAGAGTGTCAGGTATAAATTATGATTATGAATGCATTGAAACTTTTATGGATACTGATGAATATCATAATATAAGTGCTACATATGGTCTTGACTCTCAAGTTGTTGCAAATATTTATAAATCCTTTGCTTCTCATTTTGAATTGCCTAGGAAGAATTTTGGTAAGTATCATGAACCTTATAAAGATAAAACTGATTCACCTAAAGGTAAATGTATTGAAATTAAAACTGTTAATCATGTTCTTCCTGAAGCTTATATTGAAAAAACTCCTTTCCCTGCTAAAATGAAGGAGTATTCTGTTATAACTAGTGTAGTTAATAAAAGTGCAAAGAAACCTATAGAACCTGAAGAACAAATAAAGGTTGAACCTGCTGTTGCAATAGTTAAAGATCTTGTGACTGAAAATGTGGAAGATGGTCATATTATTTTCTGTGAAGATGCTTCTAATATTGTTTCGCATCCTAATAAGTCTAGGAAAGCCAGTGTTCCTGTGCTCTCTGTTCGAATTGGTGATCATTGCTATTATGGTTTATGCGACATTGGTGCAAGTATTAGTGCCATTCCTTATGAGCTCTACACGGAAATCATGCATGAAATTGGTTCTTGTGAACTTGAAGATATTGATGTGGTTATTCGGCTAGCTAATAGAGAAACTATCTCTCCTATTGGTATTGTTCGAGATGTGGAGGTTCTATGTGGTAAGATTAAATATCCTGCTGACTTTTTGGTACTTGGTTCTGCTGCTAGTAAGTCTTGTCCTATTATTTTTGGTAGACCTTTTCTGAATACTTGTGGAGCTATTATAGATTGCAAGAAAGAGAAAATTGTTACTAAATTTGCTGGTGAATCTTATGAGTTTAACTTCTCTAAATTTGCCAAAACTCCTTATAAAGTTGATTTGCCTAATGATGATTTTAGAGTTGAACAGTGTGCATCTATTGCTCTTGCTCCTAATAATCCTTTGCAGCAACATTTGGAGAATAGTGAGAGTGAATTTTTAGGGAAGAAATGGATGAGCTTGATGAAATTTTCCTTCGTCGACCTATTCTTAAACATGACTTACCGGTTGAAGATCTAGGTGTAACACCACCACCAAAGGAAGATCCTGTATTTGATTTAAAACCATTACCTGATAATCTTAAGTATGATTATATTGATGATAAGAAAACATATCCTGTTATTATTAGTGCTAAGCTTTCAGATATTGAGGAAGAAAGGTTATTGGAAATATTGAAGAAACACCGAGGAGCTATTGGCTACACTCTTGATGACTTGAAGGGGATTTCTCCCGCTATTTGCCAACATGCCATCAATATAGAAGATGGTGCAAAACCTGTTGTTGAACATCAGCGTCGTCTAATTCCCAAGATGAAGGATGTGGTAAGGAATGAGGTATTAAAACTTCTTGAAGCAGGTATTATATATCCTATTGCTGATAGTAGATGGGTTAGTCCTGTGCATTGTGTTCCTAAGAAAGGAGGAATAACTATTGTGCCTAATGATAATGATGAGCTTATTCCTCAAAGAGTAGTTGTAGGGTATAGAATGTGCATTGATTTTCGAAAAGTTAATAAAGTTACTAAGAAAGATCATTACCCTTTACCTTTTATTGATCAAATGTTAGAAAGGTTGTCTAAAAATACTCATTTCTGCTTTCTTGATGGTTATTCTGGGTTTTCACAAATTGCTGTTAGAGCTAAAGATCAAGAGAAAACAACTTTCACTTGTCCCTATGGAACTTATGCTTATAGGCGTATGCCTTTTGGTTTATGTAATGCTCCTGCTACTTTTCAAAGATGCATGTCTGCTATTTTTCATGGCTTTTGTGAAAAGATTGTTGAGGTATTCATGGATGATTTTTCTGTCTATGGGAATTCTTTTGATAATTGCTTGCGAAACCTTGATAAAGTTTTGCAGAGATGTGAAGAAACTAACCTTGTTCTTAATTGGGAGAAATGCCACTTTATGGTTAATGAAGGAATTGTATTGGGACATAAAATTTCTGAGAGAGGTATTGAAGTTGATAGACCTAAAGTTGAAGCAATTGAGAAGATGCCCTATCCTAGGGATGTTATAGGTATTCGTAGTATTCTTGGTCATGCTGGTTTTTATAGGAGATTTATTAAAGATTTCTCTAAAATTTCAAAGCCTCTTACTAATCTTCTTCAAAAAGATGTACCTTTCGTTTTTTATGATGATTGTAAGGAAGCCTTTGAAACTCTAAAGAAAGCCTTAACAACTGCCCCTGTAGTTGAACCTCCTGATTGGAATTTGCCTTTTGAAATTATGTGTGATGCTAGTGATTTTGTTGTAGGTGCTGTCCTTGGACAGCGAGTAGATAAAAAATTGAATGTTATTCATTATGCTAGTAAAACTCTAGATGCTGCTCAAAGAAATTATGCTACAACTGAGAAAGAGTTATTAGCTGTAGTTTTTGCATGTGACAAGTTTAGATCTTATATTGTTGATTCAAAAGTCACAGTTCATACTGATCATGCTGCAATTAGGTACCTTATGGAAAAGAAAGATGCTAAACCAAGGCTTATTAGATGGGTACTTCTTTTGCAAGAATTTGATTTACATATTGTAGATAGGAAAGGTGCTGATAATCCTGTTGCTGATAATTTGTCTAGATTGGAAAATATTGCTTATGATCCTGTTCCTGTTAATGATAGTTTTCCAAATGAACAATTGGCTGTAATAAAGGTGAGCTCGCGAGATAGTCCTTGGTATGCTGATTATGCTAACTTTATTGTTTTGAAGTACTTGCCTCCAACCTTTTCAGCTCAGCAAAGGAGGAAATTCTTTTATGATTTGAGGCATTATTTTTGGGATGACCCAAACTTATATAAAGAAGGAGTGGATGGTATTATGCGAAGATGTGTCCCAGAATATGAACAACAAGAGATATTGAGTAAATGTCATGGTAGTGTTTATGGAGGACATCACGCTGGAGATAGAACCGCGCAAAAGGTTCTACAATCAGGTTTTTATTGGCCAACACTTTTCAAAGATGCAAGGAAGTTTATCTTATCTTGTGATGAATGTCAAAGAGTTGGTAATATCTCTAGACGCAATGAAATGCCTATGAATTATACTCTTGTTATTGAACCATTTGATTGTTGGAGATTTGACTTCATGGGTCCTTTCCCTTCTTCAGAAGGTAACACTCATATACTTGTCGCTGTTGATTATGTTACTAAATGGGTGGAAGCCATACCAACAAAAAGTGCTGATGGTGAGACCTCTTTAAAAATGCTTTTAGATGTTATTTTTCCTAGATTTGGAGTACCTAGATATATTATGACTGATGGAGGTTCTCACTTTATTCATGGTGGTTTTAGAAAAACTCTTGCTAAATATGGTATTAATCATAGAATTGCTTCAGCTTATCATCCTCAAACTAGTGGGCAAGTAGAATTATCAAATAGAGAAATTAAATCTATCTAGAAAGAATTGGGCTAGTAAGTTAAAGGAAGCATTGTGGGCTTATAGAACTGCTTATAAAAATCCTATGGGAATGTCTCCTTATAAAATGGTTTATGGAAAAGCTTGTCATTTACCTTTAGAATTAGAGCACAAAGCTTATTGGGCTGTAAGAGAACTTAATAAAGATTTTAAACTTGCCGGTAAGAAGAGGTTGCTACAATTGAGTTCTTTAGATGAATGGAGAAGTGAAGCTTATGAAAATGCTAAACTTTTTAAGGAGAAGGTTAAGAAGTGGCATGATAGAAGAATTATTAAAAGAGAATTTAATGTTGGAGATAAAGTCCTATTGTATCGGTCTCGTCTCAGATTTTTTGCAGGGAAATTACTCTCAAAATGGGAAGGACCATATGTTATTGAGGAGGTGTATCGTTCAGGGGCAATTAAAATTATCTCTCTGCAAGGTAATGCCACATAAGTAGTGAATGGACAAAGACTCAAGCATTATATTTTTGGAGATTCTTATAATGAAGATATTGATGTTATTCAAGTGATGACTCCGGAAGCTTTCATCAAAGACCAAATTGACAGTTCTGCAGAGTTCGACTTTGAATAGGTAACAGTTTTAGTAATAAAAAGTCCGCGTTTAACTTTTCGAACAATATTTTTGCTGTTTATGGAAAATATGAAAAATTACGAGATCGAAACGGAGTGGAGGCGACGCAGGGCTGTCACCATAGGCGGCGCGGGCCCCACCCTGGCCGCGCCGCCTATGGGGACAGCCCCTGGCGTCCCGTTTCCACTCGTTTTCGGCCCGGAACCTTCCTTTTTGTCGTAAAAATATTTGCTATATAATCCCCCGGATCCCCAGAGGTCCGTATATCGTTTTCTCGTCGTGTTTTGTTTCGAGTTGTTTTCTGCCAGGATCTGTTTTTATCTAGAAGCACCATGGTCTCCAACAACAAAGACAAGGGGCCTTTGGAGGAAGATATTCAAGACCCCGAATTGAAGGAAGAAGTCGAGAGCGAGGATGAGGAAGAAGTGAAGGAAACTCCGCGAGTACACCCGCGCGCCACCATTGCAAGCATTGGCGTGATAGCAAACCCGTCCAACACCAAGAGAAGTGCACGGATCGCCACCGGAGGAGGAGTTCCACGTCGCTTCCTAGCTCCAAGGACATCTCCTCCAGGCATTGACAACCCTTTCCGCAATCTAATCTATAGTCGTCAAATTGAAAGGACTCCCAAGGTAGTATTGCCTAGTGGTTGGGATATAGATCGTTCTAACACTGCAGGAGAGATGAAACCTGAAGCTGAAGGGTGGGGAAACAACTCTAAGAGTTGGGACTCGCCGTCTGACATACTCATGAACCGCGTTGAGCACAACTCGGAGCTGATTCGCAACCTCACTTATGAGATTGAGGACCTAAAGGAACTTGTTAAGAAGCTTGTCGAGAAGAATCCACCACCATCACCACCGAAGGAGTAATTCATCATCGGTATTGGCATCCCCTTGGTTTGTTCCAAGCTTGGGGGAGTGCCGCGGTATCACATCATCACTATCTTTATCTTTTACTATCAAGTAGTGTCATATCATGAGTAGGGAAGTTATCATATAGAATAGTTTGCAGTGTGGAAGTATCTCTCTCTTAGTTGGTTATCTATGTATCCGTTGGTGTGAGTTATCGTTATGGAATATTAATGAGAAGTCTTATCATTTAATTTTTGCACACCTTATTTTAGTTTGCAATTTCTGTTATATGATCACTCTTGACATTAGTATTGATATCACTTTGGGAGCATCAAGTAAATCTATTTGGTTTTGGCAAACTTAGCATTGGTCAATAGCAACAATACGATGTTTAAATAGAAAAGGGAAATACATGTAGATATATTACTTTATTATCTTTCTGCTAATGAGTTTAGTATTCTGAAGTTAAAATTGCTTGTGCTTATGAGAAAGATGCATGATTGTTTCTATCACATGTATATTTGTTTGTTTCCCTCAACCTTTATGCTTGCTACCCAACCTTGCTAGCCAAAGACCTGTATTGAGAGGGAATGCTTCTCATACATCCAAAACCTTAGACCAAACCCATGCCATTTGTGTCCACCATAACTACCTACTATGTGGTATTTTGCGCCACTCCAAGTAAATACTTCATGTGCTACCTTTAAATAATTCAAACTATATTACTCCTTATTTGTGTCAATGTTCTATAGCTCATGAGGAAGTATGTGGTGTTTTATCTTTCAATCTTGTTGGGCGTACTTTCACCGATGGACTAGCGGCACATCCGCTTATCCAATAATTTTGCAAAAAGAGATGGCAACGGGGTTCCCAGCCCCAGTTAATAACTTTCATTAATAATTCTCTTCACATGTTTTGCCCTGATTTATCAGTAAGCAACTTAATTTTGCAATAGACACTCCTCCATGGTATGAGAAATGTTTGAAGGCACCCGAGGATGCCATGGCTTGAAAGCAAAGGTTGGGGGAGTGTCATCCATAATAAAACTAAAATACATGTGTAAACAAAATAGAAGGAGGATGATCTACCTTCCTGGTAGAGATGACGTCCTCCATGGGAGCCGCTTTTGGAAGGTCTGTTTAGCAAGGGGGTTAGAGTGCCCACTACCATGCGTTGACAACAACAAACACCACTCAAAATATTACTTTCATGCTCTTTATATGATTTCAAAACTTGAAAAGCTCTAGCACATGATTTAATCCTGCTTCCCTCTGCAAAGGGCCCATCTTTTACTTTTATGTTGAGTCAGTAAACCTATTTCCCTCTATCTTAAGCAAGCAATCGAGTTGTTGTGAACCAATCATTTATGCTATGATTTAGTTAGTCATGCCTTTTATGCTTTCTTGTTTAGTACAAATTTTATCTGAATGAATATGACTTTGAAAGTTATCAATGATTATGAGGAGATTGTTATGATTAAGGATGAGAGCCCTACCATATAAATTCTGATATGAAAGCTTTGTTTAGAAGATAAGTACAATCCGTTAATAGTTCTCTGACCAAGAACAAAGTTTGCCATAACCGTTTATGATTTCCTATGCACCTCTATTTGTGATTTCTCTTTACTTATTTCAAGTTGAGTTATATGAGGAGGATGTTTACTAGAATATCTTGTGTGAATCAATATGATGCTTCTTGTCCGTATTTTATTTATCGACTCTTCACTCCATAAACATGTGGTCTTGTTCATTGAGCTCAGTTTCGCTTGGGGACAAGCGAGGTCTAAGCTTGGGGGAGTTGATACGTCCATTTTGCATCACTATTTTATATCATAAATTGTTGTTATTCATTGATATATTTCATATTTAGAGATGATACTTATGTTATTTCATCTATTTTGCATGTTTCATGATTATTGGAGAATTATTCACCGAGTCGGGATTCTCTTGGAAAAAGCACCGTCAGGACACCATATTTACGAAGATCAACCATCGACGAAAATTATACAGAACCTCCTATTTTTCCAGAAGACGAATCCAGCCAAAAGGAGGGGCCGAGGAGGGCCGCCATGGGCCCCCCATAGGCCGGCGTGGGCCCAGGCCTGGCCGCGCCGCCTTGTGGGGAGGGGGCCCACAGCCCCCTTCGGCCGCCTCTCCTTCGCGTACTTCTTCATCCCGAAAACCTAAGGCACGGGGAGTTACGGCGAAGAGACATAGCCACCTCTGCGGGGAGGAGAAACACCAGAGAGAAAAGAGCTCTCCGGCGGGCAGGAATCCGCCGGGGAAATTCCCTCCCGGAGGGGGAAATCGACGCCATCGCCACCGTCATCGAGCTGGACATCATTGGGATCATCATCATCATCATCATCATCATCTCCACCATCTACACCGCCATCTCCACCGCTGCACCTCATCACCGCTGTAACATCTAGGGTTGAATCTTGATTGTTTGATAGGGGAAACTTTCCCGGTATCGATTACTACTTGTTATTGATGCTATTGAGTGAAACCATTGAACAAAGGTTTATGTTCAGATTGTTATTCATCATCATATCACCTCTGATTATGTTCCATATGATGTCCCGTGAGTAGTTCATTTAGTTCTTGAGGACATGGGTGAAGTCTAAATGTTAGTAGTGAACTATGTTGAGTAATATTTAATGGTTTGATATTTAAGTTGTGGTGTTATTCTTCTAGTGGTGTCATGTGAACGTCGACTACATGATACTTCACCTTTATGGGCCTAGGGAGTGCATCTTGTATTCGTTTGCTAATTGTGGGGTTGCCGGAGTGACAGCAACCTAAACCCCCGTTAGTATATCGGTGCAGGAGGGATAGCAGGATCTCAGAGTTTAAGGCTGTGGTTAGATTTATCTTAATTACTTTCTTGTACTTGCGGATGCTTGCAAGGGGTATAATCACAAGTATGTATTAGTCCTAGGAAGGGCGGTGCATTAGCATAGGTTCACCCACACAACACTTATCAAAACAATGAAGATTAATCAACTATATGAAGCGAAAGCACTAGACTAAAATCCCCGTGTGTCCTCAAGAACGTTTGGTCATTATAAGTAAACAAACCGGCTTGTCCTTTGTGCTAAAAAGGATTGGGCCACTCGCTGCAATTATTACTCTCGCATTTTATTTACTTGTACTTTATTTATCTGCTATATCAAAACCCCCTGAAAACTTGTCTGTGAGCATTTACAGTGAATCCTTCATCGAAACTACTTGTCAACACCTTCTGCTCCTCGTTGGGTTCGACACTCTTATTTATCGAAAGTACTACGATACACCCCTATACTTGTGGGTCATCACCCACCAGCGGACAGAGCAGCCATCAGCGGCTCCGTGACGGACTGCGGCACTGCACCTCAACCACGGCACCAACACTTGTTTCGTATGCACGCTTTGTACATCGAGGCAATACACACCGCAGGAAGGTCCGTTGCACGCAAATCCGCTGCCCACGACGACCGACATTTGTTTCGCTATCGTAGCCTGACGAACGGTCGCACCAATTGCTAGTATTGCTTGATAAGACCATCGCTCCTGCCCCGCCCACCCTAATCGATTCGGTTCCCTGTAAATTCCTCGAGATTGCAGGTGCGGAATAGTCCTCAATGTCTGGTCGTAGCGGGTTGATACATGCATTTTACATCATCAATATAGCAACTCATATGATTAGTTCTGGATGATATTTGCCATGATCCATCATTATTTATGCATTTTTAGTTAATTTGCGGGACTTGCCTACAAAGTCATTTTCATTGGTATTTAATTTTTAGGAGGCAGAAAAACTCTTTTTTCTTATTTTGTTGTTTTAGGGACCTTCTAGACACCTAAAAATCAAAGGAAAAAATACATGATCAGTTTTTCACAGAGAGAAGGACAGTGGGTCAAAGAAGCACTTGAGGGGCGCCACGAGGGCCAAACGAGCCCAAGTGGCGCGCCCTACCTGGGTGGGCGCGACATCGATGCTCATTTGGGCCTCGAGCATCGCCTCGGCTCCGCCTTTTTACACACGTCTCCATCTTGCCAGAAAATCTAAGCCACATTTTTCCCTAAATTTATTGAGGCGGCGGAGGCGTAAGTCCTCTCCTACTCCGGGAGAGGGCAGATCCTACCGCATCGAGCCTCCGGTGAAGGGGAAATCGTCATCACCGCTCCTCCTTGATGTAGGGGGGGGGCTTATCCATCAACATCTCCTTCAGCACCATCACCATCACCATCACCATCTCCGAGATCAACTCCATTCCCCTCATAGTTTGTGATAAATGGAACCCTGGATAAATTGAACTCCATTCCATCAGCACCATCACCATCTGTTAAGGTCTAAGACCCCGTGTGTGGCCCGATCTTGCGAATGACCCAAGAATCAAAGGGAAAGAGAGGGAGAGGCGGAAGAACACGAAGAACGCGAAGAACACAACGCACACCAACCCGATACAATCGATACTTACCCTCGTGGCTCGATGGACCACGCCAATAGAATCACCACGGGAGAGACTCGAGGTAGAATCCCGGAGTGAGAGATCGGTGTTGAGGATGGAGGTAGGTGAGGGAGAGAGAGTGGGCTACACTAGAATCTCACTCACATAGATCCAATCATCCAACATGGGGTGCCTTGATACAAAGGGGATGAAACCCTAGGGAGACAAAGCTCAAAGTCATGTTTAAGCCTAAATCTTGTCTAACCAGCTATGGGGGCGAGCTGGGGTCTTATATAGGCATACAAGGCGACACGGGTCGAAAAGGTACAAGTGGTTGGGTCAAACCCGACGAATCCGGTCCAGGGGCCGGTCCGACCGGGTCTGGGACCGGGCCATCCGGTCCAAACCGGATTCTGGGCCGGGCTGTGACCGGGCGAGGCTCCCGAAGCCCCGGGAATGCGTCCGGATGGCACAAGCGGGGATTCCGGTCGAAACCGGCCAGGCCGGTCAGGGGCCCGGTCAGACCGGCCCTGGGGCCGGGTGGGCCGGCCTGTGGCCCGGTTGACCGGCCCTGGGACCGGCCGGCCTTCCTCCTCTCGCCTCTTCTTCCTCTTCCTTCCTTCTTCCTTCATTCTTCTTCTTCCTTCTTCCTTGCACCATGGGAGTTCCTTCTCTCTTGGTCCTTGTCGATGTCGGTACCTATAGACACAATGATGATAGGCATGAGGTAGCATGCCATTCAAGTTGGTGTTGAGATTGACCATAGAGAGGGAGGAGTTCACCTTGACGTATATGGCGGGGTTTTGTGTTGTTGGTCCACTTGGGGGACTCCTTGGCCATGGTGTAGCGTCGACGATAGGCGGGGCTGCATCATCTCCCCCCCCTTGGGGAAGAGTCGTCCTCGACTCTTGCTCCTCCTCACCGATGAGGTAGACGTGAAGGACTTGTATAGGTGCCCTTGTGTCCTTATGGATGCTCGTCGTAGTGCGGGCGTCTTTGTTGTAGTCCATAACGGTTCTCCCATGTAGTGGTGGAGGGGCCAAGTCTCGGTCGAAGAAGAACAAGGGGAAAAGCAACTTGCAAAAGGAAAGCTTGTGGATGCCAATTTGGTGACCGGCGAACAAGAGGCTCTCAATCAAATACGAAGCATCAAGTCGTTTCTCCAAGAGGCATGTGGCAAAAATGGTAATCGAAAGAGTGTCGATGTATCCAAAATTTGGTGGGGCAAAAGTTTGTGCATGTAAAGTGGCAAAAGTGTGATATGTCGTATTGTCCCACTCAAATGGAACAATCAAAAGGCGAGTATCGGCGGCAAAATTTGGGGCAAAATTGTTATGTGCAATGGCAAAGCCATGGAGACTTCTAGCTTGGGAAAGTATGGTTGGCGTGAGCCAAGTATGGGTATCCGCAAGTGTCAAAGAATCCATTTCAATTGCCATAGATAAAATGAGAAATCCAAAGAAGGGCAACTTTTTGTGTAACTTGTGGCACAAGATGCATATGGTGTCTCTCACATGTATGACATGGTCCTTGAGAATCTCGGAGTGTATGATGAAAGCATCAATACATACAACAACCATTGTGCCAACAAGATGTGTCAAGATATGTTGCAAAAGAAGCAAAAGAGGTGACGAGGAATTGGACCAAACCGGAAGCTCGATAAACCAAGTCGGAAACACACGATGGCGAAGGCGTTGGGAAACATACCCTTTGGTGTGAGTCCCGCGGATTAGGTCCTTGTTGGGGTAGCTCTCAATTGCGCGTTTTGTGAGCTCATGCTCCGTAGCGGTGGAAGTGGTCGTCCGGGTACCTATACACACAATAGCGAGAACAAAAAGCGTGTGTGCATGGTAGATGAAAACATCATCCATCATGATGTTCCATGTCTTGTGCACATCACCATTAGTGTCAAGCAATATAGTATGAAATGCATGGCGATGGTGCAAACGGCAAGAAGGTGCATTCATGGCATGTGGTATGATGTAGCCCCGCTCACCAACGACACTACATCAAGGCCAACAAGTCCCCCAAGTGGACCAATGACAAGGGCTCGAGTTAAAGCTCTACACGACAAGGTGAACTCGCTCCTCACTTCCCTTGACCTAGATACCCCATTGGATGGAATGCTACCTCATGCCGAAACCCTTTGTGTCATTAGGTACGTGGAGCATCAAGATCACGGAGAGGACGGTACGTCATGGTCAAGGGAAGGAGAGGAGCAGCTGATCGAGAAGATGTACACGGAGCTGGACCCGAAGCCGCCCCAAGAGCGCAAGGAAGAGAAGGAGGACGGCCGGTCCAGAACCCGGTCAGACCGGCTTCCTGACCGGGCCACCCGGTCCCCACGGTCTGACCGGCCTCCTGACCGGGCCGCCGCCGGTCCAAACCGGATTTGGCGCTCGTGCCATCCGGGCAACATCCCGGGGCCTCGGAACCTCGTCCGGTTGCGCGGTCAGGCCCGGTCAGGACCGGCCCGCCCGGAGCCCGGCCCGACCGGCCCTGACCGGCCTGCACGACTTAAGTTATATTTTCGGCCCGAACTTACCTTTTCGGCCCGTGTCGCCTTGTAAGACTATATAAGCACCCCAAGCACCCCTTTAGCTCTTTAGACTTGTTTAGAACTCAAACCTAACTTTGAGCTTAGTCTCCCTTGGGTATCATCCCTCTGTAATCAAGGCAACCCTTGTGGATGTATGGATTTGGTAGTAAGAGATTCTAGTGCTTGCACTCTCTCTCTCACTCCTTGATTCATCCTTCTCACCGGTCTCTCCTCTCGGAATTCTACCTCGAGTCTCTTCCGGGCGGATTCTATTGGCACGGTCCATCGAGCCGTGAGGGTAAGCATCGATTGTATCGGGTTGGTGTGCGTGGATCTTCGTGTGTTCTTCGTGTTCTTAGTGTTCTTCCACCTCTCCCCCTCTTTCCCCTTCGATTCCTTGGGTCATTCGCGAGATCGGGCCACAATCGGGGTCTCAGACCTCATCATATGGTATCAGCAGCCTTTGGTTTCCGCGGATTTGACCCTCCACCCACCCAATTTCGTTTCTAGAAAATTTTCCAAAAAATAGCCCTAAATTGCCTTTGGACGGATCTGTGATTTGGTTGAGTTTTGAGTGGTTTTGCTCCGTG
This sequence comes from Lolium multiflorum, assembly GCA_030979885.1. NCBI lineage: Eukaryota > Viridiplantae > Streptophyta > Magnoliopsida > Poales > Poaceae > Lolium > Lolium multiflorum. The sequence continues at coordinate 159,464,750 of CM061753.1, forward strand.
GATCTGGTGTTGTTGTGCTTGATCTACTATTTCCCCAACTTTTAGCCTCCAATTCCATCGTTTCCCTTCGTTTTGGCCGATTTGGTTTTGGTTTGGGGAAGAACAGGAGAGAGAAAGCTCCAAATCGTGCAGCCCGGTTGAGAACCCGGTCAACCGGCCCCCAGACCGGACCGTCCGGCGCAGAACCCGGCCGACCGGCCGCAAACCGGACAGCCGGCCCAGAGACCGGTCCGACCGGCCCCCAGACCGGACACGCCGGCGCCAACTCCGGTCCAACCGGACCCCCGACCGGCTCCTCGTCTTCGACATCGTCTAACACCACCGCCGACCACCACCACCACCACCATCTCCACCATCGCAGGTATAACTTGCAGTAACCCTTGTAGCCCTCTTCTATTTGCGATCTATCCCACGAGCGAAGCTTCCGAGTGTTGCGAAACATCGCACGAGGTGTGCGTTGTGTGAGTAAAGCTCGTAAGTATAGTTCGTGAGTGGCCAGCAAAAGAGTAAGAGCATAGTGTGCTAGTGAAAAAAGAGAAAAGCAAAGTGCAAAGTGCCACCGATACAAAAAGAGTGAAAAGCTTTTAAGCAAGCAAGAGAGATAGAGAAGAGAGACCTCGTGCGAATCTTGGTGTTTCTACTCTATGCAACCTAGCTTCGATCTCTTCTTGAGTTAGTGTGACATTGAGCACCCTTGCTTAGGGGTTTTTCCTTTTTCCGCTCGTTCCTTGGTTGCACTAACCCCGCTCATCCCGTGTGTGAGTTCCACATTTTTCCGTGTTTATAGTGATCGCCACTTTGACACTTGGATTTTTGGACCTTACCCACTCTTAACAACATACTCGATTTTGGATTTCGTCTTTTGGTTTTCCACCATCCATTCCTAACACCATATTTGCTAGCTTTTGCGTGTGTTTCGTGTGTGTCCCGATACAATTGGTCTTGCTTTCGGTTTGGTTGATTGCCTCAATACTATCTTGCCACGGTAAGAGTGAGAGGTAGTCTCCTTCCACTAACATCCACAACATAGTTCTTGTCTTGTGATCATGGATAGGCAAGGAGACCAAGCAAAGGAGGATGAGGTCCTACGCCCCTCCGAGAGGTTGGCCACCCAACACAACCTATGGGTGCAACGCCAAGAGTTCAAGGACCAACTAAACTTGTTCGAGACACGCATCGATGAACAATATGAAGAAGTGGCCCATAACTTCGGCCAAGTGAACAAGATATGATCCTTCTTCGTGAAGCTACGGACAACTTGCATGACCAAGTGACGGCCAATGATGCAAACATGGAGCGGCGCATGGATAGCCTCGAGCGCGCCATCAACAACTTGGGACGCCGACATCGACATCGCTCTACTTCCTCATCGTCATCGACTACCTCACATGATGACTACTCCCATGATCACCATTCGTCCTCAAGCTCCGACTCAAGGCATGGAGATCATCATCGCTCTCGGCGACCGCACGCTCGTCATGATGATTCTCGCTCCAACTCAAGGCGTGGAGAGTTCCATCGCCATGCTCGTCCTCATGAACGTCCGCAACAAGAACAAGCTCTTCACCAAGATCGTCATCAAGCGGCTCGCCATGCCCACCATGGGCATGACGACCAACCCCAAGACAACGTCCTCCACAACATGGACCCGGCCCCTCATCGTCAAGCCCATGTGGATGCTCAAGACCAAGGTCATCAAGATCCACCAAGGCGTGATCTCCGGAATCATCCTCGCCATGACCAAAGGGGCCGAGGACAACCTCAACATGATCAAGATGAGAGAGCCAACATTGGACAACGTCAACAACCTCGACAAGATCCGCAACAACATCCTCAACATGAGCCAAGTGAAGCAAGTGTTCACCTCCAACGCCAACCCAATGCTATGGTTGGTCGTGGAAGACCTCCTCTACCACCTCAAGTCGCAAGAGATGAAGGCATCCGTCCTCGCCGAAGAAACATGGAAGATGAAGAGAATATGTATGGAAAGCTCAAGTTCAATATGCCCAAGTTCAAGGGTGAAGACGATGCCGAGGCATACCTCTCATGGGCACTCAAGGTTGACAAGATCTTCCGCATCCATAACTACTCCGGTGCCAAGAAAGTAGCCATGGCCTCCCTCGAGTTTGAAGATTATGCCAACACTTGGTGGGAACAAGTTGTCACTCTTAGGGAAGAAAAGGGTGATCCTCCAATTGATACTTGGGAAGACATGAAGGAGGAGATGCAAGCCCGCTTTGTCCCTACACACTACAAGACCGATCTCTTCAACAAGCTACAAAAGTTGAAGCAAGGCACCAAGACCGTTGAGGAATTCTTCAAGGAAATGGAGTTAACCATGATGAGAGCAAACATCCAAGAGTCCGAGAACCAAACCATCGCTAGGTTCTTCAATGGCCTCAACTACCCCATCAAGAGGATTGTGGAGTTCCAACAATACTCCAACATGGTTGAGTTGGTTCACCAAGCTTCCAAGGCCGAGCGTCAAGTGAATGAGGACATCAAGTACTCGAAGTCCAAGCAATACTTCGCCTCCAAGCTTGCCACATCAACTCCTACAACAAGTGTCAAGCCATCCGCATCCTCTACACCTTCCAAGCAACCTTCCATACAAAGTCGCATGAAGCAAACGGTGTCTTCCACCGCCTCCTCTAAGGCCTCTACGGGACCCTCCAATGTCACTTGCTTCAAGTGTGGCACCCAAGGCCACAAATCCTTTGAGTGCAAGAACACCAAGGTTATGATCACTATGGAGAATGGTGACATAGAGACTCTAAGTGAAGGTGAATATGAAGCCCTAGTGCAAGCCGCCATTGCTAATGAGGAAGACTATGATGAAGAAAGTGGAGAAGACCCTCTCTTATGCACACATGATCCAAGCCCTTCTCTTGTGGTCACTAGAGTGCTCACCACTCAACCCCAAGCTATGGAAGACCAAAGATGCAACATCTTCCAAACGCGTGCCGGCATTGGTGGCAAGTCAATCAAGGTCATCATCGACGGTGGGAGTTGCCACAACTTGGCAAGCACCGAGCTATGTGAGAAGCTCAACCTCACGCTTCGCAAGCATCCTCATCCATACCATGTCCAATGGTTGAGTGACAAGGGCAATGTCAAGATTCAACACACCGTCACCGTCAACTTCAAGATAGGACCCTATGAAGACACCGTCGAGTGTGACGTGGTGCCCATGACCGTGTGCCACATGTTGCTTGGCCGCCCATGGCAATTTGACAAGAAGGCCATACATGATGGTTTCTCCAATGCATACACCTTCAAGGTCAAGGACAAGAAATTCGAGCTTCGCCCAATGACTCCTAGCCAAATCATCGCCGACAATGCGAAGGCTTTAGCGAGGGCACAACACCACATCCACCATAGTGAGTTGAGAGGAGAGGGAGCTACCCACCAAAAAGAGAGTGAGCGCCACCACCCACATATGAGTGAGAGAAAGAGTGTCCTCCTAACCACCAAAAGCGAGTGGAGAGAAGTGAAAGACAACCCATCCACCACCATACACTACGTGCTCATTTGCAAGGGCCTCTCGGCGGAGACTAACGACTTAACCAACATTCCTTCGTCTTTGTTGTCTCTTTTGAAGGAGTTCCAAGACGTCTTCCCCGATGAGCTACCACATGGACTACCACCGCTTCGGGGCATCGAGCATCGCATCGACCTCATACCCGGCGCTCCCCTACCAAACCGCGCCGCCTACCGCACCAACCCCGAGGATACCAAGGAGATCCAACGCCAAATTCAAGACCTCCTCGCTAAAGGGTATGTCCGAGAAAGCCTTAGCCCTTGTGCCGTTCCCGTCATTCTTGTGCCTAAACCGGATGAGACGCAATGGATGTGTATGGATTGCCGCCCTATCAATGCCATTACCGTCCGTTATCGACATCCCATTCCGCGTTTAGATGACATGCTTGATGAATTGAGTGGTGCCACCATTTTCTCTAAGATTGATTTGCGTAGTGGCTACCACCAAATTCGCATGGCAATTGGTGATGAATGGAAGACGGCATTCAAGACCAAGCTTGGTCTCTATGAATGGCTCGTCATGCCGTTTGGTCTTTCCAATGCTCCTTCCACTTTTATGCGTCTTATGAATCACATCTTGCGACCTCTCATTGGCAAGAGTGTGGTTGTCTATTTTGATGATATCCTCATCTATAGCAAAAATCTCGAGGACCATGTTCAACATGTGAGAGAAGTCTTATGCATCTTGCGCCACGAGAAGCTCTTTGCCAACCTTCCAAAATGCCATTTCGCTCAAAACAAATTGGTTTTTCTTGGTTTTGTGGTTTCCGCCAACGGGATTGAAGTTGATTCTTCCAAAGTTGAGGCCATCCACAATTGGCCCACTCCCACAAATGTTGGTCAAGTTAGAAGCTTCCATGGACTTGCCGGATTTTACCGCTTTGTGAAAGATTTCAGCACCATTGCTTGCCCTTTAAACGAGCTTACAAAAAAGAATGTTCCGTTCGTTTGGGGCAAAGCGCAACAAAAAGCTTTTGATGAATTGAAAAAGAGACTCACCGAGGCACCACTACTTGCTCTCCCGATTTTGCCAAGACATTTGAAATAGAATGTGATGCGAGTGGCCTTGGAATCGGTGGTGTCCTCATGCAAAATGGAAAACCCGTGGCATACTATAGCGAGAAGTTGGATGGCGCACGCCTCAACTATCCTATATATGACAAGGAGCTTTATGCTTTGGTTCGTGTTCTTGAAGTTTGGCAACATTACCTTTGGCCAAAAGAGTTTGTTATTCATTCGGATCATGAGTCCTTGAAGTATTTGAAAAGTCAACACAATTTGAACAAGAGACATGCTAAGTGGGTTGAGTTCATAGAGTCCTTCCCTTATGTAATCAAATACAAAAAGGGCAAGGAAAATGTGGTTGCGGATGCACTTTCCCGCAAGATTACTCTCCTACTCACCCGCTTGGAGTTTCACATTTTGGGTCTTGAGGAGATCAAAGAACTTTACCCCTCCGATTCTTTCTTTGGACCAATCTTTGAAAAATGTTCCATTGACCGAGGTTTTGATGATTTCTACTTGCATGATGGCTACTTGTTTAAAGCTAACAAAGTTTGCATACCCGAGTCGTCTCTTCGTAAGTTGCTTTTGCAAGAGTCACATGGAGGTGGCCTCATGGGTCATTTTGGACGCGACAAGACTCTTTCGATGCTATCCACACACTATTATTGGCCACGCATGAAGCGAGACGTGGAGCGCCTTTGCAACCGTTGCACCACTTGTTTACAAGCTAAGTCAACATCCAACCCCCATGGTCTTTACATGCCTTTACCCATTCCATATGCACCTTGGTCGGATATAAGCATGGACTTTGTGTTAGGCTTACCAAGAACAAAGCATGGGCATGATTCAATCTTTGTGGTAGTGGATAGGTTCTCAAAAATGGCACATTTTATACCATGTCATAAGAGCGATGATGCTTCACACATTGCTTCATTGTTTTTCAGGGAAGTGGTTCGCCTACATGGGATACCGGCAAGCATTGTGTCGGATCGAGACGTCAAGTTCATGAGTTACCTATGGAAGTCGCTCATGGCGAAGTTTGGAGTGAAGCTCTTGTTCTCATCGTCCTCGCACCCTCAAACCGATGGACAAACCGAAGTGGTCAATCGAAGCCTCTCCACACTCCTCCGCACACTTGTGAAGAAAAACTTGAAGTCATGGGAAGATTGCCTCCCCCACGCGGAGTTCGCCTACAATCGAGCCAAACACTCCACAACATTACGGAGTCCCTTCATGGTCGTCTATGGATTCGAACCTCCAACGGCACTCGACATCCTTCCACTCCCTCTTCATCAAAGGACCAACATGGACTTCGACGAGCGCACCACCGCCATGAAGAAACTACATGAAGAAACAAGAGCAACCATACAAGACCATGTCCTTCGCCAAGCTAACCGCCTCAACGCCAAGAAGAAAGAACGAGTGTTTGAAGAAGGAGACCTAGTTTGGGTTCATCTAAGGAAAGAAAGGTTCCCTCAAGAACGCAACTCCAAGCTCAAGCCAAGAGGAGATGGGCCTTTCAAGGTACTCAAGCGCATCAACAACAACGCCTACGTCATCGACATACCAACATCCAAGTACTTGGTGAGCAATACTTTCAACATCTCGGACCTCTCCCCACATCATGGAGATGAGGAGGAACAAGAGTCGAGGACGACTCTCTCCCAAGGGGGAGATGATGTAGCCCCGCTCACCAACGACACTACATCAAGGCCAACAAGTCCCCCAAGTGGACCAATGACAAGGGCTCGAGTTAAAGCTCTACACGACAAGGTGAACTCGCTCCTCATTTCCCTTGACCTAGATACCCCATTGGATGGAATGCTACCTCATGCCGAAACCCTTTGTGTCATTAGGTACGTGGAGCATCAAGATCACGGAGAGGACGGTACGTCATGGTCAAGGGAAGGAGATGAGCAGCTGATCGAGAAGATGTACACGGAGCTGGACCCGAAGCCGCCCCAAGAGCGCAAGGAAGAAGGAGGCGGCCGGTCCAGAACCCGGTCAGACCGGCTTCCTGACCGGGCCACCCGGTCCCCAGCCCGGTCTGACCGGCCTCTGACCGGGCCGCCCGGTCCAAACCGGATTTGGCGCTCGTGCCATCCGGGCAACATCCGGGGCCTCGGAACCTCGTCGGTTGGCGCCGGTCACAGCCCAGGACCGGCCCGCCGGTCACGGCCCACCGACCGGCCCTGACCGGCCTGCACGACTTAAGTTATATTTTCGGCCCGAACTTACCTTTTCGGCCCGTGTCGCCTTGTAAGACTATATAAGCACCCCAAGCACCCCTTTAGCTCTTTAGACTTGTTTAGAACTCAAACCTAACTTTGAGCTTAGTCTCCCTTGGGTATCATCCCTCTGTAATCAAGGCAACCCTTGTGGATGTATGGATTTGGTAGTAAGAGATTCTAGTGCTTGCACTCTCTCTCACTCCTTGATTCATCCTTCTCACCGGTCTCTCCTCTCGGAATTCTACCTCGAGTCTCTTCCGGGCGGATTCTATTGGCACGGTCCATCGAGCCGTGAGGGTAAGCATCGATTGTATCGGGTTGGTGTGCGTGGATCTTCGTGTGTTCTTCGTGTTCTTAGTGTTCTTCCACCTCTCCCCCTCTTTCCCCTTCGATTCCTTGGGTCATTCGCGAGATCGGGCCACAATCGGGGTCTCAGACCTCATCATATCATCAAGATCATGCATGCACTCATAAGTCATCATGTCCACTAGCGGGATCATGGCATCATCAACACCTATATTGTTACCTTTGTAGGCCGACTCATGTGAGGTAGGTGTTGTGGAAGTAGGAGGATCCATGTGGTCGACATGTACATCTTGGAGCAAGCATGGTGGGATATCATCGTCTTCATGCACCATGTACATCGTCTCCATGAGCGGGAACTCGTCCTCCGTGGAACCTAGTGCAACATAAGAAGACACAAACGAGGGAGAGGTTAATGTGTTAGCAAATGCGATGTCCTCCATGGACCTATCATCTACCTCTCTCAACTCACTTTGTGTATCACTCATGTCCTCCAAATGGAAGCACTCAAACTCACATATGGGGTGGAAGTCACTCAACTCACTATCACTCTCGCTCAAGTGGGCTAAGTGGCTCTCATGCTCACATGGGGTTGGTACCAACTCATCAATCAAGCATATAGGAGTAGGTTCGACTTGCTCATCTCCATGCGCCTCCTTGGTTGAAGGGAAATTCCCATGCTCAACCATCTCAACTCCATGCGCCTCCGTAGGTGAAGGGAGAATCCCATGCTCACCATGCTCAACTCCATCGCCTCTAGGTCGTCCTCAAGTGGTGGCATCTTGTAGACTTGTGCATTGAGCTCGTCGAAGTAGAGCTTCTTGGCGCTTGGCGTTGTGCATTGCCATGCCACGTGACCCTTGGCCTTGCACACCTCACATAGGAGATTGGGACATTCCCGTGGAAGGTGGCCTTGTTGCTTGCACTTGTAGCATCGGAGTCCATAGGCATATGACGAGGTAGGGGCCATTGTGGTGGTGGCGCAAGAGGTAGAAGTCGCCTTATGAGGAAGGTCTTCATGTCTAGGCTCTCGTCTTCTTGCCTCATCACCATGTCTTGAGTGGTGTCGTCGAAGATCATGTGTGGAAGGATGTCGATGTAGACCATGAGGTGGTTGTGGTCGACGACGATCATGAGATGGTGTGAGTCGATGACGGTCCTTGCCTTGCCTAGGTGATGGCTCATGTTGGGGCGCTCTTGATGCTCCATATGATGTCCGTGATGTCGATGATCTTGTGCATAGGCACTCTCATGGTGGCGCCTTGTGGAGCTCGGAGAAGTGTGTCGAGGCCGAACATGTTGGGGACGCTCTTGATGATCCACATGATGATGCCATCGTGGAGGTCCTCTATCTTCATATGTAGCTCCATTGGCCAAGTAGGGGTATGTGGGAGCATCGGCGGTGTTCAAGGTGGAGTCGAGGTGAGGCTCCGCCATGTTGTCGATGTCGTAGTCGTGGCGTTGCTCCACCATGACGTCCATGCTTGATGAGCCATTGTCGATGTAGAGCTCGTCGATGTCGTCCTCGTGGTGGTGTTCCACCATGTCGTCCATGTCGGCGATGCTCGCGGAGCCATAGTCGGTGTAGAGCTCCTCGATGTCGGTCATGCCGATGATGCTTGCGGAGCCATAGTCGGTGTAGAGCTCCACATGTTCCTCCACATCCGCGGTGCTTGAAGAGGCATCCTCCTCGAGTGCTCCGTGTACTCCTCCGTATCTTCTTCGTCGCTATACATGTTAGCAAGACGGTATCTATATGGTGTATGTTAGTGGAAGAACACTACCTCGCAATCTTACCGTGGTATGACAAGATTGGGGTGATCCAACAAAGCCGAAAGTTAGAACAATTGTATCGGGCACTCACACAAAGACACACGCAAAAGCTAGCAAATATGGTGGTAGGTGAGTGTGGTGGAAAGCCAAAAGATGAAATCCGAAATCAAGTGTATTGTCAAGAGTGGGTGAAGTCCAAAAACTCAAATGTCAAAGCGATGATCACTATAAACACGGAAAAGATGTGGAACTCACACACGGGATAAGCGGGGTTAGTGCGACCAAGGAATGAGCGGAAAAGTGTATGAAGCCCGAAAGCAAGGGTGGCTCGGTGTCACACTAACACAAGGAGAGGCAAAGCTTTGGTTGCAAACGATGAGACAACAAGATTCACACGCGGCCTCTCTTCTCTTTTCTCTCTTTTGCTTAAAAGCTTTTTCCTCTTTTTGTGTTTGGTGGCACTTACACTCTTTGTGTATATGTATGTATGATGGCACTCGCACACTTTTGCTCTATGGTGCACTTGCACTCTTTTTGTGTTTTGGCGGCTTTTTCTCGCACTATGTTAGCGTTAGCTCGCTTTTGCTATCTTGCCACACGAGTTTTGCTTATAAGCTTGACTCCACACTACACACACACCTCACAATCGGGGCCACGTGCAATGTCTCGCAACACTAGATAAGCAATGCTCGATAGGATAGATCGCAAAAGAAGAGGGGTTACAAGGGGTACTGCAAGTTATACCTGCGATGGTGGTGGTGGTGGTGGTGGTGGTGGAGATCGCCGGATGTCGAGGTCGAAGGAGGGCGAGGCGTCGTGGTCGAGGCCGGTTGGACCGGTTGTGGACCGGCCCGGTTGCGCGGGTTGACGGATCGACTGACTGCCCGGCCGGCCCGGTCTGCCGACCTCGCCAACCGGACGGGATGGAGCTTTCTCTCTCCTGTTCTTGAGGCAAACCAAGCCAAATCGACCAAATCGACGGAAACGATGGAATTGGGGGCTAGAAAGTGGGGGAAATAGTAGATCAAGCACCTCAACACCAAATCCATGGACCAAAACCACTCAAAACGCAACCAAATCGCAGATCCATCCAAAGGCAAATTAGGGCTATTTTTGGGGATTTTTGGGAAAATTTTTAGAGACGAAATTGGATGGGTGGGGGGTCAAATTCGCGGAAACCTGCTGATACCATATGTTAAGGTCTAAGACCCCGTGTGTGGCCCGATCTTGCGAATGACCCAAGAATCAGGGGGAAAGAGAGGGAGAGGCGGAAGAACACGAAGAACGCGAAGAACACAACGCACACCAACCCGATACAATCGATACTTACCCTCGTGGCTCGATGGACCACGCCAATAGAATCACCACGGGAGAGACTCGAGGTAGAATCCCGGAGTGAGAGATCGGTGTTGAGGATGGAGGTAGGTGAGGGAGAGAGAGTGGGCTACACTAGAATCTCACTCACATAGATCCAATCATCCAACATGGGGTGCCTTGATACAAAGGGGATGAAACCCTAGGGAGACAAAGCTCAAAGTCATGTTTAAGCCTAAATCTTGTCTAACCAGCTATGGGGGCGAGCTGGGGTCTTATATAGGCATACAAGGCGACACGGGTCGAAAAGGTACAAGTGGTTGGGTCAAACCCGACGAAATCCGGTCCAGGGGCCGGTCCGACCGGGTTCTGGACGGGCCATCGTCCAAACCGGATTCGGGCGTGACCGGGCGAGGCTCCGAAGCCCCGGAATGCGCCCGGATGCACAAGCGGGGATTCCGGTCGAAACCGGCCAGGGTCAGGTCGGCCGACCGGCCCTGGGGCGGGGTGGGCGGCCTGCCCGGTTGACCGGCCCTGGGACCGGCCGCCTTCCTCCTCTCGCCTCTTCTTCCTCTTCCTTCCTTCTTCCTTCATTCTTCTTCTTCCTTCTTCCTTGCACCATGGGAGTTCCTTCTCTCTTGGTCCTTGTCGATGTCGGTACCTATAGACACAATGATGATAGGCATGAGGTAGCATGCCATTCAAGTTGGTGTTGAGATTGACCATAGAGAGGAGGGAGTTCACCTTGACGTATATGGCGGGGTTTTGTGTTGTTGGTCCACTTGGGGGACTCCTTGGCCATGGTGTAGCGTCGACGATAGGCGGGGCTGCATCACCATCACCATCTCCGACATCATCATCTGCCGTACTTGATCAAGTGGTAGAAAATCTAAACATGAACTTCACGTGAAGGGAGAGAAGAAAAGTATATTCACGTGGGCAGTTTTAGTAGTTTTCATCTCTGTCCTAGTAGTAATGTTATTCAATGGATGGATGTGAGTTCATGCTCAATCTTGAGCTGTTATTTGGACCCCATTTTATTTCGGTGTATTTCTTTGCCTACAATTTCATAGATCCAGGGAGAAGCTCAATGTAATTGGGAAAATGTTGATGCTACCAGACAAGCCCACTCTCCACCGGCAAATGGTGAAAGCAAGTACTACTACTTATGAATCCGCTTTAGAGCATCTCCACCGGCCTCATGGCTCAAATACTTATCAATTTTCCTTCAAATCATACTTAAGTCACGGAGTTTTGGTTACAATCAAATTTAAACCTATCCTCCACCGTCTGAATGAGAAAAGCATTTATCCCAATTTTGAAGGACCCTAAAAAAACTACTCCCTTTGTGCCAGGAAACATGTTTGAGATTTATCAAAATTTATATGATTTTTTACGAAATGGGGAATAAAACCCCGGCTTCTGCATCATGATGATGCACACGGCCTTTTATTAAAAAGAGTTATAAGTACATAGTTTAAAACATCTCAGGCATCGCCCAGAGTTGATACAAGAATCTACCAGCGAAAGAAACAAAGTGAAACTGGACTACATATCATCGTAGCCGTCTATTGTGTCGCCAGTGGCACAAGATATCCTGAGCGACCATCTGAAGCCGTGTGCATCCAGTAGCCATAGCATCCCGATGTCCGTCCGGTGACAGTAGAGCCCACAGCTGAACCCAATGTGACACCATGTGGATAACCTGCAAAAAGTGAAAAGATTATTTTTTGTTAAAAATAATATCATTCCTCACCGTCCATATAGACCAACATAAGGCAGAGACCCCAATACGGATGAAAGCCTTATATTTTCTATCGACTCCATTCAACCAATTACCAAACATATTCGTAATATTGGTTGGAGGTGCAAGATCGAAAGTAAAATTAACCGTGTGCCAAAGTATTTTAGCTAAAGGACAAGTGATGAACAAGTGTTCAATAGTCTCCTGGTCTCCGCAAAAAAAACACATTTTGTACACCCATTCCACCGTCTTTTAGCTAAATTATCTTTAGTAAGCAAAACCTTATTACTCAGAAACCACATGAATATTTTTATCTTAAGGGGGGCTTTAACTTTCCATAGGTATTTTCGCAGAAAAGGTGTGTGGTCATTCATAAGATCCTCATACATAGATAGATTTCACTGTAAACAAACCATTTGTTGTCAAACTCCATACAAATTGATCATTGTCCTCCGATAAATTAATCCTCATAAGCTTTCGGGGTAATTGTAACCATAAGTCCATTTGTTTCCCACCAACAACCTTCTGAAACTGATATTCAGAGGCGTTTGAGCTAACACATGAGCTACCATTACATTTTTGTGATGTACAATATAGTATAAGGATGGATATTGTTGGGCTAATGGTTATTTTCCTAGCCAAGTATCTTCCCAAAAACGAGTATTTGCTCCATTACCCACTTTAAAAAAAAACCTCTACTAAAAAAATCATCCTTAACCCCCATCAATCCCTTCCAAAAGGGAGAGTCTGTAGGTTTAGCCTTCACCTCACATAAGGTCCTTTGTCTTAGGTATTTACTCTGCAGCAATTCCTGCCACACCCCTTCCTCATTAAGAAGTTTATAAAGCCCCTTACTCAATAAACATCTATTTTTGAGTTCAAGAACTTCAATACCTAAACCCCTTGATCTTTGGGTCGGTAGACAATATTACACTTGGTAAGTCTATATTTTTTCTTATTTTCCTCGGATTGCCAAAAAAATCTAGACCTATAGAAATCCAATCTTTTCCTTACCCCAGCATGTATCTCTAGAAAAGACAACATAAACATAGGTAAGCTTGTTAAAACTGAATTGATAAGGACAAGTATGTCCCCATATGACAGTAATTTGCCTTTCCAGCATCCCAATTTGCTTTCAAATTGGGTCTCCACTGGGTACCAATCAGAATTTCTAAGCTTTCTGTAATGGATAGGAATACCTAAGTATTTAAAGGGCAAGGAACCAGCATCACATCCAAATATCTGTTTATATTGGTCAACCTCCTCTTTTGCCTTGCCAAAACAGAAAATCTCACTCTTGTAAAAATTAATTTTAAGCCCTGAGAGTTCTTCAAATAGACATAAAATTAGTTTCATATTCACACCTTTCAGGAGGTCATGTTCCAAGAAAAGGATAGTATCATCGGCATATTGTAATATAGAGATCTCCTCTCAACAAGATGAGGAATAAAGCCCCCTACTTGACCATCATTTTTTGCCCGTTCAATTATGATAGCTAGCATATCCACCACAATATTAAAAAGTATAGGAGACAATGGATCCCCTTGCCTCAAACCTTTTTTTGTCTGGAAATAATGACCAATGTCATCATTTACCTTAACCCCTACACTTCCCCCTTGAACATATTGTTGAATCACACTACACCATTCTGGAGCAAACCCCTTCATTCTCAAAGTTTGTTGTAAAAAATGCCATTTCACTTTATCATATGCCTTTTCAAAGTCGACCTTAAATAAAACCCCATCCATTTTCTTACTATGTAACTCATGAATAGTTTCATGAAGAATGACCACCCCCTCTAAGATATTCCTCCCCGGCATAAAGGCTGATTGTGTTTGTTTTATGACTCGTGGGGCAATCCCTGTTATACGATTTGTACCTGCTTTAGTAAATATTTTAAAGCACACATTCAGTAAATAAATTGGTCTATATTGTTGTATTTGCACCGCATCCTCTTTCTTTGGTAGCAATGTTATTACGCCAAAATTCAATTTGTAAAGAGGCAAGTCCCCATTACTGAACTGATTAAATAGCGCCATCAAATCATCCTTAATTACTACCCAAATTTTTTGATAAAACTCTGCCAGGAAACCATCAGTTTTATTACGTTCCATTTGAAAAAGTGCCTCATAGACCACTTCCTCGGAAAAAGGAGCTGTCAAGATCTCATTCTCAACATCCGATATCTGAGGAATGTCCTACACCTCCTCCTCTACCAAAGAGATATTGTTTAGAACCAGTGCCCCGAATAATTTCTTATAAAATTCAGTGATATAGACTTTCAAATTGTCTTCACCTACAATAGTCCCTTCTTGTTGTTCTAACTGAAATATTTTCTTTTTTATATGTTTCCAATTTGCAATCAAATGGAAATATCTCGTATTATTCCCCCCTTCCTGGATATGTTTAACTTTAGCTCTTTGTGTCCATTTAGACTCCTCTTCTCTTCTTAATTTATTTAGTTTTTCATTTGCACTCTTAAGAGTTTCTCTCTCCGACACCGTCAAGTTTAACGTTTCAGCTTTCACATCTAAGTAATCAATAATACCCAGTAACCTGTCCTTCTCTTTTTTATAATTTCCGCTCTGGTTCTTAGCCCATCCTTTAAGGAATTTTTCTGATATGCCTAAGTTTATTCAACCAAACATCCATTTATATGTATCTACCTACTATTTAGTGTTTAGATACATTTGAATTTAGACAAATCTCCGACATGTTTCGTGGGATGGAGGGAGTACTACATGCAGCGTCATTCGCGGCCTATTCCTCATCAGTGTCGTCGAACACCTTGACGGTGAGCTTGCCACCCTCCTCGCCATCTATGCACTCCAAGAAGTGGCCTTGCTGCAGGCCGTGCGCACGGGAAAACTTCTCGCAGCCGACCGTGAGGTACATCCGGCCTTCACCGTCCAAATGCACCTCCACGTGCTAGCCGCGGCCGCTGCCTGCCTCCCACAGGTTGAAGTCATTCATTTTTAAATCTAATTTTACGAGCATCTGCAATGAACATATAACTACTATATTAAAGGGCAACAAACATCTTTTTTTACAGAATTTTGAGACCTGTTTAGGATTAACGTGGAGCTGACACATATGCAATTTGGCTATTCTGGTTTCTGCTAATTCTTTTCTGTGTACAATTAGGGGTCTTGTAGCGTTTTGGTGGCAGGCTGATGTGTTATGCTTTGGTGAGTTATTGGTGTGGGCATAGCTGCATTCAGCCTGAAACTGTGGGGTTCTGGTACCTCTGGCAGTGCATGTTAAGTCAGTCAAAGCGGTGCTCTCTCGAAGGCTGAACAACTTTGACACTCTCGAAGCCCGTAGGCTAATAACAACGGCGTTTCCCAAGGAGACGAGCATGGAGCTTGCAGCTGGGATGAGAGTGTGATGGTGAAGTCTCATCGACGCGAGCTGGTGGCGAGCGCCGAGGCGAGCGATTCCTCTCTCTCTCTGAGTATCCTCCCTAATGGCGGCGCTCCTGATCCTTTCCCCTTCCTAAGTCCAATGCCCTCCTCTCTCTCCTTGGCCGCTGTTTCCCCCCTAGCTGAGTTCCTCCATGTAAAAGCCCCTTTTCTCTAGGGTGGAGTTAGGGACCAAAATCGAGAGGAGGAGGGAGGCGGGGGCGAGCGTGCTGGCAGAGCAGTTGGCGTGCAGGAGCGCCGCTAGGCACCGCCGGTGTTGGGAGGAGCGTCGGGAGCCCGGGATGGAGGTGGCCCTTCCACGGCAGCACCCTCAAGATGAGGCGCCAAGCTGGAGCTCAAGCCTCGCCAGCTGATGCAATCTTCAAGTACGTGGGGTGGGTTGTTGCCCCAAACCTGGGCTCTGGTAAGATGCAGCAACTCCAGCTCTTCCATATTGTTATTGGTCACTCCGATTTTTTCGATTTTTTGTTTGTATGGGTTCTTATTTTTTCTGTTTTGTTGGCCTATCGTTGCATCTGTTCGCGGTCTTCGTCTAGCCCGCCAAGCTAAAGATGGCTGTCCTAGGCAACGGCGCGGTGCCCTCTGCTGCTCTGGCCGGCCGACCAACCAGAAGAGCTTGCAATTTCGGCCAGTTGTGCATAAGAAGGGCATATGTTCAAGCACTTCCGTGTTGGTAAGTGGTGAGCAGGCTATTTGTCCACAACCTGTTTGATGGAATGCATTTCATGATTTGCAAGTTGTTTATTGTTGCCAGGTTGCTGTTTGACAAAATATGTGAAAAAAACAAGCTTTCGTGCTATGTATTGACATGTGTGCAAATATTTGAGACATGGGATTTTTTATTTGTCATGCATGTTTGCTGCACTGACGAAGAAAATAAAGGAGCTTGCTCCACGGCTCCTGAAGTCTGAAAGGTAAAGCCATCCCCACGTACTTGTGTAATCTAGCTTCAAGTGTATATGAATTCATATACCGAAAACACATTTTATGGACGATTTGTGCTCTAATTTTACTAGGGTGTTCCGAATTATCACATATATGAATGTTACTATAATATATGGACAAGTTAGAACAGTTTCATTAGTTCATAGTTTTATGGTGCTTTTGATTTATACTTGCTGCTTCAGATGCCTCTGATTATTGCTTAGAGCTTCTGAATAGTCATTCATAGGATAAACTTGGCTTCAAGAAGTGCAAACAACTGATTTGTTTACATTGATATCGTTGCACTGTGACCTGCAGGTGGTCTGCTATAGCTGAAGCATATATAACTCAAGTGTAAAATATTTATTGGTCTTTTAGTTTAATTTAGCTGCAATTTCCTTGGATGATCTTAATGGTGATTAGTCACTCGAGACCAAGCAGAACAATTAGTTATTCCTTAAGAAATTTGTTATCTCCAATGGGACTGGTAAAATCTAGCTTTAGATGATACCAATTCCATCCTTGGTTTTATTATATTATTACTTATTTTTCCTGCCTGTGCATGTGCCTATGTCAAGTGTTTGATGACAACAACATGATTTCACTTGCAGGTGATAGTTACATATACCCTTCCTCTTAAGCAGGACGACATGCTACAGATCAAGATTGGGTAAGTGGAGCTGACAGACCTTTTGTATTAAGTTGATGCTCTGCAATGGTCTCAACTTTGTTCGGTCTGCTTGAAGTTTACCTGTCCAAAGAAGCTCAATATTTGTATCAAGAAGAATTTAAAAATGTTTTTGAAACCAGATGTGAGTATGTGACCTAAAATTTGCACACTAACCATGGAACTATCATCAAGTATTTAGCTAGGCATTAAATGGATAAGTGTTTTTTTCTAATAGTTTGTTGAATAGTCTAGATGATGAGACAATTGTATAGATAAGACTGTTTTTCTCATATTGTACTCAATTTATATGGAACTGAAGAGTTTAAACTTTGAAAAGAAATTGATATATTGTAGTATATAGGATAAATCTGTTTCTGTTTGGCCATTTTGTGAATTAGATCGCAAGCGTGCATATTTGACCCCTGTGCATTTCAGAGTGTCACGAAGAACCTCTCATTGGGAACTGAAGCTTTCTGGTTTGGACACCAAAGGAATTCAGGTGTCGGTTTTATTGCTAGATATGACACTCTGAAAATGGTAAGCATTTGGTATTCATTATCTCATATAAAATAGTTAGGCATTTCGAATGTATTACTCTACATTTACAATCCAGATGTATTGATATACAATGTCATTCATGGAGTAAGCATTGCATATACTTGCTTTATCTTAATTAATCGAAACTTCCTATGTTTTCCTACAATGCATTTACTTTCTTAGTGCTA
Source organism: Lolium multiflorum (assembly GCA_030979885.1). Lineage (NCBI taxonomy): Eukaryota > Viridiplantae > Streptophyta > Magnoliopsida > Poales > Poaceae > Lolium > Lolium multiflorum. The sequence continues at coordinate 159,482,401 of CM061753.1, forward strand.
CAAAAATGCATGAACCAGAATGGTAGATTTCCTACATGCCACTATAAATAGGTCCAGCGTAATCTTGGTGAGCTGTGATTATGATAGTTTCTGGCCTTTATAGTGCTTCTCTCTATTGCAGCTGCACTACACATGAATTGAGAAATAGATATTGATTCTTTCCAGTAATTGAGTTTCTTTATTCAAGCAAGGAAACAAGGTAATGATACGTCCAGATGTTCTTTTACTGAACTGAACTATTTATTAATTTCAGTTCAGTTCTGAATTCCCCCTACATGTTGTACATCCATGTTTCACGCAGTAGATGTATTTTTCTGCGCATTGGGATTTTTTTGTGGCAAAATCTCAAGATAGAACCATTAATAAAAGTTATATCAAACTGGCAAAGCATGTGCGCATGTTTTTCTTTGCATCTATAGCAAACCTCTTCCAGAACAGGTCATAGTTGTTGACATGAATCTGCCTTGCTCTAGAAAGTATATTTTCATGTGAGCAGATGCCATGCCTGTAGGTCGAATTGTCCAAGCACCAAAGCTAGAACTCCTAATGAATTGTTCCTGTGGCAAGACCATACTCTTATTCTTATATCTGTCACTAGAACTGCTAATTAGCATATATTTTAGTTACATTACAAATCGTGCAACGGAGTGAATGAATCATCTCTATAGAGGACCTTTCAAATAAGAGATGGGATCACCAAAAGTCATAGCAGTACATATCGCTCCAATAAAAGGCATTGATCATCCCTATTAAGAGTATTTTTTTTACCTCTGAATTTGCAGCAAGAGATTATTCAAGTGGAAAATATTTGATTTTTTACCTTATTCCTTTTCAAAGAACTGGCATTAGTCATCCCTATGCAAAGTCATGGTAGATGAAAAATCAGGGAAATCATTCGAGCTAACAAACCTGTGGATCATCTCAAATAATTGTTCTGAGTATATAGTTCAGTTCCAAGTAAATATTAACCTCAATATTTTCCAATGCAGATATTGCTCATACATGTACATGTGCCTCGGGATTTGAGACCCCAACAGAAGATTGCCAATATCTACTTCAATGCTGGTATGCAACATGATCTGTTAGTAGAGCTTAGTAGGCAGCCTTTTAATATATGTGATAGCATAGCCTTTTTTAATGAATGTTTTGGTAACAGTGTATTTGAGAGAGCTTTCTGTAGAAGGATAAAACTGAAATCAACCCAAGGTAGGAATGAGTAAGTACCAGTACTATTGTGTTGTTCTCTCTATTTAACAAGACACGATTATTTTCCATTGGTTATAGGAAGAGCCTGTTGCAACAACTTAATTGCTTGGTATATTTCTCAATTCCTAACTTGCTCTTACACTTGGAGATTTTAAAGTCTGGCCATGCATTTCTACGTGATGAAAGCACCAAATTTTTTCTTGATTCGATTCAAGACACTCATAGCATGAAAGACACATTGACTGTTTCTAATGGTGAAGTACCATTTCACCTTTCATTAGATAACGATGGTGTCAGAGAGTATGTCTTAGGAAAGTTTAGCTCCAAAATGTTCTGTTTCTGATAGCTTAACAGAGTACCTATTCCTCAATTTTATCTCTATTTTATTATGTTATTTCCTGTCTTTGTCCAACTGCATGTTCAGTCATGCACGCTAAAAGGTGAGTCAGTGTCCTGCACTTGAACTACACTGGGAGTAACAACAAAGCACAACATGGATGGAGTTGTATCAGTACATTTACCGAAAATGACAGTACCATAGGTGATATGTGTTGGTTGAGTTCTCTACTTCTCCGTGGTGTCAGCTGAAATCTGGATGACAAAAGAAGCATATGTAACAAGCCTACAATGTTTGCATCATGTTGTAGGCCATATTATTTAACTACTACGTCGTTCAAAGGATGAGCGTATTTTTGGTGAACAAGTTCAAGTAGTTCAAAATTATTGGATTTACTCTTTTCTATTAATTTTTGTGTGTTATGATTGATGCTCTATATTTCTCTCTCCCAATATCTTAAGGCAGGGAAGGCCAAATGATGCCCAAGGAGGTGATACAGCTGTGCTGTCTAGAAAGTAACAACAGTTGGAAATTATGGATGCTGCTGCTGCATGTTGTATCGATTTTATTTGTGTGTGGGCAGTTCTTTGTCAATGATATGTATGCGTTTTTCTATTCTTAGGGTTTGGGTAGCAGAGATTATGATGTAAAAGAAACATCAAATAGTTAATTTCGGTACTTTATATATCAATGTATGTATAACATATATCTTCCATGTATCCACCCTTATGTAGAACATCCTTGGGTGAAGATATAATAATGATCTCCCTACTTTGATAGAAGTGATGAATTGTGAAGGGTAAATTAATATCCATTTGCTGAAACAAATTATCTCCTCTGTCCAGGGGATAGTCGGTTGTCATTCCTTGGGGTCAACTCAGCCGATGAGCCCGCCATTGCAATGTTTGTGGTTGTGTGCACTATCGTTCATTCATTTTGAGGTGAACCAAATACCATATTGTAAGCCTTGTTTCTGCATTCTGTGTCTGTACGAAATACTTGGAAAGGTTTCTTAGATCTTGATGTAACACATAATTAACTCCTGTAAAAACTTGCAAAGATTGTAAAAGTTAATCTCCTACCTTACATCTCACCAATCTATAATAATCCTAGATATCTGCTAGAGTTTTCATGACGGAATGACAAGATTGGCGTGGTGGCATGTTAGAATTTTCACTGCTAGAGTTTTCATGACGGAATGACAAGATTGGCCGTGGCGGCATGTTAGAATTTTCACGGCTGAACGACAATATTGGCGCGGCGTGCCGCCGCGCCTGACCCTGGCTAGTAATGTTTCATGGTAGTACATGTAGCAGTCCCCATGATAGTCAAACAATGAAACAAAATCCTTGTGCTGTTTGTTTTAGCGAAAATCAACACTTTCTCATTCCGTTCTTATATATTTTAATTGCATATTCCTACTTTAACCTTTTCTTGAGCAGGTCTAGAAGAGAATAGCCGCACTGGACACCTTCATTTTTGTTTCTATGTTATGCTAAATATACATTTCTTTGGACCTTTGATGATAATGTTGTGAAAAGGCATAGTTGTCATGTATAACTGGATTAAATTTGCATTGGTGGTGTATATTTAAGTATTGATCTCCGGTATGTGTAACAATGGAAGTTGAAATCTGTGAGAATGTTTAAGTGCTGGTGCTTGCGACCAGAGTGTAAAAATTGATTCTTTATTCAAATTACTATGATTATCTATACCTGGGCATGGGAAGCCCGGCCCGAACGGCCCGACCCGATCCGGCCCGAAAATCTCGGGCCGGGCCGGGCTTTTTCTCTCTATCGGGCCGGACTCAGGCCATCATTCTTCAGCATGTAACTAAATCAGGCCGGGCTCGGGCCACAGAAAAAAGCATTAATTACCGTCGGGCCAGCCCGGGAAAAATCGGGCTTTTCGGGCCGCGGGCCGGGCTCGGGCCAAAATTTGCTGAAAGTTGGTCGGGCCGGGCTCGGGCCAAGGATTTCCCGTCGGGCTTTTTTCGGGCCAGCCCGAAGCCCGGCCCGGCCCGAGAAATGCCCAGGAAGATGATTATCCTTGCCGTTGCTGTGAAAATTAATTTTGTGGCTGTAGAATAATCCCTGCCTTCCAAACAGAAAAATAATGGAGAGTATCAATGAGCAAGAGGATTGCGGTGTAACAGATTGTTTTGGGTGACACGGGTGTTTTCACCCAATCCCCTTAAGAAAACACACTAAAAAACCCGGTAATACACTTCTACCAAACAAGGCCAGGAGTTTGTTCGATGTAAAGTAAGAGAATCTTGCAAACAAGCTTACTCAACAGGCACAATTTCAAAAGGCTTTTCATCGTCAGGTAAGGTATTACACGAGGGCCCGTCCTGTCGCTCCCCGCGGGCGACGGGCGGGCGTTTCCACCAAACCCTAGCCCCAGCCCCTTCCCCCTGCTCCCCCCGCCGCCGCCGCCGGCGTCAGCTGCCGGGCAAAGCCCTGGCGGTGCCGGCGGCGGGGGCTCTTGGATCTTGTCCGTGCGGAGGTGGCGCGGGGCCTCTCCCTCGGGCGTTGGAGATCCTCTACGAGGATGCGACGGAACCTTGCGCGGCGGGCCGGCGCGCCGCGGCGAGGCGTTTCCTCGAGGTCGAGGCGGCGGAGCTCGACGGCGTGGTCGCCTCCTCGCGGGCGACGACTGCGTCTGTCGGCTTCTACAGAGTGGTCCCCGGCGGCGCGTGGCGGAGGGGTCGGGTGAAGAGGAGAGGAGAGGAGGTCCCGGCGAGGCGGGCGGAGGGAGGTCGTGGAGGTGCGGCGGCTTCGTATGTGGGGTCCGGGAGCGGCAGGCGGGGTGGCGGCGGCGCGGAGGCCTCGTCCAGGGAGCGCCCTGGCGAGCAGAGGACCGCCGCCACCATGGCCGGCGCTACTGCGGTGCTCCTCGCCGGCGTCGCAGGCAGGCAGGAGCTGGCGGCCCGGGCCCGATCTGGGCTTGCGGGCCCGATCTGGGTCTGGGGGGCGGGGAGGCTGGGAGGGACGTCTTGCCTGGAGCGGGCAGCGTCCGTGGAGGGCCACCCCTGCTCAAGCCGGAGGAGCGGGAGAGATGGCCGCAATGCTTCATGCCGGCGGGTGTGAAGGCTGCGGTGCCTTGTCGGGATGGAGTTGGAGTTGGAGTCTTCGCCTTGCCTTGAGCCACGCGGTGGGTGTTTCGGAGTTTCTGCGGTTTTTGCGACTTCATCGACGAGGGGCTGCGACGGCGGCGGTGCGAGACCTCACGGACGGTATGGCCCCAGTTCCGGAGGTGGGGGAGGCTTGCGACGCTTCGGACGAAAGTCTAGCTTGGCTCAGTCGGGCCGGCGGCGACGGCGCCCGCGGGTGTCGTTCCCCTCCTTGGAGGCGCCGCCAGGAGTGTCGGAATCTCCCTAACCTGCTTGGAGCTGGATGTTGTCTTCGGGCGAAAGCCTCGATTCGTGGATCGGCTCGATGGCGGCGTCTTTGATGTCGTAACTCTGTTGGGAGCATCGGGTAGGAAGACACGGCGCAGAGGTCCTTGGCGGCCTTAATCCGGCGACGCAGCGGTCCATGGCAGTTCTCCAAGGCGCTATGCACGTCACTGCTGGCATGTTCTGGAGGACAGCTTCTGGGATCCGTCCAAGTCCCGCCATTGATCTCCTTCGGATGGTGCGTTGAAAAGGAAGTTTCCTTTGGGAGCCGTTCCTCTTAGGAGGTGCTCGGCGTCGGTCGAGACGCGGCTTGGTTTGTTGCTTAGGACAGGTTCTTTGTGTTGTGGTTGTTTGGTCTGTAGCTGGTGTTGTGTGAGGTTACGCTCGTTGCTTGTAGCGAGTGGTGCCGTTCTTGTACTCAAACTTCTGCCTTCTATAAAGAGTACGCCTGGCGAATCTCAAAAAAAAAAACAGGCACAATTTCACTCAGCCCACGTTCGACACCCTCTGTGACCCAAAGGCTAGCCTAGCCTCCTTTTTAATTTCCTCTAGAAGAACAAAAGGTGGGCAAACTTGTTGCGTAAGACTCGGCGTTGCACTCGTTTTCCATAGTAGTGTCAATAGTTTTCACCAGTGGCAGATCTGTTGCGTCCTTGCCGTGATTTAGCTGCATACGCATAGGCCTAAAAGACTATGTAATTTAACTGCACATACAACACAAACAATACAGTACCATCGATTGCTGCCTTCACCACTCGCAACGACACATGACTTGATCACACAGCCAACTGAACTGAAAGAAACAATCAGTGTGTCAATTTCAAAACCGGTAGTTGCGAGAAAATAGATGGTTGTACCAATCGCCAGAAGCATATGCTGCCAAAGTACCAGTAAATATGTTATCTTTCTTCTCCTTTGAAGGCTAAGTAATAGTTGATGTTGCTTTGCCGCTTCCATCTAGCGAGCTGCAGCCTGCAGCCGGTGGAGTGGCCTTATCCTAGAATTAGGTGAAAGGTTGGAGGCTAACCCATACGTACGTACGAGAGAATCCTTCCATCCAAAAATGTCCTTTTTACTTACTAATGTACAAGACATTGTTAAAGCCCACGCATGCCGACGCCGGCAAATATAGGGTGGAAATCTGCTAGCTCCTTCATACAAATTCCGTCGAAATGACGTTGTATGTATGTTTTTTATATTCCCCTCGGAACAAAGTCATGTATCCAGGTCACTAAAAAACCATATGTACAAGTCCCTGGAAAAAAAATAGACATGCAGGATTGATATTATATAACCTTGTGAAATTTCAACATCAAAAGTCAATTGCACTCTAAATTTAAAAAGAAATAAGACAATTGCAACATGCATGGATAAATGATTTACTTACTGAGTATGATCTTCGGAACCTTCTTGCCAATTCAGCATCTTACCATCAGACTGAGTATGTACATATGTCACGTCACCGGCCTTGGCAAGTACATATGCTAAAGTTTTCCGGTATTCTCACTTGGTGGTTAAAAACTGAAAACGCGTGTGTGAGGTTTGTTTCTGAATTTCGCCTCACGTAGATGAGCTCATATGTTAACCGGAAGAGGTCAAGTGGGAGAAATAATAATGGAGATAATGTTTCTTGTCAAAATACTTGAAATATTCTGTGCTCCGTCGAGATATTCTTGTCACATGCTTTCAGAGGCGGAAGGCATGTCTTGATTCAAATATATTCATGTGGAACATTGCTTATTGTACCAACACTTGGCCGTTTCTTCCACGCATCCATCGAAAGGGACTCAGCAACAGGGCTATGTTTGTCCTGTTCAAAAACTTTTTTTATGGGTGATTTACCATTTGGAGTTGCTAAGCGTGCTAATGCAAAATCCTGTTTGTGATCTCTTCTGGCACGTCCTATTTTAAATTATATCCCGCGCATGACTCGCCGTTAGCAGCTGATGCAAATGCTTTGGTGGTAGTCATATTTTACTGACGATGGTGTGGTACATTTTCCCCGTCAAGAAGTAGTTGTACCTGTAGATTTCCTTTGATTAAAAACGCTTTATCTGAAAAGTAATAATTCTTGCACGACTATGCTAAGAGCCTACGAGCTACTACTTACCACTGAGTCTCTGTCCAATCGAAGAAAATTTCAACCATATCTACTCGCAACATTGCCGGGGAACACAAATCTCAAAATAAAATTCCTTCTGGACCAAATATATTGAAGATGGTTAGCCTCGATGTTTCTTTCCCGGCATGTAGTTGAAAAGTGCCTGTCCCCAACAGTTCAAAACCATTTCACATTTCTCACCCACCACCTCTTTCCTTCCTAGGAAATATAATAACCCACACATGCAAACCAAGTCCTCCCTCGACTCTCTGTATATATATTGTGGCACTGCCCGGTAGATGGTTCGGAAGTAAACAAGCAAAGCATGACAAGACCGGCGTCGATTGTTCCCATGGAGATGGAGCAAAGCGCAAGGAGGGTCTCCAGCTCCGAGGAGGAGCAAGAAGCGGCGCTGGTGCACAGCCAGGTCAGGAGGATCAAGCAGGAGGACGAGAAGGCCAGGGAGCTCCTCCACCGGCTGCGGCTGCTGGAGACCAGGCCTGCGGTGGTCGTTGATTTCCGTGAGCCGGCGCGGCGGGTTTCGCCGCCATCGCCCTTACGCCGAGCCGGGCAGGCGATCTCGGTGATGTCCATGTGAATCAGTACGGTGCTGTGAGGACTGATGTAAATAGGTAGAAGAGCGTGAATCAGTATGGGGCTGTCCATGTGATCCGCCTGGATTCGCAGCTTACCGTTGGCAGAATCACAGGTTGTCTTATTACTTACTAGTTCTCTCTTTCTTCTGTTGTAAATACAGATTTTTCCTGGAACTTGTTTGCCGTGTCATCTTGATTTGGTTTTGCTCGTCAAATCTATTGGCTGGTATATAATTTCAACATGGGAAGATTAACCGACGGATTTTCCACAACCCAATTTAATGGTTATCAATTCTGACAGTTTGTTTTTTTTTTTTGTTATTTTGCTACTCGTCCATGACAGAAACCAACAACGCACAAAATTAATGGGAATAAGAGCCGGTGTCTAACACCGTACCATGCTGATCCCAATTTCTACCACAACCGCTGAATGAAGAACTGCAATGCCGTGAAGCAACATCTAACACAGTTGAACTTTTTAGCGGTGCAGAAAAGTGCAACTGAAACACCTTTGTGCGGGTGACTGAGACATAGCAGATCCAATAACATAGACCACAAATTCAACAATTTGTTAATCGAAACTTGTTTATTTCTTCGCATGATAAACAGTCATTGAAAACTCAAAATATCACTTCTAGCTTGCTTGCTACTTCTAGTTAACACAATAATCTCTATGGCAACCATACACCAAATTTAAATCTAAGGCAAATTGCAGATAAACTACTAGAGGTGGAGTTGGTTTTGGATACCAGTATGCAAAGATAGATCTGCTCCAATAAAAACTATAACACAAACTGGTACATCCGATCATGAGATGATCTTGCAGCACATGCAAAGTGCAGCACCCATGCCAAAGCCACCACCATGACTAACTTGCAGCAATCAATCCGTCTTCATTGACTCGGCATGATAGGATTCCAGGTCTTTGTCCAGTTCATCAGCAGTCTTCTCTGCTTGCTTCCTTCCCCGGCCACGACCCCGCAATTGACCACGGCCCCTGCCTCGGCCCTGGAACTGGGTCTGGAACGGGGCCTGGAACGAAGTACGGCCCCTGCCTCGGCCTCGGCCAGTTTGGAAAGCACCACGATTAAATCTGTTGGTGGGATTACTGAAATGGCAGATTGGGAGTCAGAAAAAAGGATAACAAATAACTTATGTAATTTTGAAGGACATCAAATCAACTCAAAGAACTTATGTAATTTTGAAGGATATCAAATCAACTCAAAGAACCGCTAACAAGACCGCATTAGCACCAAACTCCAAACACTATACAAAAGACATACAAGCAAGTAATGAAAAGCAGCTACTTTTATTTTGGCTTTTTCTCAGATCGACAGATGACTAAACTAACAGATGACTAAACTAGCAAAGGGTGTCCTATGGCAGGAACAACAGCCCCAAACATGGATGTTTCATGCTGGAAATCTAGCGGCTCACTATAGGTTAACACTCATATCTGAACTATGTGTGGACTGTTTTTTTGTTAGAAGAAAATGCTCACTATTCATGGTTTTTCTCACAAGTTGCAAGCATAATGTGTGGAAAGAATCTGTTTACAAATCCTAGTACGAGTATGTTTTCTAGAAGGGGTCCACACTTCTAATGCTAGTAATAACCAGTAACAATTCATACGGCAACACAAGGATACCGTTAGTAGTTATAAGCTACACAATCAAATAATGGCTAATTGGTTACTAACTACTCCCTCTGTCCCATAAAAGAAGGCATATAACTTCTTTTCGAAAGTCAAACCACGTAAAGTTCAAACAAATTTTAGAAACACTCTCAACCTCTGCAATGTCAAAACAATCTTGTTAGATACACAGTCTATTTCATAATTCTTGCCATGGTTTTAGTTCAAATGTGAACTAAAACCACGACAAGAATGATGGAACAGAGGGAATACGTAATTAAGTATAGTTTTATAGTATTTATAGCCCGAGGCGACGACGGGTGACGCGGTACAGACCCGCGTCCTTCTGAGGCGGAGGCGGAGGCGCCAGTCACAGCGGCGTAATGGCGTGGCTCCGGCAGTTCGACCGGCGCATGAGGTGGAGGCGCTCGGTCCCTCTCTACCAGCGATACTCAAAGCGGCCAACCATGGCCTCCGCGGCTGCCGCCCCCAACACGGTGCAGCAGAGGTGGCGAACGTCCAGTTCTGGCAGCCCCCTCCAACGCGGCTCCACCAACGGCAGAAGTGCCGGACCAATTTCTCGAATGCCCACCGCACAGAAAAGGGGAAAGGAAGCTTATCCCATCGGCTGTTTTTTACCAAGGCCCCTACCTTTACACGAATTAGCAAAACAACCTGGAATAATGGTCCAGGCCGTTTTTGCACAAAAACTTTATATTCACGAGGCTTTGCAGATATTTTTAAGTTCATGGAGCAGGCCCCTCAACAAGCCTATGAAAATCTGTCCCTCCAAGCACACTATTACTACCTCCATACTAAAATAAATGCCTCAGTTTTATCAAGATACGGATATAAGTGTCTTAGTTATAGATAAATCTGTATCTAAAAAAAATTGAAACATTTATTTCAGGACGGAGGGAGTATATGTTTGAAATTGATGTTCAATGATTTTTCTAATACACTAACAGTGAATGCCCATTTGATTTTTATTGTTATACTGTAACAACGCATGGGTTTTATGCTTGTATTTATATAGTATTATAATTGTTGATGATTTTTCAATAAACTTGGTCAACTTCACATTGTTTGACTTCAGGACAAAAATTATTAGCCTAGTTTTCAGGAACAGAGGTAGTACCTAGTAACAGACTAGGTTGCCATGTTAGAAGCTAATATCGTTAGAAGCTTTACCTCAAAAGACACGGGTTTTATGCTAGTATATTTATATAGTATTATAATTGTTGATGATTTTTCAATAAACTTGGTCAAACTTCACATTGCTTGACTTCAGGACAAAAATTATTAGCCTAGTTTTCAGTAACAGAGGTAGTACCTAGTAACAGACTAGGTTGCCATGTTAAAAGCTAATATCGTTAGAAGCTTTACCTCAAAGGCCTGTTGCTGGAACCTCCACGTCGACCCGCTTCAGGCCTGAAATGTAATACAAAAATTAGATCCACCATAGCAGAGTATCCGCACACACAATCTCAATATAATACTTCATAAAAATCTGGTTTGCACTTCGAAGTTATCCATGGAACTACAAACATGTGCAAACACAATTAGGCCCAGTTTGGAATACAGGGGTTTCACTGGAAATAGTTCAGTTCTGACGGCATTCCATAAAATCCCGTGCTCCATACATGATCTTTAGAAATTTGTCCTCATAGGCTCATGCTAAGCTATTGCAGTCCTGTAGAACTACGGATTGCATATAATATATTTCAAAAGTTACTAGATCTGCCATAATGTAGCTGTCAAATTTACCCAAAATTGCTGGCCAGACAAAGAAGGCAAATAGCATTGAGTCAGTTGACAAACATAAAAAGGTAGGGTTTCTCTGCTGGCAACCAATTAGTGTGAAACTTTGGACAAGGAAACAATGCAAATGCATTGTCGTAGGTCGAGTCTTAGTGGATGATCCAGCTGATGTAATATGTAACCTATTGGGTTCTCTTTTTGTGAGGGAACTTATTGGGTTCTCTTTAAGAGAAGATAGAGAAACAAGCAAAAGTGTAGCCATCTTAATAACATCACTAAACTTGCACAGAGGATATCAAACATGTGCAACAAACACAATTCTGGTTGGCAAAACAATCAAATATTCATAAATGGCAAATTACGGAAATATGAAATTATCACTCACGTCATAACAACTGTTCTGGTAGGTCTGCCATTAGAAGCCCCGACAACATTTATACGAGGTGTCATAGGCAAACCTAAGTCACTTCCAATAACTTCAATCTTCATAGCTTTTCCATCAAGTAGAACGTTATTATAACGTTTCAATGCAGCAACTGCATCACTCCTCCTTGTAAACACCACCTCAGCTGTACCCTTCAAAAAATGAAAATCAAAAAAAACATTAGTACAGCAAGCTTCTAGATTAATAATCTCTACAGGCTTATTACAGCAAACACAGCATCCAAGTATATTTTATAAACTGATTGTCTGTAATAATGGACAAGCATGATTGCATTCAACCATACTTTTGCACCCAAGGTAACAATATGAAAAGAAACTAGCTACACACTACTAGACCTTTTATACTAAATTTTCTTTTCTGCCCATTCCTTTTCCACATGATATCAAATGCAAGATCACAGATTTTTGCACATGATATCAAATGCAAGATCATAGATTATCTAACAAAAATCATGATCGGTAACATATAATTGAACTGCAAATTAAGTATTCATCTAGAGAAAAGAGAAACTCAAAAAAACTGGAGCAAACAGAAACTGCTGAAAGAACAGCCATATTTTCACTTTGTGTCAAAATACAACACAGGCCACTTTGAGTTCTTATATAGATCAAATAATGCATGAATTTTTTTAAAGGTATGCCTAACATGCTCGATACTTAAAGCTGAAATACCACGAAAAATACTAACATTTTGGCGACCATAACCATCAAAGTGAACAGCAAATCGTTTCAAGTGACCAACTTCTGAAAACAGCTCCTGCAGGGCAAATTGAAAATATGTTAGTTTGTTAGCTATATCAATCTAGGAATGGTTAATTCATGGTATCAACTTGCTTCACCAACCTTTATATCCTCATTGGAAACACGATAGTCCAAGTTTGAAATGTACAACTTTGTACCAGTTTCTATTCCACTAGCCGCCATACTGTCACTGAACAGATCAGGTCTCCAGGTCATGTCTTTGGTTCGGCTAAAAGACTGAAAATTGCCAAACAACCAGCATGTGAGGAAACACATCGTCATAGAAGAACGCCACCTCAAACTGTTTGATATGATCATGACAACTATTAGGAACCACTTAGAATCAGTATCAACCATTATCGTAGAGTACCAACAAGTTACTTAAAAGCAGTCAGGCTACGAAGTACTGCAAGAAGTTAACAATAGAGAGGAAGAGAGTTCCAACAATATCACCAATATCAAAAGCCAGATATATTAAATGGCTCAAGCTCTTGCTCTGGAGACAGCCTAGAAGCACGCCACTGGAGTAGAGTCCAGAACTGTCTGAAGAGCCGGTATATTGCAGTTCCAAAATCCTTGTTTCATGTATCATACACATCAACTGTGGAACTCCATAATGTTTCGAACATATCGACAGAACCGGTGGAGACTCTTTTCTTCAGTGCGTCATGTACCACATGTAAAATTGCAAGAACTCCAGAAATTTTCTTTTTCATTTATTTCCTTCCATGTGTTTGATGAACAGATGATATCCTTCAAAGTTTCCATTAGAGGTATTCACCGTAGTTACTTCTTCCCCTCCATAAATGAAAGCCTGGAGGTGCTCTACCCAACAAAGTATTCATCAAAATACCAAAGTTAATTCTGCCCCTCCACATGATCAATGAGATGCTCTAGCCAACAAAGCCCCATTAGTGGTAAACTTCACTGTAATTACTGCCCCTCCATATAATACAACCTTGGGGGTGCTCTCCTCATTCAGTTTTCTACTTTATTCAGGAATCTGACCATGAACAAAAATATAGCGACAGTTTTGGCCTTGCCTTAGCAATAATGCGTGCAGATGGTCGGGCGTTAATCCCAAGCGGTCCTCGAGGAGGAAGGCCTGATCTTCCTCGCATGACATGCCCACCTCGCCCACCTCCTCCTTGAAAACGGTCACTACCCCTGTCTCCACCCCTTCTTGCATAAAATGACATCTTAAGTTGTTTCAGTCTACAGCAGATAAGACAAGTCTCCAACAATACAACGAAGAACCTGCAGAACAGATAGTAGTTGTAAGAATTTGAGCTGATCATCGCTCCATAAACCATACACATAAGAAACTACACAAGCATGTGAGGAGTAACAGGAGATGCATTTATAATGCTGCCAACTGTAAGGAAAAAAATGCATATCACAAATCTAATCCATTGACGATACATCCATACATATACGCAAATTTTAAAAAAAAAAAGAAGCAGCAAACACAAATAAATAAAGGAAAGCAAGCAGCAAATGGATATAACAAAGGATAACAGGAAGAAAATGCTAATTAAATTAAGGACAACAAGCATCAAAAGGGTTACTTTAAGAATTTGGTAGGAAGATTCAATTCAAGGATATGCTGGTCAACCTAGCCCTATCGAGACAAATCAATCATGAATTACTAACACATCTTAGTATCTTAAAAAAACCATTACAATTTATCGTAGGATTTCTAAAACACTCACAATTCCCTGTTGGCAAGACTGGATCACACTGTACATAAGCATCGATTGGAAAGAACGAGTGAGCCAAATAATTCCCCATTAAATTCCTCAGTAAGGACATACTATTCGGGAATGACCATTTCCGAATATCCAGGAAAACCGAATTCAACCCACCAACGCTATGCCATAACGATGTAAACGAACATCTAAGATTATATGCCTCTAGGTCAATTCGAATAAAGTAAGAAAAAACTAGCCTTGTCACACTGATTCAGGTCATTGACAACTACAAGATTACACCTTTTTCCTCCTGTCTGAATCTATAATTTGTCGCATAACCGCAAAGGCGTAGGAAGCGACGCGCATGTTGCGGCTCAGTGACAAGCTACTGCACAGCCCGCAAGGTTCGAACTGTAACCTGAATCCCCCAAACCCACCGAATTTCGTATCAATCCTAACGGACACTGGCCAACTATACCGGATCGACCGAGAGATCAAGAAGAGCGCCGGGTGCGCCGAGCAGAAGGGGGGAGGGGGCGCTTACTCTTGCGGGGTTCAGGGGGTCCGCGCTCGGCAGCCGCTCACGACGTTGCTGCGCTGCGAGGGAGGAGGGACGAGGCGGAGGCGGAGGCGCTCCGGGGACGGAGGCAGCAGAGTTTGGGAGCTTGGAGGGGGGAGGGAGAGCTGCGGAGGCGGCGTGCTGGGGTTTCGTTGGAATCAAAACCCTAGCCCCTCGTTTTATTTGCTTTTTTTCTTTTTTCTTTTCTGTTGAGGCGGAGAAAATAAAACGGCCAGAGCTCCTCATATTCGCATACCGCCATACCGGCGGCATCCACCGTCCTACGGCCATCCAACGGCGCGGCTCTCTTCAAAATTTTATTTGTTGTCCTCACAAAAAAAGATTTTATTATTGCCCTTTTGCCTACTAATTTCCGGTCTCTTTATTTTTTTTTTGGGATTTCTATTTTCGCCTTGTTCCTTAGTTGACTCTTTTCTCCCTTAGTTTTCCCAGTTTTACCCCAACGTTTGTAAACCCGCGAAGCAACCTCGACGGGATTCCCGTTTAGTTGACCGTTCTGTCACGTGTGGGGCGCGTCGTGTGGGGCGCGTCGTGTGGCCGCGTCGCGTGGGGCTGGTAGAAAGGGACGCGTGGGACAGGACGAGAAGCGTTTGGTTGGCGGAGCGGGCTCTGTCTCTCTCGGCCCCAAATTGGCATTATTTAGTGCACCTTTTTCCCCTCTTTCTCTCGTCCTTTTCACCAAATTAGTATAAAATCTAGAGAAGCTTGCATTTCTGACTTTCTTCAATTATTTGTGCCTTTTGGCCCTCGTTGTTTGCCCAATATGGCAGCAAATCTAGTACTCCCTCTGGTCCATATGTATGTAGTTAAATCTAGAAGCAAATCTCCAGGATAATGTACGATAAATTCACAGTCATAGTAAATCAAGAAAACTAAGTACGGCCAACAAAATATAGTAGACTAGGGATAGATAATCCCTAGATAATATGGATAGATAATAGCTGCATACACAGCAGCCAACATAGTAACAGGTTCTTCACAGCACCATCATATTAACATAACAACAAGGGATCCCTAGCTAACAACAAAGGGATCCCAACAACAGGCAGCAGCAGCAGACACGTCAGGGACTCCGCCTACCCCATCTGGCTCTGCCTCCACTTGTTGCTCTTGCTCCCCTTGGGAGCCTTGGGCTTGAGCGGAGGCATGCGGCCGCGGAGATCTCCACCCGCCGCAAGCTGCGGAGGTGCATGCCGAGCGCCCCGTGCTTGGCGCGGAAGGAGTGGACGTTCACCGTCGTGCCGACGTTGGGGAAGGTGTTGCGATGTTCTCGCATGCGTGACGAGGCGTTGAAGTCCGTGGCGCCGAGTCTCCTGGTGCGAAGGGGCACTGCACCTCCTTGGCGAAGTAGGAGATGTGGCCGACCCGCACCTCCGCGGACCAGTCTTGACGTCCTCCTCCTCTTCGTCGCTGCCGACGTCGCTGCAGACATCGATCCATATCAAACGAAACTAGTGAATGAGTTGCAACGATGACTAACGTACATGATAACAAAGTTAAGAAAACAGAGTCAGCCTCAGTTAGAGTGGACATGATTATATATCTACAGGGAAGGTGTTAGCGAACTAAAGCTCATGCACAACAGATTTGTACACAGCAATGGTTCGCTGAACCCTCCCTGTAAAAATTTGTGCCCAACCATTCATCATAGGCAAAGAAACAGATTCTAGATCTGAACTAGATCTAAACTTGAACACATTCGAGATTATTTGCAAAATTAAACGGTTGATATCTTTTGATTAGTGCATAAAATAACTGATTGAGATCCCATGATTACTTGCATAAATTAACTGATTGAGATCCAATATTACTTGCATAAATTAACCGAACAGCCGAACCCCAAATCTTAAACGAAATCAAGAAGTGATCAAAACAAAATGGAATAAAATCGGCGCAAATATTAGCCCAATACTCATCCATCTACAGATCCATCTACACCAGCAAAAATAGGGTTCAAAAAGGAATGGGGAACAAAAAGGAAGCAAACCGTAGTTACCTCGTTCCATGGGTCCTCCAGGGAGGTGTCGTAGGGGTTCGGGGCGGGACGTACGGCACGGGGTCGTAGGGTCGACCCATCCCGCCGGATCCGAGCCACCGCGCAGCGTCCGATGCACCGCGGCGGCGCGGCGGCGGAGGCGTCGTCGTCCGTATAGGGGACGGCGCCGAAGATGGAGGCGTCGCGCTTTGCGCCCACCTCGACGATGGGATTGGCATTCTCCTTGTCCATCTCTACGGCGGAGGAAGAGGAAGAGGGAGAGGGAGAGGGTTTTTGCTTTGGAGAAGATGATGGGACGTGAGAGAGTTGGCGATGCGTGAGCGAGTGAGAGTGACAGAGAGAGTGCGAGGAGGCGTCTATAAAGGCGAGGGGTGGTTAATGCGACCGCGTCCTACGCGTGCACCGGTGCACGTCTGCCGTCTTGGACTTACGCAGCGCGACACGCGTCCACGATTGCACGTCTCGACTTCTCCACCGCGACCCGCGTCTACGCGTCAACAATTGCACGTGTCCTCGAGTCTAACCCTGGAAATTTAGATATACTCAGGTATACCCTCGAGTCTTATACTAGCATTTTTTGTGTGCTCAATTTTCCCCTCGAGTGCTAATACTGGCTAGTGCAATATACTCAGTTTTACCCTCAAGTGGCTGGTCAACAGAGAGTCAACAAATGGGATTAACTAGTTAAATGAGTCATTTAATGTGCAAAAAAATCCTAAAAGAGTGGCACTTACTCATGGAGTCTTTACCACAAATTGCCACTTCTCAAATCATAGATAAATCATAGATAAATCAAGTTTTACCACAAATTGCCACTTCTCAAATCACCTAGTAGCTATGAAGGTGCATGGTTTTCCACAACAAGCCCTTCCCAAAACAGCTTCCCCCAAATCATACTTTGTCTAAATGAGGCCACAATTCTCACACTGATGTATATTGGTATTGCAAATAGTTTGAGGTAGGCCAAGATGGGTTTCATTGTACAAAACACACATTTTCCATTTTTCAAATCTCAAATTTGAATCCCTTAGTCTATTTACTACTCAGGTGCCCTTGGTTTCTTGATAGTACTCAGTTTTGCCCTCTCTCTTCACAAATTCTCGCAGACGTGCATCATCGCCCTGATTGGTCTAGCCCATGTCACGCGGATCGTGCCCGCCGACCGTTGATCGTATGATATAGGGAACGGGCAGGATAACCCCTCTCTCTCTCTGGCGGTTAATTAGCTTCCACCCTCTAAGTATGATGAAGGGCGGTTTTCTTATTATTTTTCACGCGCTAAAAATTATAAACTATTTTAGGCGTTACTTTTCACGCAAAAAAATGATAAACCATCAACAATTTGTTGTAGCCATTACTTTTCACGCAAAAAAATGATAAACCATCACCGATTTGTTGTTGCCATTACTTTTCACGCAAAAAAATGATAAACCATCAACAATTTGTTGTAGCCATTACTTTTCACGCAAAAAAAATGATAAACCATCACCGATTTGTTGTTGCCATTACTTTTCACAAAAAAATGATAAACCATCACCGATTTGTTGTTGCCATTACTTTTCACGCAAAAAAATGATAAACCATCAACAATTTGTTGTAGCCATTACTTTTCAAAAAAAATGATAAACCATCACCGATTTGTTGTTGCCATTACTTTTCACGCAAAAAAATGATAAACCATCAACAATTTGTTGTAGCCATTACTTTTCACGCAAAAAAAATGATAAACCATCACCGATTTGTTGTTGCCATTACTTTTCACGCAAAAAAAATGATAAACCATCACCTAATTTGTTACAAAAGCTGGTTTCAGTGAGACCTAACCAAGTTTGGCATACATGATGGCATACCTATAACAACAAGGAATATCTAAAAGGGAAAGTTTCAGAAAATTTGAAATTTAGGGTGAAATGATGCCATACATGATGCTGTTTTTCGAGGTTTTGACCTGAAAATCAATTGGGTATTATAAAGGGAAATAAAAAGTTCGAAAAATGTAAAAACGAAACAATCTATCTATCTATGTATAGAAGATCAGTTGTATGAAATTTGAGGTTATTTAGAGAAGGTAGAAAAAATCACCTTGTTAGAAAAGCTGGTTTCAGCGAGACGAAACGGCATGCGCTTAAGCAAAGTGATTTTTTCGAACATCTCCAAATGACCACAAATTTTCCATACATGATGCCATACGTGTAACAACAAGGAACCCTATCTAAAAAGTGTCAAAAAAGTTTGCCCAACCGTATAGCTCTATCAAAAAGAACCTCACCATGGCGCTAGTATAATTTTGGGATAGTTACAAACTTTCGTTACCTAACCTTCAACATGAAACTTGTTTCAAATTCATTTTGGCCTACGAGAAACAAATCCCAACTTGATTCGAGCACCACACTCCAAACGATGCCGATGCCGATATCGGCATGGTCGAACGGCTATGCTCGCCGCCACTGCTAGGTCAACGTCGGGATGCACCCTCAATCCCGTCCCCTCATTCGATCACGACACACCAGAGATACCGCCGAGGCCAATGCCGAACGTACATGCGATGCCAATGCCGAACATGCATGCACGCCGCGGCCACGCCGACCCGCTATGCTGGACGCCACAGACCGCCCGCGAGGTCTTTCCTTCGCCACCACACTCTCCTAGCACCCACCTATACACGCCGAAAGGAGAGACACTAGTTTTCTCTACATTGCTCGTGTTCGTGTCCGACACGGTCAGTCAAAGTTTTGACGTAGTCTTCGATGTCGTCGACCATTTCTTCTCTTCTTTGCATGGTTAAACGCGTCTAGTTCATATCTATCTAATGCGTCTGGTCTCGCCTCATGCAGTTCATTGTGGACGTCGATCTCATCTCGGCACCCCGCATGCCACCTCCTCCGTGCCATCGCTGTAGAGCTCCATTTAAAAATCTAATCCTACCCGTGTATTGCCCCTTGTATCAGCGTCATGGCCCCACTTGTCATTCGATATACCGAAGCCCCACTCGTTCGCGTTTTGGTCGGGATACGGCGATGCTTACGGTCAAACAAAGATGGATGGTCTGACGTGTCTTTGCGGGCTCTACGTGGCCCCACTAGTCAGAAGATAACGGTCAACCGTCGGGCAACCGGCCGTTACATCACGTGTGATGGTTTCGGACAAAAGTTTGGGTAAAGCGAGGAAAAACTAAGGAGCTGGGGAAAACTGAGTACAACTAAGGAACCGAGGGCACGAAAATAGAAATCCCTTTTTTTTTTGAAACAAATTTCTGGTCTTCAATACTAGGGTTAAGTGCATTTTTGACCCCTATGTCTTGCAAAAGTCTAACTTTAGTCCCTTAACTCTCTTTTGGTCTAAACATGTCCTCAAATTCTTAATTAAGTCCAGATTTGATCCGGTTTAATGATGGTTGACCAGTTTTTTAACTCTTTTTTGCCACCGTGGACAGGCTTAATCCACGTAGGACCATCTCACCTCGAGATCAGTTATGCAATTAACATTACGAACGTTTGCCAGCGAGATCATGAGCATGATCATTATTCGTTTGTCATAGTAACCCTAACTCTTCCCCGGTGTCTAACACTATGAGGACGGATAAGCCGGGCGATAAAGTCAGAATCGGCGGACATGTGAGGGCTTTTTCGTAAAGAGGAAAGGCGGATGCGGCTGAAGTGGCGCGGACGCAGCACACATGTGTGTTAGGGCAAGGGGTTTATTCTATTTGTTGACTGAAGACAAATAATCCCACATAGATTAAAACAAGCCAATTTTGTCCATGATGGCAAAAAAAGTCAGAATCGGTCAACCATCATTAAACCGATGTCAGGGATCAAAATTGGAATTAATTGAGAGTTTGAGGGCAGATTTGAACCAAAAGAAAGTTGAGGGACCAAAAATAGACTTTTGCAACAATTGAGGGACCAAAAGTGCACTTAACCCTCAATACTACTCCAAATCTATAAACTTTGTGTACAACAAAACCTAGCGCCTCCTCCATACATCATTCCCCTTCCACCGATCGCCCTCGCTCGCGTTAGGAAGGGTGGGCAACCCGATCTAAGTGTGGATGTTTAAATAAAAGTACTATTTTCCTTAGATTAGGCTAGGGCTGTCGTAGTGGTATCGTGTTGCCCCGAGCGACACATTGGCTTTGTCATGCCGTGTCGAGTTGCACATTATTGTCGTCATGCGTAGGCATTGTCGATGGTGTTGTGTCGTCTCTCTTTTGCAGCTCTGGCAACGGTTATTTACTACTTCATTACTGACGGTTTGCAGCATGACTGTTGTGGGTATACTTTATGGGTATATCAACGACATGGCCTGGATCCGGACAAGCCCGGGTGGCCCGCATGATGGTGATGGTGGCATTTGGCCCTGTCTCCGAACAGGTGTTCCGAAGCTGGGTAAATCGTGTACCACCGTCCAGAGGACTCTCCGCCCTATGGCCCCTACTTATTCTCCAAGTCGTGAGGATCCCTCCTCTGAGGCACCGTCGAATAGGCAACGACACTTGGCGCCCACCGTGGGGCCTGCGGCGTCTGGAGGCCGGAACCGGGAGGGTTCCGCCATGGGAAGCTACGACGATACCATCGCGGTGGGGCGTGTCCCTTACGCCGGGAACTTTCCGATCATCCCTCCGGACGAGTGCTGGATTCCGGCTAAAACCGCTCACACCAAGCTCTCCATCGTCCCAATCAGCCGCATCCACATCTTCATTTGAAACCGCTTCGTAAACGCCAGAGTCACGCTGACGCGACGCGCCGAGGGACGCGATCGCGAAGATCCAATCTGAGCCGCATGAGCTTCCTAAGGAAGATTCCGCCTTAGATCTGGAAGATTCAAAACCCACCCAATCCGCCCCTGAGCAGAAATATACGGTGGGAGACCAATGCAGATCTTTCTGGGTCTCCCAGGTGTTAGAGAAGCAAAGGTGTCACTTCGTGCACTTCCTCGCACATACTGGAACCGCCCTCCTCAGGACGGAGCCGGACCCATGCAGGTTGAGGCTTCCGGAGACAGTGATGTTCCGGATCAGCAAAAGGATGCCGGAGACAAAGAAGAATCAATCCTCGCCAACCTAAGCCCAACTTCCGACAATGCTTCCTCAATAGGCATGGAAGAATACAACCGCCTGACAAAGGAGCTCGAGGATGGGGAAAAGGGTGACGACGCTTCCTCCATGGATACGGAAGAGTACGCTCGCGCGCTGAAGGAGCTCGGAGGTGATAAGCAATCTAAAGCATGATCCGCCCAGCCTAAAGAGGTTCTCGCAACCTTAGCAGCGCTGGATCAGCAGGAAGCAGAAGATGAAAATACCCCCTCCGACCCAGGACCATCCAATGCAGGATCTCCGCTATCGCGGGAGCGGCCGCACGAGGAATACTTGACCCTGGAGGAGCTAGTTCAACAAGCAGGCACGAACGCCATGCTACAATGCGGTGACCCAGCATACCACTGCATGTTGTAGTATACAAGTCGTTGATATGATCTTCATGAAGGGACTTCTTCACAAATATCACATCCCTCAGTGGTACAACAGAAACATTGCAGGTCATAACACTCGATAATATATTACAATCATGGTCTTAACAAGTTGGTATTCTCACAGGTCCGATGAGAACACCCTACAACATAAGGTACTAGTACAAACCAACTTAAATATGAAAAGAGCTCAGCAACTTATTTAAGTATGCCACTACGCTGCTCGGCTCTATACTAAGGTATATCACTACTCCTCCACCTCCATGTCATCGGGTCCGTAGACTATCCCATAGTCTACTTCAACTCCTCCGGAAAGATCGGGTTCCTCGTAGACCAGCTCGTAGCTCCTTCTGGTGCTCCATCGGTGATGGCCTCCACTTCCGTATCACAGTCTAGCAAGGGTGTCGAAATAAAGTGAGTACAGGGGTACTCAGCAAGTTCAAAAGAGTAAAAGGTGTTTGATGCACTAGCTACGACCTTCGATCAGAAAATCTTAGGTCAATGCATGTTTCGAAATCATTTCTTCAAAAGGTTTATTTTATTCTGAAAACTATGCCCGTCAGTCTTCACAGGTTGACTAGAACTTCACGGAGTTCCTTTCCTGCCGCGTTAGCCCTTCCCAACAGGGAGTGACAGCCACAATTTAATACACTCTGCAGAGGTGCGTTACTTTTCCCATAAGAGATCTCACCCTTTTTGCCATCCGCAGGGACTTGCCCCCGTTCACACTTCCTTGGTGTGAGGCCAGGTATAAAGATCCAAGCCCACACCGCCTTCTCCGCGACCTCGCAGACCCACCCTTTTGTAAGTCTGTCCTCTCCTATATCTATGGGTAGACTAACCCAGGCACTTGTTCTCTCCTATACCATTAAGGTAGACTGATCCGAACAACTTATATGCCCTGTTCTATACACCATAGATAGACTGATCCGGACAACCCTTACAATCCTTCATAGTGTTGACGTCAGAAACCCACCTGGGCAATGGTACACCGTAAGCCGGAACGACTAGGGCTGCCCCCCGATCCCTCAGAGCGACGGCCCGCAAAGCCTCCTGGTCGCGCGCCGATGCAAATTGCAGGGCGTGCCACACCTATAGTCGGAAGGTGTGGATGATGCCTCGCTTAGTTTCTCCAGGGCACACACGTACACGTTAAATACGAGCCTCGATCGGCTCTCAGGTTGTCTGTGAATCGGCTCATGGAGCGATCCACCCATGATTCGTCCAAGGTGGCCGAATATATGGTGGTCTGCTTGATCATGATAAAGCATATGAGATCCACGACGATCTGGGGTTTTCACCACATAATCGGATCATCCTACTCACGATTGGGCCTCGCGCTCACGCACGGACCGTAAGCCAGCCCTAGACAAGGCCTAAAAACCAACACTAGGTTGATCCTCGGAACGTCCTGTCTAGGGGCAGCAAACTACACCCTACATGCCGCTGGATCCTCCAACTCTTTGTAAGGCCTAACTATTGCGGATATTAAACTAATCCTTGATGAATCAAGGAGCAATCGTAACGGATCAGATCTACTAAATAACGATCAAGCGGGGTGCCGCCCCTGCACCCATGATGAGGTACGGGACGGCTAGATGCGCAAGGGTTGCACTACGACGCATATGATACTAGGAACAATGCTAACCCTAACACATCTATGATAACTACGTTGCTCGCCATCAAAAGGCTTCGCACGAGCAACGCATGAACAACTAGGCAGGCTCGTGCTGCCTAGATCGCGAGATGCGATCTAGGCGCATGGTGCTTAGGAGGAACCCTCGAGACGAAGGAGTTGGCGATGCGCGAGATTGGTTTGTGTTGAACGTTGGTTGTTGTTTATTCCATAAACCCTAGGTACATATTTATAGTCCAGGGGACTTTCTAATGTGGGCGTGCACTAAACCGTGCACGAGATAGATTCTAACTTCTAAACTAAGATGCGATCTAATATGTTACAGATACACGGGCAGTTTAGCCCAACTTGGTATAAAAGGCCGATTCACGTATTTCTTCCACGTACAATCTTTCACGTCCATCTCGATCGCGGCCCACCTCTAGCTTGGTCAAATTCTGGTGATAACACATGCCCCCCTGGTTTTGGAAATGACATTTCCAAAATCATTATGCTTCCTTTCGTCGGGTCACGTCGTGGCAGAGCAGAACTGTTGCAGCATCCGTCATCATGACACCTTGTCTTCCCCACTTCTTCGTGAAGTTTGACAGCTTTAGCATCACCTCCTCGGAAACTGCAATGGCATTGAATTTCCACTAGGCTCCTCATTATTTAACCATGCCAACTGACCAGCCCTCTTCATCCCCTTCCTCTGCTCTAGCGGTCGATACCAAAAAACCCTCTCCTTCTGTAGCAATGTCTTCCTCTTCCTCCTCCGCTTCCAGCTTCTCCCTCCAATCGGCGCCGAAGAACAAGGAAGAAGACGATCCCCGCTCCGGGGCGAATCCCATCTCCTCCGACAAGGAGAAGAAAGAGAAAAGAGTGGAAAGGACTGAGGCCTCCCCCTCCACCAAGTTCCCGCCGAAGAAACGCTCCCGCATGTGGGCGGACAGCGAAGACGACGATGATGACGAGGAAGAGGAGGATGAGGAGGAGGAAGATGATTCCTCCTCCGCGGGATATCCTCCAACGAAGCGCCTCCGCACCTGGGCGGATAGCGAGGATGATGATGATGACGAGGAGGAGGAGGAAGCTCCAGCCGACAGCTGGGACAGCGATGGCGAGGAGCTTCCTGGGAGCAGCGCCGACGACGACGGCGACGATGAAGACGGCGACGACTAGTGGAGTAGGATTAGCAGTGCACTAGGCACCAGATCCCTCTTTTGGGAGCCCTCGGCTCTTCTTGTAAAGCCGTTTCTTTGAATTAATAAGAATTGTTCGTTCGATCTTTCTTCCATTAATTCAATCTCCATCTTCCCGCTCGCCACACCAAGACCGATAGCACACGAATCGGACTACTATTTCTCCTTAACCATGGTATTTTGCAATTCCACAGCCGATGATTGTTCATCGGCTAATCTGAGCAACCAGTCTCCTTCCCTTTCTTGCAGCAACCCCAATCGGCTCCTCCTGAGAATATAGAGCATCCACTAGATTAGCTGCCCCCCGAGCCTTAGCCAAGGCGAGGTCATCAACAAGGACGTGCTCGAGGGAACTCATGAAGCTAAACTGAACACCCTCTTGGCGCAAATCTGAACTCCGTGGGTCTCGTATAATTGTTCTAGAGTCGATGGCGGCGACATCGGCTTTTTTTACGGCCGATCGGCCCCCATACTTTAGTACCCATGATTGGATCATCCCCTTTTGCTGGCCGATTCTCATCGGCCTCCCTACCTTAGTGTCCATCATCCCACATACTTGGGAAATACTTCTTGAGGTGTTGACCATTTACGGCCACTGGGAACTTCTGCCCGTCCAACTCTTCCAACATGTATGCATTACCTTTCAAGGCCTGAACGACTTTGTACGGCCCGTGCCAATTAGGAGACCACTTGCCATATGCCTTGTCCCTGGTTCCTAACGGCAACACAGCTTCCCATACCAGGTCACCAACCTGAAACTCCTTTGGCCTAACCTTCTTATTGTAGGCCCGAGCTACCCGGGCCTTGTTTTCCTTGATCTTTTCCAACGACCAAAGCCTAAGCTCTGTTGCGTCCTCAATGGTGTCACTCATCAAAGTTGCATATTCGTCTGCCGTCAGGTCGTCCTGAAACGTGACACGCCTTGATCCAGCCGTAATCTCCCAAGGTAATACGGCTTCTTGCCCATAAACAAGCTGGTACGGCGAAGTTTTTATAGCTCCATGGCATGACATGCGGTAGGCCCATAATGCCTCTGATAACTTCTCATGCCAATCCCTTGGGTTTTCTTCAATCTTTCTCTTGATCAGCTTGATTAAACTCTGATTGGACGCCTCAGCTTGCCCGTTCGCCTGAGCATAGTACGGGGATGATCGGATTAGCTTAATCCCCATGTCATCGCAGAATCCCCTGAACTCTTTAGATACAAAGACCGAACCTCCATCGGTCGTGATGGTTTGGGGAATCCCGAACCTATGAATCACGTGTTCTTTCACGAACTTAACCACGTCTTCTGATTTTACCTTTTTCATAGGGACGGCCTCCACCCACTTGGTGAAGTAATCTGTGATGGCCAAAATCCATTCGTGTCTCTTACTCGAAGCCGGATGGATTTTTCCGATCATGTCCATGCCCCACCCTCGGAATGGCAGGGTTTGACGATCGGGTTCATCGCTGATGCTGGTACCATCTGAATCTTCCCAAACATCTGGCATGCCTGGCACCCCTTGTAGTAATTGAAGCAATCTTCAAGCATGGTGGGCCAATAGAACCCTGAACGCCTAATTAGCCACTTCATCTTGTGAGCCGACTGATGAGTTCCACATGCGCCTTCATGCACCTCGTGTAAGAGCCGATTAGACTCAGTTGGTCCCAGGCACTTGAGTAGTAACCCTTCCAACGTCCTGTAGAACATGTCGTCTCCTATGAGGACATACTTCATGGCTCTGTATCGACTTCCTCTAGCTCGTCAGCCGAGGTGAACCCGAACCCCAGCTTTCCGTCACCTGTGAGGTCGACGCCGAATACTGGGAGAGCTGGTGGCGCGTGTAGTATGGTCCGATCGCTGGGATCGACTTCTTCTTCATCCTTGCTGTGAGAGCAGCCGCCCTCATCACTACCCTCACCAGGGTGGTACCCCAGCTCCACCACATTGGTGCTGACGCCATGGGAGCGGGTGTCGTGGGAAGAGCCGATGAGGTCGGCTTCGCGGAGGACCTTGACTTCGCCATTCCGATCCTCGTACTCGACCGGAGTGCTTTCCGCCATCTCTGATGTGGATGGCGAGGTGGTTGTCGTTGAAGATGGTCCCACCGGTGCCAGAATGTGTTGACGTCGAAACCCACCGGCGGGCAGTGGTGGCCAACACCGTAGAGCCGGGAACGACTAGGGCTGCGGCTGGCCCCTCCCCGCGCGACCGCCGCAGCCTCCAGTCGCGCCGATGCAAATTGCAGGGCGTGCCACCGACCTATACCTGGTCGGAAGGTGTGGATGATGCCTCGCTTAGTTTCCTGCAGGGCACACACGTACACGTTAAATACGAGCCTCGATCGGCTCTCAGGTTATCCTGTGAATCGGCTCATGGAGCCGATCCACCCATGATTCGTCCAAG
The DNA here is from genome assembly GCA_030979885.1 of Lolium multiflorum. Lineage (NCBI taxonomy): Eukaryota > Viridiplantae > Streptophyta > Magnoliopsida > Poales > Poaceae > Lolium > Lolium multiflorum. The sequence goes on from CM061753.1 coordinate 159,509,559, forward strand.
GTGGCCGAATATATGGTGTCTGCTTGATCATGATAAAGCATATGAGATCCACGACGATCTGGGGTTTTCACCGCATAATCGGATCATCCTACTCACGATTGGGCCTCGCGCTCACGCACGGTGACCGTAAGCCAGCCCTAGACAAGGCCTAAAAACCAACACTAGGTTGATCCTCGGAACGTCCTGTCTAGGGGCAGCAAACTACACCCTACATGCCGCTGGATCCTCCAACCCTTTGTAAGGCCTAACTATTGCAGATATTAAACTAATCCTTGATGAATCAAGGAGCAATCGTAACGGATCAGATCTACTAAATAACGATCAAGGGGGCCCCCGCACCCATGATGAGGTACAGGGACGGCTAGATGCGCAAGGGTTGCACTACGACAGCATATGATACTAGGAACAATGCTAACCCTAACACATCTATGATAACTACGTTGCTCGCCATCAAAAAGGCTTCAGCACGAGCAACGCATGAACAACTAGGCAGGCTCGTGCTGCCTAGATCGCGAGATGCGATCTAGGCAGCATGGTGCTTACCGGAGGAACCCTCGAGACGAAGGAGTTGGCGATGCGCCGAGATTGGTTTGTGTTGAACGTTGGTTGTTGTTTATTCCATAAACCCTAGGTACATATTTATAGTCCAGGGGACTTTCTAATGTGGGCGTGCACTAAACCGTGCACGAGATAGATTCTAACTTCTAAACTAAGATGCGATCTAATATGTTACAGATACACGGGCAGTTTAGCCCAACTTGGTATAAAAGGCCGATTCACGTATTTCTTCCACGTACAATCTTTCACGTCCATCTCGATCGCGGCCCACCTCTAGCTTGGTCAAATTCTGGTGATAACACATAGACCAATAATAAGTCTACCCTCTCCTGTATCTAATGGTAGACTGTGCAGGACCACATGTCCCCACCTTTACCAAAGATAGACTGATCCGGTCCGTTGGCATGCGAGAGGGAAAAGATACAGCTGGCCCCAGAGCCATTATAGATCTTATGGTCAACGCGATATGTACGGCGCTAGAATCACTGGACGGCATTGGTACTTAGTCCTAGATGAATAGTACCCTTGCAATGGAACCTCCACCAATCAACACATACCATGGTTCCATTGCCAGCCACATAGTCATATTCATAATTGGAAAAGTAACATTTCATTTTCAATGCAGGAATGATAAGTCATATAGCTTTGCATTAAATTAATAGAAAATACTCAAATTTGACATGAGCAAGGGTGAACTTGCCTGTGGACTGCGAGATAGTGCAGTTCAATGCGTTGGATGGAACCTGGACCTCGGGTTCTGTAAAGAAGCATCATTGTCCGGTAAGGACAATGTTATAAAATCCAAATGATGCATGCATGGATGTATTATTTTATGTTGAATCCCTTTATCCCGATGAGTTATTACAATTTAGGGTTGAGTTAAGATTTATGCCTTTGGCAGTAATTTGCAATTGTTTTAATGTATAAAACACTTTAATTCACACAAGGTAACATAATTCAAAGCAAAACTACTTTATGTTGGTGATTCATTATTTATTCCAAAATAATTTGAAATAATAGAGTTGTCTCAATATTTTTGAGAATAAAAAGGATTAGAATATCTTCCTTTGGAAAATACCTTTTCAAATAGAAATGACTTGGAATAATAGAATTTCATTTTGAAATGTTTAAGAAATAAGTATTTAAACTTATTTGGGATTTTCCTTGATTTATTAATACAAGGAAATATAGTTTGAAATTCCAAATGTTTATTTTAAATTCATAAAATTCACAAATTTAAATTTGTTCATTAAATTTTATTTCATATTTTATTCTTATCAAGAATAATTTTTCATTCACCAATCCAATTTTTAATGGATTTTTAGAGTTGTATTTTATTTATTAAAATTTGGTGAAATAATGGCCTTTTTCTAAATTGTGAAAAGACTAAAATACCCCCCTGGACCCATATTGGGCCCAGCCCACTAACCTAAGCCCATGGGACAGCCCACTAAGGCGTGCCCATAGCGGCTCGGTGGAGCCGAACGGCCCACCGCTCTCACTCACTCGGCCCTCTCTCACTTTTTCCTAACCCTAGCTTCTCTCTCGCGACTCCCGTGGCGATGGCGTCGCCGCCATGGCCGCCGCCGTGCTCCGGCCGACTCCGAGCTCCTCCGCCGTAGCCACCTACCGAACCAGAACCGCCGCGAGCAGATCTATCGATCTGTCCGCGTGGTTTTCTCCTTCCCTTCCTCTCCTGGCGAATCGCCTCCGATCTGGATCTCGTGGAGAATCGCCTCGACGAACTCCGGCGAGCTCTCGTCCTCGCCGACGATGGGTGCGCCTCCGAGACTGACCTGGCGCAGGTGCTGCTTGCAGTACTTGTGCCGTCGTCTCCGTGCCGTGCTGTGGTGGTGTTTGTGCTCGTCGGCGTAACGCCGGCGCCTACCCTGGACTTGCAGCTGTTAGGGCCGCGCGAGCACTGCCTCGCCATGCCCTAGCCTCTGCTTCCAGGCGCAAGTAAGTGTTGCATCCACCTCTTCTCTGTGCGCCTCCCTTGGTACTGTTCTTCTTCCTCCTCAAGCTCTGCTGCTCTCTGGTGATCCTGTGATCACACAGAGCCATGCTATTCCTATGCAATTCGTCTGTGCTTTGATTAATTGCAAGATCATGGTCCAATTACCATTTACTGGTACTGGCACATGCTGCTCTACATGCTATTCATGTTGTTCTTGCTTCTCTGCTGCTCCTAGCATGCTCTATACTTGCCATGCTCTACTGTGCTTGCTCAAGAGCTAACTATGCCATGCTATGCTTGGTTATGACTTGCTTATGCTCACTGGTCTATCATGCTTGCTTGTCTAGGTGTACTTGTGTTGCATCTGTGACACTTGTGTGTGTGCCAGAGGTGCCTGTGATATGCTTCAGTGCTACTCCTGCAAGCCAATGATCCATTGGATCATTCTTTGCTTGCTGGCTATCCTCTCTGTGTAACTTGGCTTGCTATGATTGATCCATTTGATCAATTGATTGACAGTGATGGCTTACTGGCTAATACTGTGGCTATAAATTAACTGTGTTGCTCAACAGTGTGCTACTGTCAGTACTTAGCATGGATCTGTGATAAATTCATGCTTGTATTAATTTGATTATGATGAACTGCTTATGCAGTGATGATTTAATTACTTGCTTGTGTCTGAACTTGCTGTTCATGATTCTTTTACAAACAATAAGAGTCTGAATCCATTTCTGGATAATGATGCTTTGTGTTTGGCTTTCTCTCAATTGGTGCTAAGTGTGAAGTGACCTCAGTAGCCTTGCTACTGACTGGTTGCTCACATGGTTGGCTAGATCTGGTTGGCTACTCATCTTTGCTTGTATATTTGGGAATCATAGAAACTATGAATGCCAATATACTTGCCTGTGAAGAAATCTAGGGTTTCTGATGGTTGTATGCTTAGGATTTATTGTGTAGTCTTGGCTGCTAATCCTTGCCATCTACTGGTGCTATCTATGCATCAAATCTGGCTAGTGTGTGCATCTGTGCATATGTGCTAGTTTCTGTGCATAGGATCTGTACCTAGATGCTTTCTATTTTAGTGGCTTTTGACTGGCAGTAATCCTTGGTGAAAACCAAGTGATGATCTACCCATATGAGCATCTGCTCATCCCATGCTCATGCATATGATGGATTAGATCCATGGGATCTTTTCCAGGAACTAGGTATACCTTGTTCCAGCTCCTAGAAAGTAATGTTTTGTTGATGCAGACTTGGGTTTGTGTCACAGCTCTTCACCTCCAGGTCTTGGATGATCTTCTCAGGTCACCATGATTCCTGGTGGTTGAGTGGGTGTGTATGTGTTGGTTCTGTTCTTGCTCAAGAACTGGATGAACTGAGCTTGTTCTTGCTTCACCCTTACCTGGTGAATCTTGATCTGGTCGACTGGTTATGACTTCTAGGGTTTGTGCCCCTTTTATATGAACCCTACTTCTATCCTTGCATTGACACACAAGCCTGGCTTGCCTTGGTGACTAGGCTGATGCATTGCCTTGCTGTTGCTGCCTAGCACACTTGAGCTGTGTGCTCTCATATGCTGGAACTTGAGCCCCTGTGTGTGCTCAGGTTTGGTCTGCTGCTGCCCTTATCTTGTGCTGTCCATGGTTTTGGAACAGCACAAGTGTGCATGACACTTGGTTCTGTCCAAACTGAATATTTGTCTAACACTAACATTCTGGCTAGTGTAGATGTTTTATTTTGCAGGTTTTTGAAGATGGACATGGCCATGAAGAGATACTTCAAGTCATATAGTCTAGATTTTAGTTTAGGAACTATATTGTAATCTTCATTTTTATTTCTGTTTATTATTCATCAATTCTTGTATCAAGAATTTTGTAAAGACAATGTAATTTGTGTTGTGTTATCAATAAAGCTCAAGTTTTTGTTTATGAGCTTTTGCATTAAGTATTGTGTATATTCTTGATTAAATATTGTATTTGATACTCACTTTGAAATCCAAAATGATTTGAATATTATCTTGTGTTTGAATTTTAAATTCATACTTATATTGTGTAATGCTTATTGTTTAATGTATTAACACTTGTCAAATGAAATCAATTCCCCCAAATCAACAAGATACAAAAGAGATCATGTCGAAATTTCCCTAACTCACATTGCCTAACCCTAAGTGCAAAATGAGAGAGAACCTCGATCCCTCTTAGGTTTAGTTGCAATAAGGCGCGAAAATTTCCCCCGTTTTGCGATGAAATGCACATCCCATTTCTAAATCTACCCTTCGTTGTTCCTATGTTCTGGGTTATTACAGCCTCTCCCCCTTAACAGAAACTTCGTCCCGAAGTTAAGATTGGTACCTGAATAACTCGGGGTAGGACTTCCTGAGCTCTTCTTCGGTCTCCCAGGTTGCTTCTCGTTCAGGATGATGTTGCCATTGTATCTTGCAGTATTTGATTGCTCTATTCCTTAACTTCTTCCACTGTACTTCCAAAATCTTTTCAGGCTTCTCCACATAAGTTAAGTCTGATTGTAGCTCTATTTCTTCATGTGTAATGGGATCATCAGGTGCCTTCAAACATTTTCTGAGTTGTGATACATGAAAAACATTGTGAATTAGACTGAGCTGTTCCGGTAGTTCCAACTCAAAAGCTGTTTCTCGATTCTGACTGAGTATCTTGAATGGTCCTATGTATCGAGGACTTAGTTTTCCTTTTACTCCGAACCTTTTGAGTCCTTTCATTGGGCTAACTTTCAAATATACCATGTCTCCTACTTTTGGTTCCCAAACTCGTCTCTTCTGGTCGGCATAACTCTTCTGTCGACTTTGGGCTATTTTGAGTCTATCTCGGATCACCTCGATGACTCCTTGTCTCTCCTTGATGTAGTCCGGTGTAAACTCCTTGTTCTCTCCGGTTTCAAACCAACAGATTGGTGATCTACACTTCCTTCCGTACAATGCTTCGTACGGTGCCATCTGGATACTACTCTGATAACTATTGTTATATGAGAATTCCGCCAATGGTAGATGATCCTCCCATGAGCCTCCAAAGTTTAGAGCACAAGCTCTAAGCATGTCTTCAAGTATCTGATTGGTTCTTTCGGTTTGTCCTCCGGTTTGTGGATGATAAGCTGTACTGAAATCCAACTTGGTTCCTAAAGCTTCTTGGAGTTGTTTCCAGAATGCTGATGTGAAAATTGAACCTCTATCTGAGACTATCTTCTTTGGTACTCCATGCTTGCTAACAATCTCTTTCACATATATATCCACAAGCTTTTCTGCAGTATCCTTTGTATTTACGGCTATGAAATGAGCACTCTTGGTAAGTCTATCCACTATTACCCATATCATATCCTTCTTCTTACTAGTCATTGGTAGACCAGTAACAAAATCCATTCCGATTTCATCCCATTTCCACTCCGGTATCTCTAGTGGTTTGAGTAATCCCGCAGGACTCTGATGTTCTGCTTTCACTCGCTGACATGTATGGCATTCAGAGACATATTGAGCTATCTCTCTTTTCATGTTATTCCACCAGAACATTTCCTTCAAATCCATATACATCTTAGTACTTCCCGGATGTATTGAGTAAGGGGTTTCATGTGCTTCCTTCAATATGATTGACTTCACTTCTGGGTCATCCGGTACACATAACCTCTTCTGAAAGTATAGAGAACCAAACTCTCCGAGATTGAATTCTGACGGTTTACCTTCTCCAATCCTTTTGATTTCTTCTTGGATGAATAAGTCGTCTACTTGCTTCCGAATGATTTCATACTTTAAGTCTGAGTACATTTCATCCATGATCCTCATGGTTGCTATGCTTCCCACTGTATCACCTTGGATAAACAGAATCTGAGCTTCTTCGAGTTCTTTCCGAAGTTCCTTCGGAATCTCCCATTCTGTAGGTTGATTCTCAGTACTCTTCCTGCTTAAAGCATCTGCTACTACATTAGCCTTGCCTGGTGTATAGTTGATTGTCAGTTCATAGTCCTTAATCAACTCTAACCATCTCTTTTGTCTCATGTTTAATTCCTTCTGAGTGAAGAAATACTTCAAACTTTTGTGATCCGTATACAACTCACATTTGGATCCATAAAGGAATTGCCTCCAACTCTTCAAAGCATACACAACTGCCGCCAATTCTAAGTCATGTACTGGGTAGTTATGTTCATGTGGCTTTAGTTGTCTTGATCCGTAGGCTATCACCTTACGATCTTGCATTAGAACACATCCAAGTCCATTCTTGGAAGCATCACAATACACCGTGTAATCCTTTCCGGGTTCCGGAACTGCTAACACTGGTGCCGTGGTTAACTTCTCTTTGAGTGTTTGGAAACTGGTTTCACACTCATCAGTCCACACAAATGGGGTATTCTTCTTGAGTAACTTGGTCATTGGTCCTGCAATCTTCGAAAATCCTTCAATGAATCTCCGATAATAACCCGCCATACCAAGGAATCCTCTGATCTCCTTAGCATTCTTAGGTGACTTCCATTCCAATACTGACTGAACCTTGCTTGGATTCACTGCTATTCCCTCTTTGGTTATGACATGTCCAAGAAATTCAACACTGTCTAACCAAAACTGGCACTTGCTGAACTTTGCATATAGCTGATGTTCCCTTAAAATCTGCAGAACTATCTTCAAATGCTTGGCATGTTCTTCTTTATCTTTGGAATAGATCAGAATGTCATCGATAAACACGATCACAAACTTGTCCAAGTACTTCATGAATATCTTGTTCATCAAATTCATGAAAATAGCTGGTGCATTTGTTAGTCCAAATGGTACAACCAAGTATTCATGGTGTCCATACCTTGACACAAACGCTGTTTTTGGCACATCTTCCTTCTTGATCTTGATTTGGTGATATCCTGACCTTAAATCTATCTTCGAGAAGACTCCAGCTCCTTGAACTTGATCAAAAAGATCTTGTATTCTGGGTAAAGGGTACTTGTTCTTGATGGTTACATTGTTAAGATTCCTATAATCTCCACACATTCTCCTTCCTCCATCTCTTTTATCCACAAAGATAACTGGTGTACCCCATGGTGACACACTTTCTTGGATAAATCCCTTCTGTTCCAGTTCATCTATCTGAGCCTTCAGTTCCACTAACTCCTTTGGCCCCATCTTATATGGTGGTTGAGCTATTGGTGCTGTGCCTGGAATTAGATCTATGGTAAACTCGATCTCTCTATCGGGTGGCATTCCCGGTAGTTCCTTTGGAAATACATCTTGAAACTCATTCACTACAGGGATATCTTCAATCTTCACCTCCTTCAGACTATTCAGCTCCAATCCTATCTCCAACTGAGTGTACTTGTCTCCTTGAAACACTATCTGACCTCCTATGGAGTTTCGGAGTGATACTGTCTTGTCTCCACAGTTGATTACTGCGCCATTCTCCGTTAACCAGTCCATTCCTAGGATGACTGATATGTCCTTCATGGGGATGATGAATAGGTCCGCGAAATATACACAGTCACAAATGGTTATGACCTGTGCTTCTTTCACGTGGGTTACTAAGATCGTTCCCCCCGCAGATAAGACAGTTATAGGTGTTTCTAACTTAGAACATCTAAGCCCGAATTGTTCCACAAATTCCCGTGCAAGGAATGATGTAGTTGCTCCAGTATCAAATAATACTTTGCCAGGATGAGTAAGGATGCTGAGCGTACCTAAGACTGCTTGATCCGACTCTCCTGCTTGCTCCAAAGTTGTGCAATTCAGCTTCCCATATGGCTTTCCCCTCTTGTTGTTGTTGTTGTAGTTCCGGTTGCTGTTGTTGTTGTTACCTCCGCCTCGTCCTCCGGAGCTTTGTCCACTACATGACGCCTTGTTTGGACACTCTGGCTTGATGTGTCCCTCTTTCCCACAACCATAGCATATGATCCTGGGCTTCTGACAATCCCTTTGAATATGTCCCCTGTTGGAGATATGCCCAAGAGGCAATAATAAAAGTGGTTATTATATATCTTTATGTTTATGATAAATGTTTATATACCATGCTATAATTGTATTAAACGAAACATTGATACATGTGTGATATGTAAACAAACAAAGAGTCCCTAGTAAGCCTCTTAACTAGCTTGTTGATTAATAGATGATTAGTTTCATAATCATGAACATTGGATGTTATTAATAACAAGGTTATATCATTATATGAATGATGTAATGGACACACCCAATTAAGCGTAGCATTAGATCACGTCATTAAGTTATTTGCTATAAGCTTTTATTACATAGTTACCTAGTCCTTATGACCATGAGATCATGTAAATCACTTATACCGGAAAGGTACTTTGATTACATCAAACGCCACTGCGTAAATGGGTGGTTATAAAGGTGGGATTAAGTATCCGGAAAGTATGAGTTGAGGCATATGGATCAATAGTGGGATTTGTCCATCCCGATGACGGATAGATATACTCTGGGCCCTCTCGGTGGAATGTCGTCTAATGTCTTGCAAGCATATGAATAAGTTCATAAGAGACCACATACCACGGTACGAGTAAAGAGTACTTGTCAAGAGACGAGGTTGAACAAGGTATAGTGTGATACCGATGATCAAACCTCGGACAAGTAAAATATCGCGTGACAAAGGGAATTGGTATCGTATGTGAATGGTTCATTCGATCACTAAAGTCATCGTTGAATATGTGGGAGCCATTATGGATCTCCAGATCCCGCTATTGGTTATTGGTCGGAGTGAGTACTCAACCATGTCCGCATAGTTCGCGAACCGTAGGGTGACACACTTAAAGTTGGATGTTGAAATGGTAGAACTTGAATATGGAATGGAGTTCGAATATTTGTTCGGAGTCCCGGATGTGATCCCGGACATCACGAGGAGTTCCGGAATGGTCCGGAGAATAAGATTCATATATAGGATGTCATTTTATGTGAATAAAATGTCGCGGAAGGTTCTATGGAAGGTTCTAGAAGGTTCTAGAAAAGTTCGGAAGAAACCACCAAGGAAGGTGGAGTCCCTGGCCGGCCAACCCTAGTGGGGGAGGAGTCCCAAGTGGACTCCCCCTTAGGGGCCGGCCACCCCCCATATGGTAGGTGGAATTCCCACCTCTAGTGGGAATCCTAGCTTGGGAAGGTTTCCCACCATATGGAAGGTTTTGGGTTCGGGTCTTATTCGGAGACTTGTAGTCCAACACTTGGGGCTTCCACCTATATAATGAGGGGCATAGGGGAGGGGGCCGGCCACACCAAAGCCACCACCTTGGCCGCCCCCTTTAGTGGCCGGCCACCCCCTCTCCCCAAACCCTAGCGCCCCGCTCCTCCACCATATCCCGCACGCTTAGCGAAGCTCGCCGGATTTCTCCACCGCCACGACACCACGCCGTCGTCTTTGTCGGATTCAGAGGAGCTACTACTTCCGCTGCCCGCTGGAACGGGGAGGTGGACGTCGTCTTCATCAACAACCGAACGTGTGACCGAGTACGGAGGTGCTGCCCGTTCGTGGCGCCGGAACCGATCGTGATCAAGATCTTCTACGCGCTTTTGCAAGCGGCAAGTGAACGTCTACCGCAGCAACAAGAGCCTCCTCTTGTAGGCTTTGGAATCTCTTCAAGGGTGAGTCTCGATAATCCCCTCGTTGCTACCGTCTTCTAGATTGCATCTTGGCTTGGATTGCGTGTTCGCCGTAGGAAAATTTTTGTTTTCTATGCTACGTTATCCTACAGTGGTATCAGAGCCGTATCTATGCATAGATGGTTGCACGAGTAGAACACAATGGTTTGTGGGCGTTGATGCTCTTGTTATCTTTAGTTGAGTACTTTGCATCTTTGTGGCATAGTGGGATGAAGCGGCTCGGGCTAACTTTACATGACCGCGTTCATGAGATTTGCTCCACGCTTGACATGCAACTTGTATTGCATAAGTGGCTTTGCGGGTGTCTGTCTCTCCTACTATAGTGAAGATTCAATTTACTCTTCTATTGACAACACTAGTATCACCGTTGTGGTTCATGTTCGTAGGTAGATTGGATCTTGCTCGAAAACCCTAAACCACGTAAAATATGCAAACCAAATTAGAGAACGTCTAACTTGTTTTTGCAGGGTTTGGTGATGTGATATGGCCATAATGTGATGATGACTATGTATGAGATGATCATTATTGTATTGTGGCAACCGGCAGGAGCCTTATGGTTGTCTTTAAATTTCATGTTGAGTAGTATTTCAAAGTAGTTGTAATAGTTGCTACATGGAGGACGATCATGAAGACGGCGCCATTGACCTTGGTGCTTCGCCGACGATGATGGAGATCATGCCCGTTGATGATGGAGATCATGTCCGTGCTTTGGAGATGAAGATCAAAGGCGCAAAGACAAAAGGGCCATATCATATCACATATGAACTGCATGTGATGTTAATCCTTTTATGCATCTTATTTTGCTTAGATCGCGACGGTAGCATTATAAGATGATCCCTCTCACTAAAATCTCAAGATAATAAAGTGTTCATCCTTAGTAGCACCGTTATCAAGTCTTATCGTTTCGAAGCATCTCGTGATGATCGGGTGTGATAGATTCGATAAGTACATACAACGGGTGCAAGACAGTTTTGCACATGCGGATACTAAGGTGGCCTTGACGAGCCTAGCATGTACAGACATGGTCTCGGAACACGTGATACCGAAAGGTAGAGCATGAATCATATGATTGATATGATGAACACTTTGAGTGTTCGCCATTGAAATTACATCTTGTCTCGTGATGATCGGGCATAGGTGTGATGGATTTGGTTCGTGTGATCACTAAGACAATGCGAGGGATATTGTTTTGAGTGGGAGTTCACCTAGATTTTTAATTATGTTGAATTAAAATTTGAACTCAATTTGTCATAAACTTAGTCTAAACTATTGCAAATATGTTGTAGATATGGCGTCCCCAATCAATTTTAACCAGTTCCTAGAGAAAGAAAAGCTTAAGAGCAACGGTAGCAACTTCACCGACTGGTTCCGTCATGTGAGGATCTTCCTCAATGGCGGAAATCTGCAATATGTGCTTGATGCACCGCTAGGTGACCCTCCAGCAGAAACTGAAACCGATGAAGTAAAGAATGTTTACGCGACTCGGAAAACTCGGTACTCTCAAGTTCAGTGTGCCATCTTATGCAGTCTGGAATCCGATCTTCAAAAACGTTTTGAGCACCACGATCCTCATGAGTTGATGAAAGAGTTGAAGACTATTTTTGAGACTCATGCGGCCGTGGAATGCTATGAAGCATCGAAACATTTTTTCAGCTGTATGATGGAAGAAGGCAGCTCCATTAGTGAGCACATGCTTGTCATGACCGGGCATGCGAAGAAACTCAGTGACTTGGGAATAGTGATTCCTAACAGAATGGGGTGTCCTTCAATCACTGCCACCAAGTTACAAGAACTTTGTGATGAACTACAATATGCAGAACATGAACAAGGAGTTTCCTGAACTCTTTGGCATGCTAAAAGCTGCTGAGATTGAGATCAAGAAAGAGCACCAAGTGTTGATGGTCAACAAGACCACCAGTTTCAAGAAACAGGGCAAGTCTAAGGGAAAATTCAAGAAGGGTGGCAAGAAAGCTGCCACGCCTCCTATGAAACCTAAGAACGGCCCTAAGCCTGATGCTGAGTGCTATTACTGCAAGGAGAAGGGACACTGGAAGCGTAATTGCTCCAAGTATTTGGCGGATCTGAAGAGCGGCCTTGTCAAGAAGAAGAAAGAAGGTATATCTGATATACATGTTATAGATGTTTATCTCACTAGTTCTCGTTCTAGTACCTGGGTATTTGATACTGGTTCGGTTGCTCATATTTGTAACTCGAAACAGGAACTAAAGAATAAACGACAACTGCTGAAAGATGAAGTGACGATGCGCGTTGGAAACGGATCCAAGGTCAATGTGATCGCAGTCGGGACACTTCCTCTACATCTACCTTCGGGATTAGTTTTAAGCCTAAATAATTGTTATTATGTACCTGCGTTGAGCATGAACATTATATCTGGATCTTGTTTAATGCAAGACGGTTATTCATTCAAGTCTGAGAATAATGGTTGTTCTATTTTTATGAATAATATCTTTTATGGTCGAGCACCACAAAAGAATGGCTTATTTCTGTTAGATCTCGATAGTAGTAATACGCATATACATAACATTGATGCTAAGCGAATTAAATTGAATGATAATTCTACTTATATGTGGCACTGTCGTCTTGGTCATATTGGAGTGAAACGCATGAAGAAACTCCATACTGATGGATTACTTGAATCACTTGACTTTGAGTCACTTGATAGATGTGAAGCATGTCTAATGGGAAAAATGACTAAGACTCCATTTTCTGGTATTATGGAGCGAGCTACAGACTTATTGGAAATCATACATACCGATGTATGCGGACCAATGAGTGTAGCCTCGCGCGGTGGTTATCGTTATGTTCTAACCTTCACAGATGATTTGAGTAGATATGGGTATATCTATTTAATGAAACATAAATCCGAAACTTTCGAGAAGTTTAAGGAATTTCAAAGTGAAGTAGAAAATCAACGTAACAAGAAGATTAAATTTCTACGATCAGATCGTGGAGGTGAATATCTGAGTTATGAGTTTGGCATGCATTTAAAGAAATGCGGAATACTTTCACAATTGACACCGCCGGGAACACCACAACGAAACGGTGTGTCCGAACGTCGTAATCGAACTCTCTTAGATATGGTTCGTTCTATGATGTCTCTTACTGATTTGCCGTTATCATTTTGGAGTTATGCATTAGAGACAGCCGCATTCACTTTAAATAGAGCACCATCAAAATCCGTTGAAACGACGCCGTATGAATTATGGTTTAATAAGAAACCTAAGTTGTCGTTCCTAAAAGTTTGGGGTTGCGAAGCCTATGTAAAAAAGTTACAACCGGACAAGCTAGAACCCAAAGCGGAGAAATGCGTCTTCATAGGATACCCTAAGGAAACTATAGGGTACACTTTCTATCACAGATCCGAAGGCAAGATCTTTGTTGCTAAGAACGGAACCTTTCTTGAGAAAGAATTTCTCACTAAAGAAGTGACTGGAAGAAAAGTAGAACTCGATGAGATTGAAGAATCTCTACTCGTTGATCAGAGTAGCGCAGTACCGGAAAATGTTCCTGTACCACCTACACCGGCAACAGAGGAAGCTAATGATAATGATCATGAAACTTCAAATGAGACAGCTACTGAACCTCGCAGATCGACAAGGGATCGTACCCTGATTGGTATGATCCTTGTCTAAATGTCATGATTGTGGATAACAATGATGAAGACCCTGCGACGTATGAAGAAGCGATGATGAGCCCAGATTCCAACAAATGGCAAGAAGCCATGAAATCCGAAATGGGATCCATGTATGATAACAAAGTATGGACTTTGGTAGACTTACCTGATAGCCGCAAGGCTGTCGAGAATAAATGGATCTTCAAAAGAAAAACAGATGCTGATGGTAATATTACTGTCTATAAAGCTCGACTTGTCGCAAAGGGTTTCCGACAAATTCAAGGTGTTGACTATGATGAGACTTTCTCACCTGTAGCGAAGCTAAAATCTGTGAGGATTTTGTTAGCAATAGCTGCATTTTTCGATTATGAGATTTGGCAGATGGATGTCAAAACGGCGTTCCTTAATGGAGACATTGAGGAAGAGTTGTATATGGTACAACCCAAAGGTTTTGTCGATCCTAAAAATGCTGACAAAGTATGCAAACTTCAGCGTTCAATCTATGGACTGAAGCAAGCATCGAGAAGTTGGAACCGACGTTTTGATAAGGTGATCAAAGACTTCGGGTTTATACAGTGTCATGGAGAGGCTGTATTTACAAGAAAGTGAGTGGGAGCTCTGTAGCATTCCTGATATTATATGTAGATGACATATTATTGATTGGGAATGATATAGAACTATTAAGCAGTGTAAAGGGTTATTTGAATAATAGTTTTTCAATGAAAGACCTTGGTGAAGCATCATACATATTAGGCATCAAGATTTATAGAGATAGATCAAGACGTCTAATAGGGCTATCACAGAGTACATACCTGGACAAGATTCTGAAGAAGTTTAGAATGGACGAAAGTAAGAAAGGATTCTTACCTATGTTACCAGGCAAGGTCTTGAGTAAGACTCAAGGACCGGCTACGCAGAAGAAAGAGAAAGGATGAGTCAGATCCCCTATGCCTCGGCAGTAGGCTCTATCATGTATGCCATGCTATGTACAAGACCGGATATAGCACATGCTGTTAGTTTGACTAGCAGATATCAAAGTGATCCAGGAATGGAACACTGGACAGCGGTCAAGAATATCCTGAAGTACTTGAAAAGAACTAAGGATATGTTTCTTTGTTATGGAGGTGACCAAGAGCTCGTTGTAACAAGTTACACCGATGCAAGTTGGAACACCGATCCTGATGACTCTAAGTCACAATCTGGGTACGTGTTTATATTGAATGGTGCTGCGTAAGCTGGGCAAGCTCGAAGCAGTGCACGGTGGCGAAATCCTCAACAGAATCGGAGTACATAGCGGCTTCGAGGCTTCATCGGAAGCGGTATGGATGAAGAGGTTCATTGTAGAGCTCGGTGTGGTTCCTAGTGCATTGGGCCCACTAGTCATCTATTGTGACAACATGGGTGCCATCGCCAATGCACAAGAACCAAGGTCACACAAGAGGCTGAAACATATCAAGCTGCGTTATCATTCGATTCGCGAGTACATCGAAGATGGAGAAGTAAAGATTTGCAAAGTACACACTGATCTGAATGTAGCAGATCCGTTGACTAAAGCTCTCCCTAGGGCAAAGCATGACCAACACCAGAATGCCATGGGTGTTAGGTACCTTACAATGTAATCTAGATTATTGACTCTAGTGCAAGTGGGAGAGACTGTTGGAGATATGCCCAAGAGGCAATAATAAAAGTGGTTATTATATATCTTTATGTTTATGATAAATGTTTATATACCATGCTATAATTGTATTAACCGAAACATTGATACATGTGTGATATGTAAACAAACAAAGAGTCCCTAGTAAGCCTCTTAACTAGCTTGTTGATTAATAGATGATTAGTTTCATAATCATGAACATTGGATGTTATTAATAACAAGGTTATATCATTATATGAATGATGTAATGGACACACCCAATTAAGCGTAGCATTAGATCACGTCATTAAGTTATTTGCTATAAGCTTTTATTACATAGTTACCTAGTCCTTATGACCATGAGATCATGTAAATCACTTATACCGGAAAGGTACTTTGATTACATCAAACGCCACTGCGTAAATGGGTGGTTATAAAGGTGGGATTAAGTATCCGGAAAGTATGAGTTGAGGCATATGGATCAATAGTGGGATTTGTCCATCAGATGACGGATAGATATACTCTGGGCCCTCTCGGTGGAATGTCGTCTAATGTCTTGCAAGCATATGAATAAGTTCATAAGAGACCACATACCACGGTACGAGTAAAGAGTACTTGTCAAGAGACGAGGTTGAACAAGGTATAGTGTGATACCGATGATCAAACCTCGGACAAGTAAAATATCGCGTGACAAAGGGAATTGGTATCGTATGTGAATGGTTCATTCGATCACTAAAGTCATCGTTGAATATGTGGGAGCCATTATGGATCTCCAGATCCCGCTATTGGTTATTGGTCGGAGTGAGTACTCAACCATGTCCGCATAGTTCGCGAACCGTAGGGTGACACACTTAAAGTTGGATGTTGAAATGGTAGAACTTGAATATGGAATGGAGTTCGAATATTTGTTCGGAGTCCCGGATGTGATCCCGGACATCACGAGGAGTTCCGGAATGGTCCGGAGAATAAGATTCATATATAGGATGTCATTTTATGTGAATAAAATGTCGCGGAAGGTTCTATGGAAGGTTCTAGAAGGTTCTAGAAAAGTCCGGAAGAAACCACCAAGGAAGGTGGAGTCCACAAGGGACTCCACCTCCATGGCCGGCCAACCCTAGTGGGGGAGGAGTCCCAAGTGGACTCCCCAGGGGCCGGCCACCCCCCCATATGGTAGGTGGAATTCCCACCTCTAGTGGGAATCCTAGCTTGGGAAGGTTTCCCACCATATGGAAGGTTTTGGGTTCGGGTCTTATTCGGAGACTTGTAGTCCAACACTTGGGGCTTCCACCTATATAATGAGGGGCATAGGGGAGGGGGCCGGCCACACCAAAGCCACCACCTTGGCCGCCCCCTAGTGGCCGGCCACCCCCTCTCCCCCCTCCTCCTCCCATATCCCGCACGCTTAGCGAAGCTCCGCCGGATTTCTCCACCGCCACCGACACCACGCCGTCGTGCTGTCGGATTCAAGAGGAGCTACTACTTCCGCTGCCCGCTGGAACGGGAGGTGGACGTCGTCTTCATCAACAACCGAACGTGTGTACGGAGGTGCTGCCCGTTCGTGGCGCCGGAACCGATCGTGATCAAGATCTTCTACGCGCTTTTGCAAGCGGCAAGTGAACGTCTACCGCAGCAACAAGAGCCTCCTCTTGTAGGCTTTGGAATCTCTTCAAGGGTGAGTCTCGATAATCCCCTCGTTGCTACCGTCTTCTAGATTGCATCTTGGCTTGGATTGCGTGTTCGCCGTAGGAAAATTTTTGTTTTCTATGCTACGTTATCCTACAGTCTCTGCCCACAACTGTTGCATATGATCTGATTCCTTGGGTTCTGATTCTGACCTCCCCGGTTATACTGATTACCAGTAGGTCGGAATCGTGGTTTGAAACTCCGATCTGGAGTCGGTTTACTGACTGGGTACTTCCTTGGCTCGATACGAGCCTTCTTCCTCCTATCCTCCTGGACCTGCCTGTAGTCATCCTCGAAAGTGATTGCCGAATCAATCAGTTCCTGGAATTCTGCAGTCCGTGCCAACCTCAGTTGCATCTTCATGTATGGATTCATGCCTTTCATGAATCGTTTCTTTCTTTTCTCCTCAGTGTCCACTTCCTCAGGTGCATATCTTGACAGTCTATTAAAATCTCGGACATACTGCATGATAGGTGCAGTATTCTGATGCAGCTCGTCAAACTCTCTCTTCTTCAGCTCCACCACGCTCTCCGGAACATGGGCATCCCGGAACTTCTTCTTGAATTCCTCCCAGGTGAACACCTTTTCTGGAGGATGTACTGCCACAAGATTCTCCCACCATGATGCTGCTGGACCTGACAACAGATAAGTGGCATACCGAATCTTTTCTTCATCATTGCATCCAACGGTCCTCAACTTTCTTTCAGTGTCCATGAGCCAGTCTTCTGCATCCATTGGTTCTGGGGCTGATGCAAAAGGTAGTGGTCTTGCATTCTGGAAGTCTGATAAGGTTACTCCCCTGCCTTCATTACCCCTATCATTGATGACGTGGGTAAAGAAATCTTGCATGTTCTTGTTTTGACTCTCCTGGTACCTCCTCCTATCTTCTTCCATTGCCCTCATGTACTGTTGGAAATCTGGATGCATCATTGGATGTGGTGGTGGTGGTGCATCCTCTGCTCTAGCTGCGGCATCCGCTTCCTCCTTTTCTTTCGCCTCCCGCTCTCTCCGAGCATCTTCGGTTTCAACTAACGCCATTTCCCCCTAGTCCTGTAACAAAGAGCGATTACTCATAATTACACCATGCCAATGTTTTCTGAGCTCAACTCATTGCCCAGAACTAGTCACACAATGAAATCAAGAAGCAAATCCAAAGCAAACATTTATTATGTATATACACCATATATTACATAACTTACACACATATATTACATGTGGTACTTATATAACCACTTATTTGGCTTCAAGCCCAAGCCAACGGAATTTAAAATACGTTCTAGTACAATACCACCTATACTACTTTATTCTTCCTTGAAGCTCTACTCCTCATCATCTTCGTTCGCCTCCGCATACATTCCTGGGGTCCATCCGGTACAGCGACTCGTCTTCCGAACACCGTCCGGAACAAAGGTCCTTCCAGTAGGTATGTAATCTGAATCGGACGAAGTGCCGAGACAGAGATCAGTCATGCCAAAGTAACTGGACAATGACTCGTATGTATCCCCAGTAGGATTCATACCTCCTTCATTGGTCATCCATGAAGGGTTTCGATTCACCTGCCCCCTCATCTTCTTCTTCTTCTTCTTCACTCCGGAGCTTTCACCTTCCTCGTACTGTGATGGTTTTGAGAATCCCATCTCCAAGTCTAAAGAAATGGAATCAGTACCTTTCTCTTCCTTCCCGTAGTGTCGGTTAACATACTGGTTAACCCCACCACTTTCATCTCCAGTGTCACAGGGAATAGGTTCCTCCTCATCTCCATAAGGTTCCCCGAAACGCCAACCGGTTGAGTTTTCGATTGGTGACTCGGAGCAGTTTAGGTTCCATGAGTTATCTCCCCCATATCCAGAATCATATGATGCTGACACATGTGGATAATGTGGGACAAAGTTGGGTGTAAGTGGATCTCTCTGGGTTGCCTGGCCACTCCAATCTACAGGGTTGTTTAGGCTAAAGAAGGGTGTTGTATATTGGGGTTGTGCCCTCAGATCATGCATCCGAGCTTGGACTTTATCAGGGTCCGTGAACTCAGCTAGCATGTGGTCAATCTCACCCACCATCTTCACGTGTAGAAGGTACATCGTAGTCAGTAAAGACTTACAACTGTCCATGTGCTGTGCTGCAACTTCAGGATGTTTGTTTGCCATCAGCAGATGATTCAGAGCGGGATCCTCATCTTCCTCGGCATGAGGTATATGAGAATACTCCGAACATAGCAGTTCTACTGACTTGTGCTGCCTTATTTCAAGGATTGCCTTGAATATGGCCATGTGAAAGGCTGTGGTAAAGGTTTTGGCTTCTCCGTATGGCATTATACGGCTCATCTCCAGTCGCATAGGTAGTTGAACTGAAACTCTGTGCTTGGCTACTATCTCTCCATCATAATAGGTGTACTTGAAAACAGGTATCCGAGTTTCACAGTGAAGTTCCTTCAGCATCCCACGCAGGAGATCTGTAAGTGGTCCCTCATAATCACCGAGCCATCCCTCAACCTGCCTCAAAGTCCTCTTGGGAAACGTGTACGCCATTATGGCTGTATACAAAAGCAGAAAATTAGTAGTGATAGTGTATAATAATAGTTATAATAAAGAATTATCGCACTAAAATATATGATTTTTCTATTCTCAAGTGAATAAACATCATATTCTTAGAGAATCCTTTACTATTTCAACTTGACTCCTACAGGTTTCTTCCCTATACTAGGTTTTTCCAACCTAAGGTCGCAACATTTGCTCTGATACCAGCTGCGGTGACCCAGCATACCACTGCATGTTGTAGTATACAAGTCGTTGATATGATCTTCATGAAGGGACTTCTTCACAAATATCACATCCCTCAGAGTGGTACAACAGAAACATTGCAGGTCATAACACTCGATAATATATTACAATCATGGTCTTAACAAGTTGGTATTCTCACAGGTCCGATGAGAACACCCTACAACATAAGGTACTAGTACAAACCAACTTAGATATGAAAAGAGCTCAGCAACTTATTTAAGTATGCCACTACGCTGCTCGGCTCTATACTACTCAGGTATATCACTACTCCTCCACCTCCATGTCATCGGGTCCGTAGACTATCCCATAGTCTACGCCTTCAACTCCTCCGGAAAGATCAGGTTCCTCGTAGACCAGCTCGTAGCTTCCTTCTGGTGCTCCATCGGTGATGGCCTCCACTTCCGTATCACAGTCTAGCAAGGGTGTCGAAATAAAGTGAGTACAGGGGTACTCAGCAAGTTCAAAAGAGTAAAAGGTGTTTGATGCACTAGCTACGACCTTCGATCAGAAAATCTTAGGTCAATGCATGTTTCGAAATCATTTCTTCAAAAGGTTTATTTTATTCTGAAAACTATGCCCGTCAGTCTTCACAGGTTGACTAGAACTTCACGGAGTTCCTTTCCTGCCGCGTTCGCAGTTCCCTTCCCGGAACAGGGAGTGACAGCCACAATTTAATACACTCTGCAGAGGTGCGTTACTTTTCCCATAAGAGATCTCACCCTTTTTGCCATCCGCAGGGACTTGCCCCCGTTCACACTTCCTTGGTGTGAGGCCAGGTATAAAGATCCAAGCCCACACCGCCTTCTCCGCGACCTCGCAGACCCACCCTTTTGTAAGTCTGTCCTCTCCTATATCTATGGGTAGACTAACCCAGGCACTTGTTCTCTCCTATACCATTAAGGTAGACTGATCCGAACAACTTATATGCCCTGTTCTATACACCATAGATAGACTGATCCGGACAACCCTTACAATCCTTCATAGACCAATAATAAGTCTACCCTCTCCTGTATCTAATGGTAGACTGTGCAGGACCACATGTCCCCACCTTTACCAAAGATAGACTGATCCGGGCAACCCTTATTACCAATCCGTTGGCATGCGAGAGGGAAAAGATACAGCTGGCTTCCCCAGAGCCATTATAGATCTTATGGTCAACGCGATATGTACGGCGCTAGAATCACTGGACGGCATTGGTACTTAGTCCTAGATGAATAGTACCCTTGCAATGGAACCTCCACCAATCAACACATACCATGGTTCCATTGCCAGCCACATAGTCATATTCATAATTGGAAAAGTAACATTTCATTTTCAATGCAGGAATGATAAGTCATATAGCTTTGCATTAAATTAATAGAAAATACTCAAATTTGACATGAGCAAGGGTGAACTTGCCTGTGGACTGCGAGATAGTGCAGTTCAATGCGTTGGATGGAACCTGGACCTCGGGTTCTGTAAAGAAGCATCATTGTCCGGTAAGGACAATGTTATAAAATCCAAATGATGCATGCATGGATGTATTATTTTATGTTGAATCCCTTTATCCCGATGAGTTATTACAATTTAGGGTTGAGTTAAGATTTATGCCTTTGGCAGTAATTTGCAATTGTTTTAATGTATAAAACACTTTAATTCACACAAGGTAACATAATTCAAAGCAAAACTACTTTATGTTGGTGATTCATTATTTATTCCAAAATAATTTGAAATAATAGAGTTGTCTCAATATTTTTGAGAATAAAAAGGATTAGAATATCTTCCTTTGGAAAATACCTTTTCAAATAGAAATGACTTGGAATAATAGAATTTCATTTTGAAATGTTTAAGAAATAAGTATTTAAACTTATTTGGGATTTTCCTTGATTTATTAATACAAGGAAATATAGTTTGAAATTCCAAATGTTTATTTTAAATTCATAAAATTCACAAATTTAAATTTGTTTATTAAATTTTATTTCATATTTTATTCTTATCAAGAATAATTTTTCATTCACCAATCCAATTTTTAATGGATTTTTAGAGTTGTATTTTATTTATTAAAATTTGGTGAAATAATGGCCTTTTTCTAAATTGTGAAAAGACTAAAATACCCCCTGGACCCATATTGGGCCCAGCCCACTAACCTAAGCCCATGGGACAGCCCACTAAGGCGTGCCCATAGCGGCTCGGTGGAGCCGAACGGCCCACCGCTCTCACTCACTCGGCCCTCTCTCACTTTTTCCTAACCCTAGCTTCTCTCTCGCGACTCCCGTGGCGATGGCGTCGCCGCCATGGCCGCCGCCGTGCTCCGGCCGACTCCGAGCTCCTCCGCCGTAGCCACCTACCGAACCAGAACCGCCGCGAGCAGATCTATCGATCTGTCCGCGTGGTTTTCTCCTTCCCTTCCTCTCCTGGCGAATCGCCTCCGATCTGGATCTCGTGGAGAATCGCCTCGACGAACTCCGGCGAGCTCTCGTCCTCGCCGACGATGGGTGCGCCCTGGGGCTGACCTGCGCGCAGGTGCGCACGGTACTTGTGTCGTCGTCTCCGTGCCGTGCTGTGGTGGTGTTTGTGCTCGTCGGCGTAACGCCGGCGCCTACCCTGGACTTGCAGGTTAGGGCCGCGCGAGCACTGCCTCGCCATGCCCTAGCCTCTGCTTCCAGGCGCAAGTAAGTGTTGCATCCACCTCTCCTCTGTGCGCCTCCCCTTGGTACTGTTCTTCTTCCTCCTCAAGCTCTGCTGCTCTCTGGTGATCCTGTGATCACACAGAGCCATGCTATTCCTATGCAATTCGTCTGTGCTTTGATTAATTGCAAGATCATGGTCCAATTACCATTTACTGGTACTGGCACATGCTGCTCTACATGCTATTCATGTTGTTCTTGCTTCTCTGCTGCTCCTAGCATGCTCTATACTTGCCATGCTCTACTGTGCTTGCTCAAGAGCTAACTATGCCATGCTATGCTTGGTTATGACTTGCTTATGCTCACTGGTCTATCATGCTTGCTTGTCTAGGTGTACTTGTGTTGCATCTGTGACACTTGTGTGTGTGCCAGAGGTGCCTGTGATATGCTTCAGTGCTACTCCTGCAAGCCAATGATCCATTGGATCATTCTTTGCTTGCTGGCTAACCTCTCTGTGTAACTTGGCTTGCTATGATTGATCCCTTTGATCAATTGATTGTCAGTGATGGCTTACTGGCTAATACTGTGGCTATAAATTATCTGTGTTGCACAACAGTGTGCTATTGTCAGTACTTAGCATGGATCTGTGATAAATTCATGCTTGTATTAATTTGATTATGATGAACTGCTTATGCAGTGATGATTTAATTACTTGCTTGTATATGAATTTGCTGTTCATGATTCTTTTACAAACAATAAGAGTCTGAATCCATTTCTGGATAGTGATGCTTTGTGTTTGGCTTTCTCTCAATTGGTGCTAAGTGTGAAGTGACCTCAGTAGCCTTGCTACTGACTGGTTGCTCACATGGTTGGCTAGATCTGGTTGGCTACTCATCTTTGCTTGTATATTTGGGAATCATAGAAACTATGAATGCCAATATACTTGCCTGTGAAGAAATCTAGGGTTTCTGATGGTTGTATGCTTAGGATTTATTGTGTAGTCTTGGCTGCTAATCCTTGCCATCTACTGGTGCTATCTATGCATCAAATCTGGCTAGTGTGTGCATCTGTGCATATGTGCTAGTTTCTGTGCATAGGATCTGTACCTAGATGCTTTCTATTTTAGTGGCTTTTGACTGGCAGTAATCCTTGGTGAAAACCAAGTGATGATCTACCCATATGAGCATCTGCTCATCCCATGCTCATGCATATGATGGATTAGATCCATGGGATCTTTTCCAGGAACTAGGTATACCTTGTTCCAGCTCCTAGAAAGTAATGTTTTGTTGATGCAGACTTGGGTTTGTGTCACAGCTCTTCACCTCCAGGTCTTGGATGATCTTCTCAGGTCACCATGATTCCTGGTGGTTGAGTGGGTGTGTATGTGTTGGTTCTGTTCTTGCTCAAGAACTGGATGAACTGAGCTTGTTCTTGCTTCACCCTTACCTGGTGAATCTTGATCTGGTCGACTGGTTATGACTTCTAGGGTTTGTGCCCCTTTTATATGAACCCTACTTCTATCCTTGCATTGACACACAAGCCTGGCTTGCCTTGGTGACTAGGCTGATGCATTGCCTTGCTGTTGCTGCCTAGCACACTTGAGCTGTGTGCTCTCATATGCTGGAACTTGAGCCCCTGTGTGTGCTCAGGTTTGGTCTGCTGCTGCCCTTATCTTGTGCTGTCCATGGTTTTGGAACAGCACAAGTGTGCATGACACTTGGTTCTGTCCAAACTGAATATTTGTCTAACACTAACATTCTGGCTAGTGTAGATGTTTTATTTTGCAGGTTTTTGAAGATGGACATGGCCATGAAGAGATACTTCAAGTCATATAGTCTAGATTTTAGTTTAGGAACTATATTGTAATCTTCATTTTTATTTCTGTTTATTATTCATCAATTCTTGTATCAAGAATTTTGTAAAGACAATGTAATTTGTGTTGTGTTATCAATAAAGCTCAAGTTTTTGTTTATGAGCTTTTGCATTAAGTATTGTGTATATTCTTGATTAAATATTGTATTTGATACTCACTTTGAAATCCAAAATGATTTGAATATTATCTTGTGTTTGAATTTTAAATTCATACTTATATTGTGTAATGCTTATTGTTTAATGTATTAACACTTGTCAAATGAAATCAATTCCCCCAAATCAACAAGATACAAAAGAGATCATGTCGAAATTTCCCTAACTCACATTGCCTAACCCTAAGTGCAAAATGAGAGAGAACCTCGATCCCTCTTAGGTTTAGTTGCAATAAGGCGCGAAAATTTCCCCCGTTTTGCGATGAAATGCACATCCCATTTCTAAATCTACCCTTCGTTGTTCCTATGTTCTGGGTTATTACAGCAACAGAAGTCCTCAACAGACCTATAACTCCTAACGAAGCCGAGATCCGAAGCTCTAGAAGCTACAAGGAAGGAGATGCGCCACCGCCAAGTTTGCGATCCGCAATGGCGATGCTGGATGAAAGGAAAGAGGCGGAAACCATCATGAACAATTTCCTCAAAAGAGAGCGCGAAGTTGTGGAATCGCTGGAACATGCCAAGCAACTCCGAAAGCACTGGGAGGCCAAGATGAGCGAGGCTCAGAAGGATGCTGATAGGATCAGGCGGGAGGCTATTACTCCTCGCAAGATCACCTTCGCAACTCCCACTGATCAACAGCCGCTCACAACCCCAAAGGACAACATGAAGAAAGCTTCGGAGATACTAGCCAAGAAGGACGAGGAGATCGATATCAACTACGTTCGTACGCTCGTTGCCTCAGCAATGACGACGAGCAAGGCGAATACCGCGCGGTGGAATCCAACCCGGATCACTGTGTATCCACCACGCAGAAGGACGCCCCCGGCACTCAGCATCGTGATGATGAATCGCGCACCGGATCCACGGAGCGCAGGAGAAAAACCAAAGAACATCCAAACCCGATCCCGGTGCCTTCGGAATCACCTCCAGAGACCCGGAGGGAAAGGGCTCGATGTATCTTGGCAAATACGCGAATCCGTCACCTCCACCTCGGATCCCGTCCTCCCCTCCACCTCGCCGCCGTAGTCAGCGGAAACACCAGGCCCCCATGGGCCCGGTGGAGTCAACATCCGCGACAACGTGCCGCCGCCGAGGAAGAGCGTACGCCGGAACCCCGCCGGAGCCGAAACGACGATCGCGAGCCCGAGCCTAGAAGAAGTCGGAACGAAGAATGCGAGCCTGAGCCCCGCATAAGCCGGAACAACGGAGGCGACCGTCATCAAGGAAGGTAGCCACCGAGCGGAGTCGGCGCGGGGAAGAGCGCCGGGAATACGAGGCGGAAGCAAAAAATCCTACGGCCCCCTCACGGATCTCCCTCACCACCACCAGGAGGTGGAGGCGGAGGCCGGAGGTCTCGCTCCCGCTCAAAGACCCCTGTCGGCGGCCCGCGCGATGCACGGGAACGTCTCAATGAATACAGAACGGACTACATTGGCCCAAAGTGCTTTGGCAGGATGATTCGAGAGGAACCAACGCCAAGAAGCTTGAACACAAGCTACCGGAAACCTGAAGCATTATGATGGCGGTGAAAGGCCGGATACCTGGATGAGGATTACTACAATGCAGTAACCTTTGCCGGAGGAACCCCCAACATAGCCTGCCGCATGCTCCGGTTGTACATTATTGGTCCAGCTCGTGTTTGGCTCAGCGACCTCGAGAAGAACTCCATCTTTTGATGATTTGACCTGAAGAACGCCTTCGAGAGCCACTTCAGGGGCACCTACAAGAGACCTGTCACGACAAGCGATCTACATGCATGTATCCAGAAGAAGGGTGAAACATCAAGGAATTTCCTCACCCGATGGTTAGCAACCAGAAACGAGTGCGAGAACGTGGATAACCACTCAGCTATGCACGCCTTCATTGGTGGCTTGCAGAGGGGAGGACTGCTGCGGCACAAGCTTACTTGCTTGGTAAATGCAAACAAACTGACATTGGATGAGATGATTACCATCACCAGTGATCTGCCGATGATGACGCGGCGAAGACCTCGCAGCCACAGCCATACCCCTGCACCAACAAAAGAAAAACCGTGGCAATGGCGGCAACAAGCGGAAGAACCCCTCTAAAGACCAAAAGGGCGGAGGATCCGACATGGTCGCCATGACGTTCCAACGCGGAGGTCCAGGAGGCGGAAGAGGCCACGGACGTGGTGGCGGAGCCGGCCGGGGCCAGCAGCGCGCTGACGAAGTCACCGCTGCCGGAACCCACGCTCCCCAGACGTACGAGGAGTACAGGGATATGTCGTGCCTGGCCCATCTAGATCCGGCCACGGGAAAATCCACTCACACCAACCGCAACTGCTAGTGGGTCAATGACCTCAAATCTGACCCGGAAGCAGGATACAAGCGAGCCCGGAAGCACGGCCCTCGCGGCAAAGGAGGCAAGGGAAAGAACAAAGACAAGGACGAGGACAGTTCCGAGGCGATGGACGAAGATGATGCTTCGCCGGATCCCAAAGAGGGCACCGCAGCTAACAAATCCAACCCTTCGCAAAAAGAATGTCGGAACCTACCACACCTTCCTCGGAACCCCAACAGTCTGGGCCAAGAAATCGGCGATCCGGCTCTTGAACGCCACAGTTCTGGCTATGCCGCAGTATGTCAAGTGATCGGAGAAAGCCTGCACTTTCGACGGGTCGGATCATCCGTTCGTCATCCCCAAAGAATGCTACGCTCTGGTTGTAAGTCCCCGCATTGACGGGTATGACTTCTCCAAGTGCCTTATGGACGGCGGAGCCAGCTTGAACATCATGTACCTGGAGACCCTCGAGAGGATGAACCTTACCAAGGAACAGCTCAAGCACAGCACCACTGAATTCCATGGTGTGGTTCCGGGTAAAAAGGCTAACTCCCTGGGCAGCATCAAACTTCCCGTGGCCTTCGGCGATGTTAACAATTTCCGCGAAGAGATGATCACGTTCAAAGTAGTGCCCTTCAAGAGCTCCTACCACGTAATCTTCGGCAGGCCCACCTACCACAAGTTCCACGCACGGGCATGCTACATCTACAATAAGCTCAAGATTCCGGGTCCTAACGGTATGATCACCGTATCCGGAGACTACAAGAAAGCTAGGGACTGCGAGGAGGGCGAAGCCGCCTTTGCAGAATCCGTCATATCTGGAGAGGAGCTACAAGGCTACAGAGCCGCGGTGGATCCGAGTGAGATGCAGACCACCAAGAAGCAGATCTCCGAACAGAAGAACTCGTTCAAGGCCGCGATAGACACCAAGAAGCGCGACCTCATAGAAGGCGATAGCTCTAAGCAGGTGTCAGTCGGAGCCAACATGGACCCCAAATAGGAAAGCGCGCTCGTCGAGTTCCTCCGAGCTAACATGGACATCTTCGCATGGCAACCTTCTGACATGTCCGGAGTACCAAGGGAACTCGCCGAGCACTACCTCAACATAAATCCGGGTGCAAAACCGGTGAAGCAAGCTATGCGACGCTTTGGAGACAAGAAGCGCCGCGCCATAGGAATGGAGTTAGCAAAGTTACTAGAGGCAGGTTTTGTAGTAGAAGTTATCCATACTGATTGGGTCGCAAATCCCGTCCTTGTACCCAAAAAGAATTCTGAAATACTAAGAATGTGCATCGATTACTCCGGCTTGAATAAGCATTGTCCGAAGGATCCGTTCCCCTTGCCGCGCATTGACCAAGTCATTGATTCGACGGCGGGGGCGGAACTTCTGTGTTTTCTTGACGCATATTCCGGGTATCATCAGATCCGGATGAAGAAGTCCGACCAAAAGGCGACCTCGTTCATCACACCCTTTGGCACTTACTGCTATGTTACTATGCCCTTTGGCTTGAAAAATGCAGGTGCCACCTACCAACGTACGATGCAGCGGTGCTGAAGGACCAAATTGGCCGGAACGTGCACGCCTACGTCGACGACATCGCGGTCATGACCCGGAAAGGATCCGACTTGATCAGCGACCTCACGGAAACCTTTGAAAATCTCCGACGGTACAAGATGATGTTGAATCCGCTGAAGTGCGTCTTTGGCGTACCAGCCGGAAAACTCCTTGGCTTCATTGTCTCTCATAGAGGCATTGAGGTTAACCCGGAAAAGATCAAGGCTATCCTGAGCATCAAAAGGCCAACTTGTCTCAAAGATGTGCAACGATTAACTGGTTGTGTTGCAGCAATCAGTAGGTTTGTTAGCCGTCTTGGCGAGAAGGCGCTACCTCTATACAAGCTGCTGAAGAAAGCAGACAAATTTGTGGGACGATGACCCACAAGTATAGGGGTGTATCGTAGTACTTTCGATAAATAAGAGTGTCGAACCCAACGAGGAGCAGAAGGTGTTGACAAGCAGTTTCCATGAAGGATTCACTGTAAATGCTCACAGACAAGTATTCGGGGTGTTTTGATATAGCAGATAAATAAAGTACAAGTAAATAAAATGCGAGAGAAATAATTGCAGCGGCCCAATCCTTTTTAGCACAAAGGACAAGCCGGTTTGTTTACTTATAATGACCAAACGTTCTTGAGGACACACGGGGATTTTAGTCTAGTGCTTTCGCTTCATGTAGCTAAATAATCTTCATTGTTTTGATAAGTGTTGTGTGGGTGAACCTATGCTAATGCACCACCCTTCCTAGGACTAATACATACTTGTGATTATACCCCTTGCAAGCATCCGCAACTACAAGAAAGTAATTAAGATAAATCTAACCACAACCTTAAACTCTGAGATCCTGCGATCCCTCTTGCATCGATATACTAACGGGGGCTTAGGTTTCTGTCACTCCGGCAACCCCGCAATTAGCAACCGAATACAAGATGCACTCCCCTAGGCCCATAAATGGTGAAGTGTCGTGTAGTCGACGTTCACACGACACCACTAGAAGAATGACACCACAACTTAAATATCATAACATTGAATATTACTCAACCATAATTCACTACTAGCATTTAGACTTCACCCATGTCCTCAAGAACTAAACGAACTACTCACGAGACATCATATGGAATACAATCAGAGGTGATATGATGATGAATAACAATCTGAACATAAACCTTGATTCAATGGTTTCACTCAATAGCATCTATAACAAGTAGAGAATAATGCCGGGAGAGTTTCCCCTATCATACAATCAAGATTTAACCCAAATTGTTACAGCGGTGACGAGGTGCAGCGGTGGTGATGGCGGTGTAGATGATGGAGATGATGATGATGATGGTGGAGATGATGTCCCGCTCGATGACGATGGCGATGGCGTCGATTTCCCCCTCCGGGAGGGAATTTCCCCGGCGGATTCCTGCCCGCCGGAGAGCTCTTTTCTCTCTGGTGTTCTCCGCCGCGCAGAGGCGGCTGTAACCCTTCGTGAGGTCCTCTCTGTGGCTTAGGTTTTCGGGACGAAGGAGTACGCGAAGAAAAGGAGGCGAAAGGGGTCGTGGGCCCCCCAGAGCACAGGGTGGCGCGGCAGGCCATGGGCGCGCCGCCTGGTCTGGGCCCACAGTGGCTCCTCTCTTCTTCCTTCGGCTCCCTCCGTCATCTGGAAAAATAGGAATTTACGTGAAATTCCCTTCCACGTTGATCTTCCGAAATATTGCGACGGTGCTTTTTCCAGCAGAATCCTGGCTCCGGTGCTTGATCCTCCAATGATGATGAAACATGCAAAATAGATGAAATAACATAAGTATTGTGTCCCAATATGAAATATATCAATGAATAACAACAAATTATGATACAAAATAGTGATGCAAATTGGACGTATCAACTCCCCCCAAGCTTAGACCTCGCTTGTCCCCAAGCGAAACTGAGCTCGATAAACAAGACCACATGTTTATGGAGTGAAGAGTCGATAAATAAAATACGGACAAGAAGCATCATATTCATTCACACAAGACATTCTAGTAAACAACTTCCTCATATAACTCATCTTGAAATAGGTAAAGAGAAATCACAAGTAAAGATGCATAAGAAATCATAGTTGGTGATGGCAAACTTTGTTCTTGGTCAGAGAACTACTAACGGATTGTACTTCTAAGCAAAGCTTTCATATTAGATTTTATAGCTGAGCCTTCATATTTAAGCATGACAATCTCTTCATAATCATTGATAACTTCAAAGTCATATTCATTCGGATAAAATTGGTACTAAACAAGAAAGTATAAAAGACATGATCAACTGAATCATAGCATAAATGATTGGTTCACAACAACTCAATTGCTTGCTTGAGATAGAGAGAAATAGGTTTACTGACTCAACATAAAAGTAAAAGATAGGCCCTTCGCAGAGGGAAGCAGGGATTAAATCATGTGCTAGAGCTTTTCAAGTTTTGAAATCATATAAAGAGCATAAAAGTAAGATTTTGAGAGGTGTTTGTTGTTGTCAACGAATGGTAGCGGGCACTCTAACCCCCTTGCCAAACGAACCAAGAGCGGCTCCCATGAGGGACGGCATCTCTACCAGCAAGGTAGATCATCCCCTTCTCTTTTGTTTACACATGTATTTTAGTTTTATTAAGGATGACACTCCCCCCAACCTTGGCTTTCTCAATCCATGGCTAACCGAATCCTCGGGTGCCTTCCAACATTCACATACCATGGAGGAGTGTCTATTGCAAAATTAAGTTGCTTACTGATAAATCAGAGCAAAACATGTGAAGAGAATTATTAATGAAAGTTATAATTAATTGGGGCTGGGAACCCCGTTGCCAGCTCTTATTGCAAAGTTATTGGATAAGCGGATGTGCCGCTAGTCCATTAGTGAAAGTCCGCCCAACAAGATTGAAAGATAAAACACCACATACTTCCTCATGAGCTATAAAACATTGACACAAATAAAGAGTAGTAATTTGAATAATTTAAAGGTAGCACATGAAGTATTTACTTGGAATGGCAGAAAATACCATGTAGTAGGTAGGTATGGTGGACACAAATGGCATAGGTTTGGTCTAAGGTTATGGATGTATGAGAAGCATTCCCTCTCGATACAGGTCTTTGGCTAGCAAGGTTTGATAGCAAGCATAAAGGTTGAGGGAAACAAACAAATATACATATGATAGAAACAATCATGCATCTTTCTCATAAGCACAAGCAATTTTAACTTTAGAATACTAAGCATAGAGATAATAGAGTAATATATCTAAGTGTATTTCTCTCTTCTATTAAACATCAAGATGTTGTTGCTATTGACCAATGCTAAGTTTGCCAAAACCAAATAGATTTACTTGATGCTCCCAAAGTGATATCAATACTCATGTCAAGAGTAATCATATAATGGAGATTGCAAACTAAAATAAGGTGTGCAAAGGTAAATGATAAGACTTCTCATTAATATTCCATAACGATAACTCACACCAACGGATACATAGATAACTAACTAAGAGAGATACTTCCACATTGCATACTATTCCATATGATAACTTCCCTACTCATGATATGACACTACTTGATAGTAAAAGATAAAGGTGGTGATGATGTGATACCGCGGCACTCCCCCAAGCTTGGAACAAACCAAGGGGATGCCAATACCGATGATGAATTACTCCTTCGGTGATGATGGTGATGGATTCTTCTCGACAAGCTTCTTAACCAGCTCCTTTAAATCTTCAATCTCATAGGTGAGGTTGCGAATCATCTCCGAGTTGTGCTCAACGCGGCTCATAATCATGTCAGGTGGTGAATTCCAACTCTTAGAGTTGTTTCCCCATCCTTCAGCTTCAGATTTCATCTCTCCTGCAATGTCAGAACGATCTATATCCCAATTACTTGGCAACACTACCTTGGGGGTCTGATACGTCTCCAACGTATCGATAATTTCTTATGTTCCATGCTACTTTATTGATGATACCTACATGTTTTATGCACATTATATGTCATATTTATGCATTTGGAACTAACCTATTAACAAGATGCCGAAGAGCCATTCTGTTTTCTGCTGTTTTTGGTTTCAGAAATCCTAGTAAAGAAATATTCTCGGAATTGGACGAAACTTTCGCCCAGTGTCCTATTTTTGCACGAAGCTTCAGAAGACCGAAGAGCTAACGAAGTGGGGCCACAAGGCGGCCAGGGGGTGGCCGGCGCGGCCCCTGGCCGCGCCGACCTACCCCTGGGCCCTCGTGTGGCCCCCGCGTTGACCCTCCGCCTACTTAAAGCTTCCGTCGCGAAACCCCCGTACCGAGAGCCACGATACGGAAAACCTTACGGACGCCGCCGCCGCGAATCCCATCTCGGGGGATTGGAGATCGCCTCCGGCACCTGCCGGAGAGGGGATTCATCTCCCGGAGGACTCTACACCGCCATGGTCGCCTCCGGAGTGATGAGTGAGTAGTTCACCCCTGGACCATGGGTCCATAGCAGTAGCTAGATGGTCGTCTTCTCCTTGTTGTTCTTCATTGTTGGATCTTGTGAGCTGCCTAACATGATCAAGATCATCTATCTGTAATACTATATGTTGTGTTTGTCGGGATCCGATGGATAGAGAGTACTATGATTATGGTGATTATCAATCTATTGTTCATGTGTTGTTTATGATCTTGCATGCTCTCCGTTACTAGTAGAGGCTCTGGCCAAGTTTTTACTCTTAACTCCAAGAGGGAGTATTTATGCTCGATAGTGGGTTCATGCCTCCATTGAATCTGGGACAGTGACAGAAAGTTCTAAGGTTGTGGATGTGCTGTTGCCACTAGGGATAAAACATTGATGCTATGTCTAAGGATGTAGTTGTTGATTACATTACGCACCATACTTAATGCAATTGTCTGTTGCTTTGCAACTTAATACTGGAGGGGTTCGGATGATAACCTGAAGGTGGACTTTTTAGGCATAGATGCGGTTGGATGGCGGTCTATGTACTTTGTCGTAATGCCCAATTAAATCTCACTATATTTATCATATCATGTATATGCATTGTTATGCCTTTCTCTATTTGTCAATTGCCCGTAATTTGTTCACCCAACATGCTTTTATCTTATGGGAGAGACACCTCTAGTGAGCTGTGGACCCCGGTCCTATTCTTTACATAGCATACAATCTCTGCAATACTTGTGTTTTACTGTTTTCTTTGCAAACATCTTCCACTCGATACGTTTAATCCTTTGTTACAGCAAGCCGGTGAGATTGACAACCTCACTGTTTCGTTGGGGCAAAGTACTTGGGTTGTGTTGTGCAGGTTCCGCGTTGGCGCGGAATCCCTGGTGTTGCGCCGCATCACATTTCGCGACCATCAACCTTCAACGTGCTTCTTGGCTCCTACTGGTTCGATTAAACCTTGGTTTCATGCTGAGGGAAAACTTGTGTGCGCATCATACCTTCCTCTTGGGGTTCCCAACGGACGTGTACATCTACGCGCATCAAGCACTTTTAAGGCGCCGTTGGGAGATCAAGACACGCTGCAAGGGGAGTCTCCACTTCTCAATCTCTTTACTTTGTTTTTGTCTTGCTTTATTTTATTTACTACTTTGTTTGCTGCACTAAATCAAAATACAAAAAAATTAGTTGCTAGTTTTACTTTATTTACTGTCTTGCTCTCTATATCAAAAACACAAAAAAATTAGTTACTTGCATTTATTTTATCTAGTTTGTTTTATTTACCGTTGCTAAAATGAATACTCCTGAAAATACTAAGTTGTGTGACTTCACAAATGCAAATAATAATGATTTCCTATGCACACCTATTGCTCCACCTGCTACTACAGCAGAATTCTTTGAAATTAAACCCTTTACTGAACTTGGTCATGAGAGATCAATTTTCTGGTGTTAGTTCTGATGATGCTGCTGCCCATCTCAATAATTTTGTTGAACTTTGTGAAATGCAAAAGTATAAAGATGTAGATGGTGATATTATTAAATTGAAAGTGTTTCCTTTCTCATTAAGAGGAAGAGCTAAAGATTGGTTGCTATCTTTGCCTAAGAATAGTATTGATTCATGGACTAAATGCAAGGATGCTTTTATTGGTAGATATTATCCTCCCGCTAAAATTATATCTTTGAGAAGTAGCATAATGAATTTTAAACAATTAGATACTGAACATGTTGCTCAAGCTGTGGAGAGAATGAAAACTTTGGTAAAGAATTGCCCAACCCATGGACTGACTACTTGGATGATCATCCAAACCTTCTATGTAGGACTAAATTTTTCTTCGCGGAATTTATTGGATTCAGCTGCTGGAGGTACCTTTATGTCCATCACATTGGGGGCGGCTACAAAACTTCTTGATGATATGATGATAAATTACTCTGAATGGCACACGGAAAGAGCTCCACAAGGTAAGAAGGTAAATTCTGTTGAAGAAACCTCTTCCTTGAGTGATAAGATTGATGTGATTATGTCTATGCTTGTGAATGGTAGATCTAATGTTGATCCAAATAATGTTCCTTTAGCTTCATTAGTTGCTCAAAATTCTAGGCCATATCCTGCTAATGGTAATACTTATGGTAGATATGAGGGAAGGATGCTAGATATTGAAAGATCCACTAAAAACTTTATGCAATCGCAATATGAGCAAAATCAATTGTTTACTAAAACTATGAATGAACAATCTACCTTGTTGAAAAATATAGGAAATCAACTTGAAAATTTGAATAGGGAGATTTCTGGTCTGCAAACTAAAATTTCAAATGCTGAAACCCGAATCTCATACATGTCCGCATCACAATCCTCTTTAATTAATAAAATGGCTGCTAAACCTGATGATATTGATAATAAGATTACTACTACAGCAAATGCCATCCAAGTTAGAATTAATGAGAATATAAGATTAATGGCTGAACTGCGTGCTAGGTGGGATAGAGAAGAAAATGAAAAACTAGCTAAAGAGAATAATGTAGCTAAAGTTTGGACTATTACCACCACTAGTAATGCTAATTCTTCACATGTTGCTGCACCTCCTACTATCAATGGTAATATAATTGGTGTTGGCAATGTTTCCACTCCTAGTGCAAAGCGTACAAAACTGCCTGAAATTGCTAAAACTGCTGAAACTGCTTGTGATAAAACTGCTGAAATTTTTTCCAACCTTGGGAACAATGATCCCATTGCTGTAGCTCATAATGATTTAGATTTTGATGATTGCCACATCTCTGAAGTTATAAAGTTCTTACAAAAACTTGCTAAAAGTCCTAATGCTAGTGCTATAAATTTAGCCTTTACAAAACATATTACAAATGCTCTCATAAAAGCTAGAGAAGAGAAACTAAAACTTGAAACTTCTATTCCTAGAAAGTTAGAAGATGGTTGGGAGCCCATCATTAAAATGAAATTCAATGACTTTGAATGTAATGCTTTATGTGATCTTGGTGCAAGTATTTCTGTTATGCCTAAAAAGATTTATGATATGCTTGACTTGCCACCATTGAAGAATTGTTATTTGGATGTTAATCTTGCCGATAATGTCAAAAAGAAACCTTTGGGGAGGATTGATAATGTGCATATTACGGTTAACAATAACCTTGTCCCCGTTGATTTTGTTGTCTTGGATATCGAATGCAATGCATCTTGTCCAATTGTGTTGGGAAGACCTTTTCTTCGAACTGTTGGTGCTGTTATTGATATGAGGGAAGGTAATATTAAATATCAATTTCCTCTCAAGAAAGGTATGGAACATTTCCCTAGAAAGAGAATGAAGTTGCCTTTTGATTCTATTATTAGAACAAGCTATGATGTTGATGCTTCTACTCTCGATGTTACTTGATTTGCACTTTCTGCGCCTAGCTGAAAGGCGTTAAAAAAAGCGCTTATGGGAGACAACCCATGTTTTTACCTACAGCAATTTTTTGTTTTGTTGAGTCTTGGAAGTTGTTTACTACTGTAGCAACCTCTCCTTATCATGTTTTTGTGCCAAGTAAAGTTTCTATGTCAAAGTTGATGTTATATTTGGGATCGCTGCGCAGAAACAGCATTGCTGTCTGTCACGAATCTGGGCACAATTCTCTGTAGAAAATTCGAAAAATCTGCCAATTTACGAGCGTGATCCTCAGATATGTACGCAACTTTCATTAGTTTTGAGTTTTTCCATTTGAGCAAGTCTAGTGCCAGCTTTAAATTCGTCTTTACGGACTGTTCTGTTTTTGACAGATTCTGCCTTTTATTTCGCATTGCCTCTTTTGCTATGTTGGATTTATTTCTTTGATCCACTAATGTCCAGTAGCATTATGCAATGTCCAGAAGTGAAAATAATGATTGTGTCACCTCTGAATGAGTGAATTATTAATGATGCACTAACCCTCTAATGAGTTTGCTTGAAGTTTGGTGTGAAGGAAGTTTTCAAGGGTCAAGAGAGGAGAATGATATACTATGATCAAGAGGAGTGAAAGCTCTAAGCTTGGGGATGCCCCCGTGGTTCATCCCTGCATATTTTAAGAAGACTCAAGCGTCTAAGCTTGGGGATGCCCAAGGCATCCCCTTCTTCATCGACAACATCATCAGGTTCCTCCCATGAAACTATATTTTTATTCAGTCACATCTTGTGTTCTTTGCTTGGAGCGTCGGTTTGTTTTCGTTTTGTTTTTGTTTGAATAAGATGGATCCTAGCATTCACTTTGTGGGAGAGAGACACGCTCCGCTGTTGCATATGGACACATGTGTCCTTAGGCTTTACTCATAATGTTCAAGGCGAAGTTTCTTCTTCGTTAAATTGTTATATGGTTGGAATTGGAAAATGCTACATGTAGTAACTCTAAAATGTCTTGGATAATGTGATGCTTGGCAATTGTTGTGCTCATGCTTAAGCTCTTGCATCATATGCTTTGTACCCATTAATGAAGAAAAACATAGAGCTTGCTAAAATTTGATTTGCATATTTGGTTTCTCTAAGGTCTAGATAATATCTAGTATTGAGTTTTGAACAACAAGGAAGACGGTGTAGAGTCTTATAATGTTTACAATATGTCTTTTATGTGAGTTTTGCTGCACTTGTTCATCCTTGAGTTTTCTTCAAATAACCTTGCTAGCCTAAACCTTGTATCGAGAGGGAATACTTCTCATGCATCCAAAATCCTTGAGCCAACTACTATGCCATTTGTGTCCACCATACCTACCTACTACATGGTATTTCTCCGCCATTCCAAAGTAAATTGCTTGAGTGCTACCTTTAAAATTCCATCATTCACCTTTGCAATATATAGCTCATGGGACAAAATAGCCTTAAAAACTATCGTAGTATTGAATATGTACTTATGCACTTTATATTTTATTAAGTTGCTTGTTGTGCGATAACCATGCTTCTGGGGAACGCCATCAACTATTGTTGAATATCATGTGAGTTGCTATGCATGTCCGTCTTGTCTGAAGGATCTATCATTTTAGTGGTTGGAGCATGCAAAATTGTTAGAGAAGAACATTGGGCCGCTAACTAAAGCCATGAACCATGGTTGAAGTTTCAGTTTTGGACATATATCCTCAATCTCATATGAGAATAATAATCATTGCTACATGCTTATGCATTTAAGAGGAGTCCATTATCTGTTGTCCATGTTGTCCCGGTATGGATGTCTAAGTTGAGAATATTCAAAAGCGAGAAATCCAAAATGCGAGCATTCTCCTTAGACCTTTGTACAGGCGGCATGGAGGTACCCCTTTGTGACACTTGGTTGAAACATGGCATGCAAAGATCCGGTAGTCCAAGCTAAGTAGGACGAGGTGCGGGCACTATTAGTATACTATGCATGAGGCTTGCAACTTGTAAGATATAATTTACATAACTCATATGCTTTATTACTACCGTTGACAAAATTGTTTCATGTTTTCAAAATAAAAGCTCTAGCACAAATACAGCAATCGATGCTTTCCTTTTGAAGGACCATTCTTTTACTTTTATTGTTGAGTCAGTTTACCTATCTCCTTCCACCTAAGAAGCAAACACTTGTGTGAACTGTGCATTGATTCCTACATACTTGCATATTGCACTTGTTATATTACTTTATGTTGACAATATCCATGAGATATACATGTTATAAGTTGAAAGCAACGCTGAAACTTAATCTTCCTTTGTGTTGCTTCAACACCTTTACTTTGACTTATTGCTTTATGAGTTAACTCTTATGCAAGACTTATTGATGCTTGTCTTGAAGTACTATTCATGAAAAGTCTTTGCTTTATGATTCAGTTGTTTACTCATGTCATTACTTTTGTTTTGATCGCTGCATTCATTACATATGTTTACAAATAGTATGATCAAGATTATGATGGCATGTCACTTCAGAAATTATCTTTGTTATCGTTTTACCTGCTCGGGACGAGCAGAACTAAGCTTGGGGATGCTGATACGTCTCCAACGTATCAATAATTTCTTATGTTCCATGCTACTTTATTGATGATACCTACATGTTTTATGCACATTATATGTCATATTTATGCATTTTGGAACTAACCTATTAACAAGATGCCGAAGAGCCAGTTCTTGTTTTCTGCTGTTTTTGGTTTCAGAAATCCTAGTAAAGAAATATTCTCGGGTTGGACGAAACTTTCGCCCGGGGTCCTATTTTTGCACGAAGCTTCGAGAAGACAGAAGAGCTAACGAAGTGGGGCCACAAGGCGGCCGGAGGGGTGGCGGCGCGGCCCGAGGCCCTGGCCGCGCCGACCTACCTGGGCCCCTCGTGTGCCCCCGCGTTGACCCCGCCTACTTAAAGCTTCCGTCGCGAAACCCCGGTGCGAGAGCCACGATACGGAAAACCTTACGGAGACGCCGCCGAATCCCATCTCGGGGGATTGGAGATCGCCTCCGGCACCCTGGGAGAGGGGATTCATCTCCCGGAGGACTCTACCGCCATGGTCGCCTCGGAGTGATGAGTGAGTAGTTCACCCCTGGACCATGGGTCCATAGCAGTAGCTAGATGGTCGTCTTCTCCTTGTTGTGCTTCATTGTTGGATCTTGTGAGCTGCCTAACATGATCAAGATCATCTATATGTAATACTATATGTTGTGTTTGTCGGGATCCGATGGATAGAGAGTACTATGATTATGGTGATTATCAATCTATTGTTCATGTGTTGTTTATGATCTTGCATGCTCTCCGTTACTAGTAGAGGCTCTGGCCAAGTTTTTACTCTTAACTCCAAGAGGGAGTATTTATGCTCGATAGTG
This sequence comes from Lolium multiflorum, assembly GCA_030979885.1. Classification (NCBI taxonomy): domain Eukaryota; kingdom Viridiplantae; phylum Streptophyta; class Magnoliopsida; order Poales; family Poaceae; genus Lolium; species Lolium multiflorum. Next base: position 159,549,074 of record CM061753.1, read on the forward strand.
GGTTCATGCCTCCATTGAATCTGGGACAGAAAGTTCTAAGGTTGTGGATGTGCTGTTGCCACTAGGGATAAAACATTGATGCTATGTCTAAGGATGTAGTTGTTGATTACATTACGCACCATACTTAATGCAATTGTCTGTTGCTTTGCAACTTAATACTGGAGGGTTCGGATGATAACCTGAAGGTGGACTTTTTAGGCATAGATGCGGTTGGATGGCGGTCTATGTACTTTGTCGTAATGCCCAATTAAATCTCACTATATTTATCATATCATGTATATGCATTGTTATGCCTTTCTCTATTTGTCAATTGCCCTGTAATTTGTTCACCCAACATGCTTTTATCTTATGGGAGAGACACCTCTAGTGAGCTGTGGACCCGGTCCTATTCTTTACATAGCATACAATCTTGCAATACTTGTGTTTTCTTGTTTTCTTTGCAAACATCTTCCACTCGATACGTTTAATCCTTTGTTACAGCAAGCCGGTGAGATTGACAACCTCACTGTTTCGTTGGGGCAAAGTACTTGGGTTGTGTTGTGCCGGTTCCGCGTTGGCGCCGGAATCCCTGGTGTTGCGCCGCATCACATTTCGCGACCATCAACCTTCAACGTGCTTCTTGGCTCCTACTGGTTCGATTAAACCTTGGTTTCATACTGAGGGAAAACTTGCCACTGTGCGCATCATACCTTCCTCTTGGGGTTCCCAACGGACGTGTACATCTACGCGCATCAGGGTCCTTTCAGTTTGACGATCATAGATTAGATTGCGGTAAGGGTTGTAATGGCTCGGAGAAGATGTCCTTGGAGCCAAGTAATGACGTGGAACCGCTCCTCCGGTAGCGATTCGTGCACTCCTCTTGATGTTGGATGGATTTGATATCACGCCAATACTTGCAACGGTGGCTTGCTGGTGTTCCTGCGGAGCTTCCTCCACTTCTTCCTCATCCTCTCTTGCGTCTTCTTTCTTCAGCTCCGGGTCTTGAATATTTTCCTTCAAAGGTTCCTTGTCCTTGTTGTTGGAGGCCATGGTGCTTCTAGATCAAAACAAATCTGGCAGAAAACAGCTCGAAACAAAACACGACGAGAAAACGATATACGGACCTCCAGGGGTCCGGGGGATTATATAGCAAATATTTTTACGACAAAAGGAAGGTTCCAGATTGAACCAGAGTCGAAAAGGGGCAACGAGGCGGCCAAACCATAGGTCGGCGCGGCCTAGGTCGGCCGCGCCGGCCTATGGTGGCACCCCCTCGTGCGTCCTTTCCACTCCGTTTCGAACTCGTAATTTTTCATATTTTCTAAAAACAGCAGAAATAATGTTCGGAAAGGTAAACGCGGACTTTTTATTACCTGTACTGTTACCTATTCAAAGTCCAGTTCTGGCGGACTGTCAATTTGTCCTTTGATGAAAGCCTCCGGTGTTTCCACTTGAATAATATCAACATCAACATTATAAGAATCACCGAGATATAATGCTTGAGTCTTTGTCCATTCACCACTTGTGTGGCATTGCCTTGGAGAGAGCTAATTTTAATTGCTCCTGAACGATACACCTCCTCAACAACATATGGTCCTTCCCACTTCGAGAGTAATTTCCCTGCAAAGAATCTGAGACGAGACCGATACAATAGAACTTTATCCCCAATATTAAACTCTCTTTTGATGATCCTTCTATCATGCCACTTCTTAACTTTTTCTTTAAAGAGTTTAGCATTTTCATAAGCTTCACTTCTCCATTCATCTAGAGAACTTAATTGCAACAACCTCTTATTACCGGCTAATTTAGGATCTTTATTTAGTTCTCTAACAGCCCAATAAGCTTTGTGCTCTAGTTCTAAAGGTAAATGACAAGCTTTTCCATAAACCATTTTATAAGGTGACATTCCCATAGGATTTTTATAAGCAGTTCTATAAGCCCATAGTGCTTCTTTCAATTTGCTAGCCCAATTCTTTCTAGATTTATTAACAGTCTTACCCAAGATAGCTTTAATCTCTCTATTTGATAATTCTACTTGACCACTAGTTTGAGGGTGATAAGCAGAAGCAATTCTATGATTAATACCATACTTAGCAAGAGTTTTTCTAAAACCTCCATGAATAAAATGAGAACCTCCATCAGTCATAATATATCTAGGTACTCCAAATCTAGGAAATATAATATCTACAAGCATTTTTATAGAGGTCTCACCATCAGCACTTTTTGTAGGTATAGCTTCTACCCATTTAGTAACATAATCAACGACAAGTATATGAGTGTTACCATCTGAAGAAGGGAAAGGACCCATGAAGTCGAATCCCCAACAATCGAATGGTTCAATAACAAGAGTATAATTCATAGGCATTTCATTGCGTCTGGAGATATTACCAACTCTTTGACATTCATCACAAGATAGAATAAATTTCCTTGCATCTTTGAAGAGTGTTGGCCAATAAAAACCTGATTGTAGAACCTTTTGCGCGGTTCTATCTCCAGCGTGATGTCCTCCATAAACACTTCCATGACATTTATTCAATATCTCCTGTTGTTCATATTCAGGAACACATCTTCGCATAATACCATCTACTCCTTCTTTATATAAGTGTGGGTCATCCCAAAAATAATGCCTCAAGTCATAAAAGAATTTCCTCCTTTGCTGAGCTGAAAAGGTTGGAGGCAAATACTTCGAAACAATAAAGTTAGCATAATCTGCATACCAAGGGCTCTCTCGCGAGCTCACCTTTATTACAGCCAATTGTTCATTTGGAAAACTATCATTAACAGGAACAGGATCATAAGCAATATTTTCCAATCTAGACAAATTATCAGCAACAGGATTATCAGCACCTTTCCTATCTATAATATGTAAATCAAATTCTTGCAGAAGTACCCATCTAATAAGCCTTGGCTTAGCATCTTTCTTTGTCATAAGGTATCTAATTGCAGCATGATCAGTATGAATTGTAACTTTTGAATCAACAATATAAGGTCTAAACTTATCACAAGCAAAGACTACAGCTAACAATTCCTTTTCAGTTGTAGCATAATTTCTTTGAGCAGCATCAAGAGTCTTACTAGCATAATGAATAACATTTAATTTTTTATCTACCCGCTGTCCAAGAACAGCGCCTACAGCAAAATCACTAGCATCACACATAATTTCAAAAGGCAAATTCCAATCAGGAGGTTCAACTACAGGAGCAGTTGTTAAGGCTTTCTTTAGAGTTTCAAAAGCTTCCTTACAATCATCATCAAAAACAAAAGGTACATCTTTTTGAAGAAGATTAGTAAGAGGCTTTGAAATTTTAGAGAAATCTTTAATAAATCTCCTATAAAACCCAGCATGACCAAGAACACTACGAATACCTTTAACATCCCTCGGATAGGGCATCTTCTCAATTGCTTCAACTTTAGCTCTATCAACTTCAATACCTCTCTCGGAAATTTTATGTCCCAATACAATTCCTTCATTAACCATAAAGTGGCATTTCTCCCAATTAAGAACAAGGTTAGTTTCTTCACATCTCTGCAAAACTTTATCGAGGTTTCGCAAGCAATTATCAAAAGAATTCCCATAGACAGAAAAATCATCCATGAACACCTCTACAATACTTTCGCAAAAACCATGAAAAATAGCAGACATGCATCTTTGAAAAGTAGCAGGAGCATTACATAAACCAAAAGGCATACGCCTATAAGCATAAGTTCCATAAGGACAAGTAAACATGGTTTTCTCTTGATCTTTAGCTTTAACAGCAATTTGTGAAAACCCAGAATAACCATCAAGAAAACAAAAATGAGTATTTTTAGATAACCTTTCTAGCATTTGATCAATAAAGGGTAAAGGGTAATGATCTTTCTTAGTAACTTTATTAACTTTTCGAAAATCAATGCACATTCTATAACCTACAACTATTCTTTGAGGAATAAGCTCATCATTATCATTAGGCACAACAGTCATTCCTCCTTTCTTAGGAACACAATGCACAGGACTAACCCATCTACTATCAGCAATAGGATATATAATACCAGCTTCAAGAAGTTTTAATACCTCATTTCTTACCACTTCCTTCATCTTCGGAATTAGACGACGTTGATGTTCAACAACAGGCTTTGCATCTTCTTCCATATTAATAGCATGTTGGCAAATAGAAGGAGAAATCCCTTTCAAATCATCAAGAGTATAGCCAATAGCTCCTCGGTGTTTCTTCAATATTTCCAATAACCTTTCTTCCTCAATCTCTGAAAGCTTAGAGCTAATAATAACAGGATATATTTTCTTATCATCAATATGAGCATATTTAAGATTATCAGGTAAAGGCTTTAAATCAAAAACAGGATCTTCCTTTGGTGGCGGTGTTGTACCCAAATCTTCCACCGGTAAATCATGCTTGAGAATAGGTTGACGAAGAAAAATTTCCTCAAGCTCATCTCTTTCTTTCCTAAAAGCTTCACTTTCACTATTCTCCAAATGTTGCTGCAAAGGATTATTAGGAACAAGAACAATAGATGCACACTGCTCCATTTTAAAATCATTACTAGGCAAATCAGCTTTATAAGGAGTTTTGGTAAATTTAGAAAAGTTAAATTCATAAGGTTCACCAGCAAATCTAGTCAAAATTTTCTCTTTCTTACAATCTATAATAGCTCCACAAGTATTTAGAAAAGGTCTACCAAAAATGATAGGACAATGATCACTAGCAGCAGAACCAAGTACCAAAAAGTCAGCAGGATATTTAATCTTACCACATAGAACTTCCACATCTCGAACAATACCAATTGGAGAAATAGTTTCTCTATTAGCCAAATGAATAACCACATCAATATCTTCAAGTTCACAAGAACCAATTTCGTGCATAATCTCCGTGTAAAGCTCATAAGGAATAGCACTAACACTTGCACCAATATCACATAAACCATAATAGCAATGATCACCAATTCTAACAGATAGCATAGGAACACTAACTTGTTTGGATTTATTAGGATGTGAAACAATATTAGAAGCATCTTCACAGAAAATAATATGACCATCCTCCACATTTTCAGTCACAAGATCTTTAACTATTGCAACAGCAGGTTCAATTTTAATTTGTTCTTCAGGTTCTTTAGGTTTCTTTTCACTTTTATTAACCGCACTAGATATGACAGAGTACTCCTTCATTTTAGCAGGGAAAGGAGTTTTTTCAATATAAGCTTCAGGAATAACATTATCAACAGTTTCAATCACTACACATTTGTTTACAGATGAATCAATTTTATCTTTATACGGTTCATGATACTTATCAAAATTCTTCTTAGGCAGTTCATAATGAGAGGCAAAAGCTTTATAAAGATTTGCAACAACTTGGGAATCAAGACCATATGTAGCACTCATATTACGAAATTTATCAGTATCCATAAAAGCTTCAATGCATTTATAATCATAAATTATACCTGATTCTCTATCTTTGTCGTTCTCCCATCCTTCAGTATTTTCTTGGATCCGATCAAGAAGGTCCCTTTTAAACTCTTCTTTGTTGCGTGTAAATGATCCAGAACAAGAAGTATCCAGCAAGGTCTTGTCTTGAAAAGAAAGTCTTGCATAGAAATTATCAATAATAACATTACCAGGAAGCTCATGAATGGGGCATTTGAGCATTAAAGACTTCAATCTCCCCCAAGCTTGGGCAATACTCTCTCCATCATGAGGCCAGAAATTATATATGCGGTTCCGATCTTTGTGAATTTCACTTGGAGGATAAAATTTGGAATAAAATAAAGGCACAATGTCCTCCCAATCAATAGAATCACCATTCTTCAGCAATTTATACCAGTGCGCCGCTTTACCAGACAGCGATATAGTGAATAGTTTCTTCCTAACTTCATTCATAGAAATACCTGCACATTTGAATAACCCGCATAATTCATGCAAAAACAATAAATGATCACCAGGATGGACAGTTCCATCCCCTTCATAGCGGTTATCCATAACACGTTCAATAATTTTCATAGGTATTTTATATGGTACTACTTCCTCACCTGGCGCTTCATCCACTACCGTTGCAGTAGTAGTAGATTTCCCAAATAGAAATTGAAGAGAAGATCTCTCCATAATGATTTATAGCAGCAGGCAGAAATAAAATCAGCACAAACAGTAAAGGTTTTCCTTACCAATTCCACTTACCAATAGCGCTTCACTCCCCGGCAACGGCGCCAGAAAATAGTCTTGATGACCCACAAGTATAGGGGTGTATCGTAGTACTTTCGATAAATAAGAGTGTCGAACCCAACGAGGAGCAGAAGATGTTGACAAGCAGTTTCGATGAAGGATTCACTGTAAATGCTCACAGACAAGTATTCAGGGTGTTTTGATATTGCAGATAAATAAAGTACAAGTAAATAAAATGCGAGAGAAATAATTGCAGCGAGTGGCCCAATCCTTTTTAGCACAAAGGACAAGCCGGTTTGTTTACTTATAATGACCAAACGTTCTTGAGGACACACGGGGATTTTAGTCTAGTGCTTTCGCTTCATGTAGCTAAATAATCTTCATTGTTTTGATAAGTGTTGTGTGGGTGAACCTATGCTAATGCACCGCCCTTCCTAGGACTAATACATACTTGTGATTATACCCCTTGCAAGCATCCGCAACTACAAGAAAGTAATTAAGATAAATCTAACCACAGCCTTAAACTCTGAGATCCCTCCTGCATCGATATACTAACGGGGGCTTAGGTTTCTGTCACTCCGGCAACCCCGCAATTAGCAACCGAATACAAGATGCACTCCCCTAGGCCCATAAATGGTGAAGTGTCGTGTAGTCGACGTTCACACGACACCACTAGAAGAATGACACCACAACTTAAATATCATAACATTGAATATTACTCAACCATAATTCACTACTAGCATTTAGACTTCACCCATGTCCTCAAGAACTAAACGAACTACTCATGAGACATCATATGGAATACAATCAGAGGTGATATGATGATGAATAACAATCTGAACATAAACCTTGATTCAATGGTTTCACTCAATAGCATCTATAACAAGTAGAGAATAATGCCGGGAGAGTTTCCCCTATCATACAATCAAGATTTAACCCAAATTGTTACAGCGGTGACGAGGTGCAGCGGTGGTGATGGCGGTGTAGATGATGGAGATGATGATGATGATGGTGGAGATGATGTCCCGCTCGATGACGATGGCGATGGCGTCGATTTCCCTCTCCGGGAGGGAATTTCCCCGGCGGATTCCTGCCCGCCGGAGAGCTCTTTTCTCTCTGGTATTCTCCGCCCCGCAGAGGCGGCTGTAACCCTTCGTGAGGTCCTCTCTGTGGCTTAGGTTTTCGGGACGAAGGAGTACGCGAAGAAGAAGGAGGCGAAAGGGTCGTGGGCCCCCAGAGCACGGTGGCGCGGCCGAGCCATGGGCCGCGCCGCCCTATGGTCTGGGCCCACAGTGGCTCCTCTCTTCTTCCCCTTCTGGCTCCCTCCGTCATCTGGAAAAATAGGAATTTACGTGAAATTCCCTTCCACAGTTGATCTTCCGAAATATTGCGTTCTGACGGTGCTTTTTCCAGCAGAATCCTGGCTCCGGTGCTTGATCCTCCAATGATGATGAAACATGCAAAATAGATGAAATAACATAAGTATTGTGTCCCAATATGAAATATATCAATGAATAACAGCAAATTATGATACAAAATAGTGATGCAAATTGGACGTATCAACGACGCAGCAGACAAAACACTTCAGGGATTGAAGAACATACTCTCCTCCCCACCTATATTGGCAGCTCCAAGTGAATAAGAGCATATGCTCCTTTATTTGGCAGCCTCCAACAAGGTCGTCAGCTTAGTAATCGTGGTGGAGCGACAGGAAGAAGGTCATGAGTATGGAGTCCAAAGGTCGGTCTACTACGTTAGCGAAGTCTTAACGGAATACAAACAAAGATACCCTCATTTTCAGAAGCTAGCCTACGACGTATTTCTAGGCAGCCGGAAGCTGAGACACTACTTCCAGGAGCACCCTATGAAAGTTGTGAGCAAGGCTCCATTGTCAACCATCATCAACAACTCCGACGCAACAAGGCGTGTAGCAAAATGGGGCATCGAACTTTCTGCCTTTGACATCAACTACGAAGCTAGAACCGCGATCAAGTCTCAAGTTCTAGCGGATTTCATCGCGGATTGGACTGAAGCGCCGGAGGGCACACCTGTGCCGGAACCTGAAGCTTGGGTCATGCACTTTGACGGATCCAAGCAACATCAAGGCTCGGGGGCTGGAGTCACCCTGAAGTCACCTACCGGAGAAGAACTGCAGTACGTCTGGCAGATTCACTTCAAAGCTACCAACAATATGGCGGAATTGTAGGATAACGTAGCATAGAAAACAAAAAATTTCCTACGGCGAACACGCAATCCAAGCCAAGATGCAATCTAGAAGACGGTAGCAACGAGGGGATTATCGAGACTCACCCTTGAAGAGATTCCAAAGCCTACAAGAGGAGGCTCTTGTTGCTGCGGTAGACGTTCACTTGCCGCTTGCAAAAGCGCGTAGAAGATCTTGATCACGATCGGTTCCGGCGCCACGAACGGGCAGCACCTCCGTACTCGGTCACACGGTCGGTTGTTGATGAAGACGACGTCCACCTCCCAGTTCCAGCGGGCAGCGGAAGTAGTAGCTCCTCTTGAATCCGACAGCACGACGGCGTGGTGTCGGTGGCGGTGGAGAAATCCGGCGGAGCTTCGCTAAGCGTGCGGGATATGGTGGAGGAGCGGGGCGCTAGGGTTTGGGGAGAGGGGGTGGCCGGCCACTAAAGGGGGCGGCCAAGGTGGTGGCTTTGGTGTGGCCGGCCCCTCCCCTATGCCTCTTATATAGGTGGAAGCCCCAAGTGTTGGACTACAAGTCTTCGAATAAGACCCGAACCCAAAACCTTCCATATGGTGGGAAACCTTCCCAAGCTAGGATTCCCACTAGAGGTGGGAATTCCACCTACCATATGGGGGGGTGGCCGGCCCCTAAGGGGGAGTCCACTTGGGACTCCTCCCCACTAGGGTTGGCCGGCCATGGAGGTGGAGTCCTTGTGGACTCCACCTTCCTTGGTGGTTTCTTCCGGACTTTTCTAGAACCTTCTAGAACCTTCCATAGAACCTTCCGCGACATTTTATTCACATAAAATGACATCCTATATATGAATCTTATTCTCCGGACCATTCCGGAACTCCTCGTGATGTCCGGGATCTCATCCGGGACTCCGAACAAATATTCGAACTCCATTCCATATTCAAGTTCTACCATTTCAACATCCAACTTTAAGTGTGTCACCCTACGGTTCGCGAACTATGCGGACATGGTTGAGTACTCACTCCGACCAATAACCAATAGCGGGATCTGGAGATCCATAATGGCTCCCACATATTCAACGATGACTTTAGTGATCGAATGAACCATTCACATACGATACCAATTCCCTTTGTCACGCGATATTTTACTTGTCCGAGGTTTGATCATCGGTATCACACTATACCTTGTTCAACCTCGTCTCTTGACAAGTACTCTTTACTCGTACCGTGGTATGTGGTCTCTTATGAACTTATTCATATGCTTGCAAGACATTAGACGACATTCCACCGAGAGGGCCCAGAGTATATCTATCCGTCATTGGGATGGACAAATCCCACTATTGATCCATATGCCTCAACTCATACTTTCCGGATACTTAATCCCACCTTTATAACCACCCATTTACGCAGTGGCGTTTGATGTAATCAAAGTACCTTTCCGGTATAAGTGATTTACATGATCTCATGGTCATAAGGACTAGGTAACTATGTAATAAAAGCTTATAGCAAATAACTTAATGACGTGATCTAATGCTACGCTTAATTGGGTGTGTCCATTACATCATTCATATAATGATATAACCTTGTTATTAATAACATCTAATGTTCATGATTATGAAACTAATCATCTATTAATCAACAAGCTAGTTAAGAGGCTTACTAGGGACTCTTTGTTTGTTTACATATCACACATGTATCAATGTTTCGGTTAATACAATTATAGCATGGTATATAAACATTTATCATAAACATAAAGATATATAATAACCATTTTATTATTGCCTCTTGGGCATATCTCCAACAGTCTCCCACTTGCACTAGAGTCAATAATCTAGATTACATTGTAAGGTACCTAACACCCATGGCATTCTGGTGTTGGTCATGCTTTGCCCTAGGGAGAGCTTTAGTCAACGGATCTGCTACATTCAGATCAGTGTGTACTTTGCAAATCTTTACTTCTCCATCTTCGATGTACTCGCGAATCGAATGATAACGCAGCTTGATATGCTTCAGCCTCTTGTGTGACCTTGGTTCTTGTGCATTGGCGATGGCACCCATGTTGTCACAGTAGATGACTAGTGGGTCCAATGCACTAGGAACCACACCGAGCTCTACAATGAACCTCTTCATCCATACCGCTTCTGATGAAGCCTCTGAAGCCGCTATGTACTCCGATTCTGTTGAGGATTTCGCCACCGTGCACTGCTTCGAGCTTGCCCAGCTTACTGCAGCACCATTCAATATAAACACGTACCCAGATTGTGACTTAGAGTCATCAGGATCAGTGTTCCAACTTGCATCGGTGTAACTTGTTACAACGAGCTCTTGGTCACCTCCATAACAAAGAAACATATCCTTAGTTCTTTTCAAGTACTTCAGGATATTCTTGACCGCTGTCCAGTGTTCCATTCCTGGATCACTTTGATATCTGCTAGTCAAACTAACAGCATGTGCTATATCCGGTCTTGTACATAGCATGGCATACATGATAGAGCCTACTGCCGAGGCATAGGGGATCTGACTCATCCTTTCTCTTTCTTCTGCCGTAGCTGGTCCTTGAGTCTTACTCAAGACCTTGCCTGGTAACATAGGTAAGAATCCTTTCTTACTTTCGTCCATTCTAAACTTCTTTAGAATCTTGTCCAGGTATGTACTCTGTGATAGCCCTATTAGACGTCTTGATCTATCTCTATAAATCTTGATGCCTAATATGTATGATGCTTCACCAAGGTCTTTCATTGAAAAACTATTATTCAAATAACCTTTTACACTGCTTAATAGTTCTATATCATTCCCAATCAATAATATGTCATCTACATATAATATCAGGAATGCTACAGAGCTCCCACTCACTTTCTTGTAAATACAGGCCTCTCCATGACACTGTATAAACCCGAAGTCTTTGATCACTTTATCAAAGCGTCGGTTCCAACTTCTTGATGCTTGCTTCAGTCCATAGATTGAACGCTGAAGTTTGCATACTTTGTTAGCATTTTTAGGATCGACAAAACCTTTGGGTTGTACCATATACAACTCTTCCTCAATGTCTCCATTAAGGAACGCCGTTTTGACATCCATCTGCCAAATCTCATAATCGAAAAATGCAGCTATTGCTAACAAAATCCTTACAGATTTTAGCTTCGCTACAGGTGAGAAAGTCTCATCGTAGTCAACACCTTGAATTTGTCGGAAACCCTTTGCAACAAGTCGAGCTTTATAGACGGTAATATTACCATCAGCATCTGTTTTTCTCTTGAAGATCCATTTATTCTCGACAGCCTTGCGGCTATCAGGTAAGTCTACCAAAGTCCATACTTTGTTATCATACATGGATCCCATTTCGGATTTCATGGCTTCTTGCCATTTGTTGGAATCTGGGCTCATCATCGCTTCTTCATACGTCGCAGGGTCTTCATCATTGTTATCCACAATCATGACATTTAGACAAGGATCATACCAATCTGGAGTGGCACGATCCCTTGTCGATCTGCGAGGTTCAGTAGCTGTCTCATTTGAAGTTTCATGATCATTATCATTAGCTTCCTCTGTTGCCGGTGTAGGTGGTACAGGAACATTTTCCGGTACTGCGCTACTCTGATCAACGAGTAGAGATTCTTCAATCTCATCGAGTTCTACTTTTCTTCCAGTCACTTCTTTAGTGAGAAATTCTTTCTCAAGAAAGGTTCCGTTCTTAGCAACAAAGATCTTGCCTTCGGATCTGTGATAGAAAGTGTACCCTATAGTTTCCTTAGGGTATCCTATGAAGACGCATTTCTCCGCTTTGGGTTCTAGCTTGTCCGGTTGTAACTTTTTTACATAGGCTTCGCAACCCCAAACTTTTAGGAACGACAGCTTAGGTTTCTTATTAAACCATAATTCATACGGCGTCGTTTCAACGGATTTTGATGGTGCTCTATTTAAAGTGAATGCGGCTGTCTCTAATGCATAACTCCAAAATGATAACGGCAAATCAGTAAGAGACATCATAGAACGAACCATATCTAAGAGAGTTCGATTACGATGTTCGGACACACCGTTTCGTTGTGGTGTTCCCGGCGGTGTCAATTGTGAAAGTATTCCGCATTTCTTTAAATGCATGCCAAACTCATAACTCAGATATTCACCTCCACGATCAGATCGTAGAAATTTAATCTTCTTGTTACGTTGATTTTCTACTTCACTTTGAAATTCCTTAAACTTCTCGAAAGTTTCGGATTTATGTTTCATTAAATAGATATACCCATATCTACTCAAATCATCTGTGAAGGTTAGAACATAACGATAACCACCGCGCGATGCTACACTCATTGGTCCGCATACATCGGTATGTATGATTTCCAATAAGTCAGTAGCTCGCTCCATAATACCAGAAAATGGAGTCTTAGTCATTTTTCCCATTAGACATGCTTCACATCTATCAAGTGACTCAAAGTCAAGTGATTCAAGTAATCCATCGGTATGGAGTTTCTTCATGCGTTTCACTCCAATATGACCAAGACGACAGTGCCACATATAAGTAGAATTATCATTCAATTTAATTCGCTTAGCATCAATGTTATGTATATGCGTATTACTACTATCGAGATCTAACAGAAATAAGCCATTCTTTTGTGGTGCTCGACCATAAAAGATATTATTCATAAAAATAGAACAACCATTATTCTCAGACTTGAATGAATAACCGTCTTGCATTAAACAAGATCCAGATATAATGTTCATGCTCAACGCAGGTACATAATAACAATTATTTAGGCTTAAAACTAATCCCGAAGGTAGATGTAGAGGAAGTGTCCCGACTGCGATCACATTGACCTTGGATCCGTTTCCAACGCGCATCGTCACTTCATCTTTCAGCAGTTGTCGTTTATTCTTTAGTTCCTGTTTCGAGTTACAAATATGAGCAACCGAACCAGTATCAAATACCCAGGTACTAGAACGAGAACTAGTGAGATAAACATCTATAACATGTATATCAGATATACCTTCTTTCTTCTTCTTGACAAGGCCGCTCTTCAGATCTGCCAAATACTTGGAGCAATTACGCTTCCAGTGTCCCTTCTCCTTGCAGTAATAGCACTCAGCATCAGGCTTAGGGCCGTTCTTAGGTTTCATAGGAGGCGTGGCAGCTTTCTTGCCACCCTTCTTGAATTTTCCCTTAGACTTGCCCTGTTTCTTGAAACTGGTGGTCTTGTTGACCATCAACACTTGGTGCTCTTTCTTGATCTCAATCTCAGCAGCTTTTAGCATGCCAAAGAGTTCAGGAAACTCCTTGTTCATGTTCTGCATATTGTAGTTCATCACAAAGTTCTTGTAACTTGGTGGCAGTGATTGAAGGACACGATTAATCCCCAGTCTGTTAGGAATCACTATTCCCAAGTCACTGAGTTTCTTCGCATGCCCGGTCATGACGAGCATGTGCTCACTAATGGAGCTGCCTTCTTCCATCATACAGCTGAAAAAATGTTTCGATGCTTCATAGCATTCCACGGCCGCATGAGTCTCAAAAATAGTCTTCAACTCTTTCATCAACTCATGAGGATCGTGGTGCTCAAAACGTTTTTGAAGATCGGATTCCAGACTGCATAAGATGGCACACTGAACTTGAGAGTACCGAGTTTTCCGAGTCGCGTAAACATTCTTTACTTCATCGGTTTCAGTTTCTGCTGGAGGGTCACCTAGCGGTGCATCAAGCACATATTGCAGATTTCCGCCATTGAGGAAGATCCTCACATGACGGAACCAGTCGGTGAAGTTGCTACCGTTGCTCTTAAGCTTTTCTTTCTCTAGGAACTGGTTAAAATTGATTGGGGACGCCATATCTACAACATATTTGCAATAGTTTAGACTAAGTTTATGACAAATTGAGTTCAAATTTTAATTCAACATAATTAAAAATCTAGGTGAACTCCCACTCAAAACAATATCCCTCGCATTGTCTTAGTGATCACACGAACCAAATCCATCACACCTATGCCCGATCATCACGAGACAAGATGTAATTTCAATGGCGAACACTCAAAGTGTTCATCATATCAATCATATGATTCATGCTCTACCTTTCGGTATCACGTGTTCCGAGACCATGTCTGTACATGCTAGGCTCGTCAAGGCCACCTTAGTATCCGCATGTGCAAAACTGTCTTGCACCCGTTGTATGTACTTATCGAATCTATCACACCCGATCATCACGAGATGCTTCGAAACGATAAGACTTGATAACGGTGCTACTAAGGATGAACACTTTATTATCTTGAGATTTTAGTGAGAGGGATCATCTTATAATGCTACCGTCGCGATCTAAGCAAAATAAGATGCATAAAAGGATTAACATCACATGCAGTTCATATGTGATATGATATGGCCCTTTTGTCTTTGCGCCTTTGATCTTCATCTCCAAAGCACGGACATGATCTCCATCATCAACGGGCATGATCTCCATCATCATCGGCGAAGCACCAAGGTCAATGGCGCCGTCTTCATGATCGTCCTCCATGTAGCAACTATTACAACTACTTTGAAATACTACTCAACATGAAATTTAAAGACAACCATAAGGCTCCTGCCGGTTGCCACAATACAATAATGATCATCTCATACATAGTCATCATCACATTATGGCCATATCACATCACCAAACCTGCAAAAACAAGTTAGACGTTCTCTAATTTGGTTTGCATATTTTACGTGGTTTAGGGTTTTCGAGCAAGATCCAATCTACCTACGAACATGAACCACAACGGTGATACTAGTGTTGTCAATAGAAGAGTAAATTGAATCTTCACTATAGTAGGAGAGACAGACACCCGCAAAGCCACTTATGCAATACAAGTTGCATGTCAAGCGTGGAGCAAATCTCATGAACGCGGTCATGTAAAGTTAGCCCGAGCCGCTTCATCCCACTATGCCACAAAGATGCAAAGTACTCAACTAAAGATAACAAGAGCATCAACGCCCACAAACCATTGTGTTCTACTCGTGCAACCATCTATGCATAGACACGGCTCTGATACCACTGTAGGATAACGTAGCATAGAAAACAAAAATTTTCCTACGGCGAACACGCAATCCAAGCCAAGATGCAATCTAGAAGACGGTAGCAACGAGGGGATTATCGAGACTCACCCTTGAAGAGATTCCAAAGCCTACAAGAGGAGGCTCTTGTTGCTGCGGTAGACGTTCACTTGCCGCTTGCAAGCGCGTAGAAGATCTTGATCACGATCGGTTCCGGCGCCACGAACGGGCAGCACCTCCGTACTCGGTCACACGTTCGGTTGTTGATGAAGACGACGTCCACCTCCCCGTTCCAGCGGGCAGCGGAAGTAGTAGCTCCTCTTGAATCCGACCGCACGACGGCGTGGTGTCGGTGGAGAAATCGGCGGAGCTTCGCTAAGCGTGCGGGATATGGTGGAGGGGGGGGCGCTAGGGTTTGGGGAGAGGGGGTGGCCGGCCACTAAAGGGGGCGGCCAAGGTGGTGGCTTTGGTGTGGCCGGCCCCCTCCCCTATGCCCCTCATTATATAGGTGGAAGCCCCAAGTGTTGGACTACAAGTCTCCGAATAAGACCCGAACCCAAAACCTTCCATATGGTGGGAAACCTTCCCAAGCTAGGATTCCCACTAGAGGTGGGAATTCCACCTACCATATGGGGGGGTGGCCGGCCCCTAAGGGGGAGTCCACTTGGGACTCCTCCCCCACTAGGGTTGGCCGGCCATGGAGGTGGAGTCCCTTGTGGACTCCACCTTCCTTGGTGGTTTCTTCCGGACTTTTCTAGAACCTTCTAGAACCTTCCATAGAACCTTCCGCGACATTTTATTCACATAAAATGACATCCTATATATGAATCTTATTCTCCGGACCATTCCGAACTCCTCGTGATATCCGGGATCACATCGGGACTAGAACAAATATTCGAACTCCATTCCATATTCAAGTTCTACCATTTCAACATCCAACTTTAAGTGTGTCACCCTACGGTTCGCGAACTATGCGGACATGGTTGAGTACTCACTCCGACCAATAACCAATAGCGGGATCTGGAGATCCATAATGGCTCCCACATATTCAACGATGACTTTAGTGATCGAATGAACCATTCACATACGATACCAATTCCCTTTGTCACACGATATTTTACTTGTCCGAGGTTTGATCATCGGTATCACACTATACCTTGTTCAACCTCGTCTCTTGACAAGTACTCTTTACTCGTACCGTGGTATGTGGTCTCTTATGAACTTATTCATATGCTTGCAAGACATTAGACGACATTCCACCGAGAGGGCCCAGAGTATATCTATCCGTCATCGGGATGGACAAATCCCACTATTGATCCATATGCCTCAACTCATACTTTCCGGATACTTAATCCCACCTTTATAACCACCCATTTACGCAGTGGCGTTTGATGTAATCAAAGTACCTTTCCGGTATAAGTGATTTACATGATCTCATGGTCATAAGGACTAGGTAACTATGTAATAAAAGCTTATAGCAAATAACTTAATGACGTGATCTAATGCTACGCTTAATTGGGTGTGTCCATTACATCATTCATATAATGATATAACCTTGTTATTAATAACATCTAATGTTCATGATTATGAAACTAATCATCTATTAATCAACAAGCTAGTTAAGAGGCTTACTAGGGACTCTTTGTTTGTTTACATATCACACATGTATCAATGTTTCGGTTAATACAATTATAGCATGGTATATAAACATTTATCATAAACATAAAGATATATAATAACCACTTTTATTATTGCCTCTTGGGCATATCTCCAACAGGAATACGATGCTCTACTACACGGTCTGCGCATCGCTAAGGAAATTGGGATCAAGCACATCATATGCTGCGGAGATTCCGACCTGGTGGCACAACAAGTAGCCGGAACCTGGAACGCCAGAAACTCCGTCATGGCGGCTTACAGAGACGAAGTTGACGAGATCGCCAAATGCTTCCTCGGATACGAAGTCAAGTACGTCAGGAGAGACGATAACACGGCGGCAGATATGCTGTCCAAGCTCGGATCGGCGAGGAAAACCAATTTCGCCTGTCATTTTCCTCGAGCATCTACGGATACCCTCAGTGAAGGGCGCAAACCCGAAAAACCCGGACATGGCAGTATCTCCGGCTAAGGAAGTGATGGCTATCATTCCGGGGAGCCGTTCTGGACTACCTCATTGATCGAAAGTTGCCGGAGGACGAGGTCCTTGCACGACAGATCATCGACGAGCAAGATCCTACACAATCGTTGATGGACAGCTCTACAAACAAAGTGCAAACGGGGTATTTCTAAATGCGTCTCAAATCAAGATGGCATTGAAATCCTCGAGAGAGATCCACGCAGTTGCGGCCATCACACCGCCCCCGGGTCCCTCGCGCAAAAGCTTTCCGACTAGGTTTGGCTCACGGCTAAAGAAGATGTTGAAGCGGTGAAAACTTGTCGAGGTTGTCGTACTACGCTACTCAACCAAACGCTCCAGCTCAAGAGCTGAAGACCATCCCTATCACCTGGCCGTTTGCGGTCTGGGGGCTCGATATGGTTGGGAAGTTAAAGAAATCATCTCCTGGCGGTCATGAATACCTTTTGGTCGCTATTGACAAGTTCAGTAAGTGGATCGAGGCCAAACCAGTGAGAAAAGCCGATGGTGCTACAGCACTAAAATTTGTTTGCAGCCTCGTGACGAGATTCAACATCCCACACAGCATAATCACAGACAATGGCACAAATTTCGCACACGGAGAACTCAAGGATTATTGCAATGAAGTTGGGATCCGGCTTGACCTTGCATCTGTGGCTCATCCACAATCTAATGGTCAGGTCGAACGAGCCAATGGCCTTATACTAGCCGGAATCAAACCTCGCCTTGAAGAACCACTGCGACGTGCAGCCGGAGCTTGGGCTGATGAGTTAAACTCTGTTCTGTGGAGTTTACGAACTACCCCTAACAGGTCAACCGGATTTACTCCATTCTTCCTGGTATACTGATCCGAAGCTGTGCTCCCCACCGACATCATCCACGATTCACCGCGAGTTTCCGCCTACAATGATGAAACTGCTGACGAGGCTCGACAGCTATCTGTGGACCTGATCGAAGAAGCACGGAACCTAGCTGACCAACGTTCCACCATTTACCAGCAGAAGCTCCGACGCTATCACAGTCGTCGAGTTCGGAACCGCTCGTTCATGGTCGGAGACTTGGTCCTCCGCCTTCGCCAGGTGAAAGACCATAAGTTGCAATCTCCATGGGAAGGACCCTTTGTCATCAGCAAAGTGCTTCACAACGGATCGTACTACCTCGTCGATTTCCGGGAACTAAAGGATAGACCTGCTAATTGGTACCGGAAACGCAAACGGGAGGATCCGGATGACATTTACGATGAAACAGATCGTCCCTGGAATATAGCACAGCTACGTCCTTTCCACACTTAGCATTTTCCACATTACATACCTTGTAATATATATGATACATGATCAATGAAATAAAGCATATGGTTCACTCTTAGAGTCTTTTACCTCCTTTAATTTTTCATTTTTGGATCGTGTATGTTTTCCGACTAAAACCGCAGAGCTGGATCTTTCCGCCTAGGCGTGTATGAAAGTTGTGATTTCCAAAATCGTCCTTTAGGACGTAAGCTTAAGTTTTCTGGTGGAAAAGTTCTCCGTTGCGAACTCATGGATTCCTGGTAGCGACTTCGGCACCTAGGCTGGGGGCTTGTTTCCGCGGTTATTGACGGACTGCCATTGGGCTTCGTCGCCGCAGGCGAGCATTTTCGGCCAAAGGTCTTCCGGCTCGTTGATGTCTACGCACGCTTCTATTCCTGTAGACAGTGTTGGGCCTCCAAGAGCAGAGGTTTGTAGAACGTGACAAGTTTCTTAAGTGGATCACCCAAGATTTATCGAACTCAGGGAGGTAGAGGTCAAAGATATCCCTCTCAAGCAACCCTGCAATTAAGATACAAGAAGTCTCTTGTGTCCCCAACACACCTAATACACTTGTCAGATGTATAGGTGCACTAGTTCGGCGAAGAGATAGTGAAATACAAGTAATATGGATGATTATAAGTAGTAATTGCAATCTGAAATAAAAATGGCAGCAAGCAAGCGAACATGTAGCAGAACTTGTTGGAAACGGTGTTTCAATGCTTAGAAACAAGGCCTAGGGATCATACTTTCACTAGTGGACACTCTCAACAATGATCACATAATTGAATAAATAAATGCTACTCTCAAACACTCTCTTGTTGGATAACAAACACCATTCATTGTGTAGGGATACAAGAGCTCCCTCAAGCCGGAGTAAACAAGCTCCACAACGTCATAAAGGAAACACACACGATGCACACACTGTCACCATTACACCGTGGAGAGTGAATCCGGAGTTCATATTTAAAGTAACCTCTAGAGTGCATAATAGACAAGAGTAACATCTACATATTCATAAAGATCACACCATGGGAGAGAGATATGAACCACATAGCTACCGGCAGAGCCCTCAGCCTCGGGGGAGAACTACTCCCTCCTCATCATGGGAGACAGCAATGGCGATGAAGATGGCGGTGGTGTCGATGGAGATGGATTCGGGGGCACTTCCCCGTGGGCGTGCAGAACAGAGACTTCTGTCCCCCGAACTTGGCTTCGCGATGGCGGCGGCTACGTAACTCTTCGTGGAGGATGACCGATCGATTTAGGGTTTTCGCGACTGGAAGAATATATAGGCGGAAGGGCGGCGTCGGAGGGGTCCCGAGGGGCCCATACCATGAGGGGGCCCCCTTAGCGCCGCCGGGTGGGGTGGCCACCTCGTGGCCCCTCTCCGTCTCTCCTTCGGTGTTGGAACATTCCGTGGAAAATAAGGCCTTGGGCTTTTGTTTCGTCCAATTCCGAGAATATTTCCTGTGTAGAATTTCTGAAACAAAAAAAACAGAAAACAGGAACTGGCGCTTCGGCATCTTGTTAATAGGTTAGTCTCGGAAAATGCATAAAAATGATATAAAGTGTGAAAAAAACATGTAGGTATTGTCATAAAACTAGCATGGAACATCAGAAATTATAGATACGTTGGAGACGTATCACTCGTGGAAGGTCAAGTGAGCAAGCCGGAAAACTTAGAAACTAACACTTGCTTTTTAAACAGACGAAACATGCAAAATATATATAATGGATAGCAGGATAAGTTTTTCCGCCCACATGAAGTTGTTTCGTCCCTAGCTACTTACAAATATTTAAGTTATATATTACAAACCCTCAACGGGGCCAAAATGATGCATTGTTTTTTTCGCAGGACAAAGCTTTTACTTCTCCGTGGTCGGAGAACCGATTCTTCGGTTTGGGCGGTTTCGCCTCACTTCTTTGCCGGAGGCAACGGCATCCTCATCTTCATCATCATCTTCACTCATGTTGCCGGAGAAGCGGCGCCGTCCTTAGACTTGTCCTTTGAGCTGGTCCAGGTGACTTGGCCCTCATCGCCGGATCCGACGGGCCGCGCCTCTGCTTCGCGCTCCTTGCGTATTCCACCTCGAGGAGCTCATTAGCTGGGAGTACGACTTTGTCGTAGAATTCCGTGTGGGGATCGGCGAGCAATCCGGGTATCATAGCCCGCACGCATCCGGCGGTGCATTCACATCGGTGTTCGGAGGATCTCCGGTGGTGGCGAGATCTATATTCAAACTCGGAGCTCGCGCCAAGCACATGGCCAGTGACATGCAAGCAGCGCCCCCGGCGGAAGAAGCTTGGAGGTCCACAACTAGCTCCGGAAGCATGTCCATCCTCTTGATCAGCTGAGTGATGTCGCAGGTGGCTATCCTTGATGTTCAGGTTATGGCATATCTTCCGACAGGCGGAGACCAGCTCCTTGCAATCTTATCCGGCGATCGTCACGGGGAAACTGGTTGCGGCACTCCTCGTTAAATCCAAGTGGCTCTGCATAACAAAAATCAGAGTCATAAGTCAGTAAGGTTTGGTGGATCTATTTTGATTCTATGGAGTCCGGATTCTTACCCATGATATCAGCGTTGAGAAGGTCCCAGCCTTTCTCCGCCGTGGTCATATAGTTCCGAAGGTTGTTGACATCTTTTTGCAGTTGTTGTATTGTTTGTTGTCAACTTTGGCGCTTAGACGAAGTACGATTCTTTTTGGAGGAGCTCGGAATTTTTCTCTGGCTGCTTCTCGCCCGCTCTCGCTTTTATGCCTCCGCCAGTTTGGTCTCTAGATCCTGGCAGGCGGAGCGCAGGTTCTCAAGCTCCGAGGATGCAGTGGCGAGGGAGGTACATGCATCTATTAAATCCAACAGTAAAAATAAGTTTATAGTCGGAATTTGGAACAATGATAAGACTAGGTCGGAAGCTTACTTTGGGCCTCCGCCAGCTGTTTTTCCAGCTCCGCAATTTTATCCTTGTCGGC
Organism: Lolium multiflorum; assembly: GCA_030979885.1. NCBI lineage: Eukaryota > Viridiplantae > Streptophyta > Magnoliopsida > Poales > Poaceae > Lolium > Lolium multiflorum. Next base: position 159,570,783 of record CM061753.1, read on the forward strand.
CTGGACATCATCCGCTAGGCCAATCGTGACGGGGCGCTGCAGAAAGATATTCTTGTGCAGTTCATATGACAGCGCCTGCTGCTCCTGAAAAAGCCATAGCTCGGATTAGTTTCCGGAGGCATTATTTTACGTGTGTAAGTTCTTTCGAAGCATCATTGCCGGAAATTTTCCGCCATGACGCTTGGGGGCTACCTCGAATTTTACAAGTTACTCTAAGTTTCAAGGCGCTATCTATTGCTAGTTTCCGCCTTGATACTTGGGGGCTACTAGGAATGACGGTTTACCTTGCGCTTGACGAGGAGATGGTCGAAGAAGTCATTCATCTCCTTCTTGTGGAGCTGAATCTTAGAAGATTCCACATCCGCCTTCCCCAGGCGTTGGCCATCATGGAGTTGAGGAGACTTTGCTCCAGATCCCATTTCTCCTGCTTTGTTAGCTTATGAAAAAAATTATGCGCATAGGCCTTCGGAATGGACCACAGGTTGGTCGGATCCCCGAAGTTTCTCCGGGAAGGTTACGACATCATTATCCGGAGCTTCAACCAAATCTCAGGAGTTTACTTCTTGTTCTTTTTTTTCTGGGGCTTTGTTTGAGGGACCTTCCGGAGCCGCTCGTCTCGCGGCGGAAGAGCTTCCGTCTCCTCTCTCGCTGCTCACAGGGATTATCTCCGGTGGAGTTTGGGCAGCTAGAGTAGGGGGAGCGGAGCTTCGTGCGACGGTGATGGCGGAACGGGGTGCGGGTGTTGGGGGTGTTGGCGTGATTTGGAGGAGCTGGCGAGGCTTTCGGATACTGTGTCTGGCTGTTAACCGAGAAGCGGGGCCCCGACTCTGCGACAAGCAAAGGACAAATATATAAGTAACAAGCTTACTCCGAAACTAAGAGCTGATCTCGGAAACTTACGTGGCTCCGGGGATGAGGGGGCGCGATCCTTTTCCCGCGTTGGCGAGCAGCTTGAGGCGACCGTGTTCCGCTTTCCTCGAGTCAAGGGGTGGAGGCTTCGTAGTCTTGGCCTTCTTGGTGGAGGCCTCGCCGCTGGCACCGGCTCCGGAACCGGTAGCTTTGGTGCGGGGACGTTTGGCGGGTCGGGGAACAACTTTTTTGGGAGCTTTCTCTTCCTGTTCGTCGGCGTCCTCCGGATCCTCCTTCGCCAGGTCGTGGCTCATGGGTTCTCGGAGTATAGTCTTGAAATGCTCCTCCGCCAAAGAATCGAGCTGGAGAGGTAACAATGACAAGTTAAAAGCACTTCCAATTCGGAGAAGTTAAAATGTTAATATACAAACACAAACCGGAGGACATTCGTTGTTCGTCTTGATATCCATCACAATCTCCGGGACCGGTTGGCCCCGGGTGACCTTCATAAGGGTCTTGATCCTCCTCTTGGAGAATCGGCGGCGAGGTTGCCGCGGGTGACTGGAGGATCGTCCACCCATGTACTCGCACATCTTCTTGGTGTTGTACACAGGGGGCTGGATCGGCGAGAAAACCAGCTGAGCGTCGGATCATTCCGGTTAGCCCATCTTGGACTAACTTTGAGATCCTCCGCGTTGCCTTGTTCAACTCCGGATATTACGCGAGTGCAGGGATCAGGCTCCAACTGTCGAGCTCTTCCGGAGGCTCGTTGATGAATTTGGGTAGCCCTTCGTGGACTCCCGGAACCTTGATATTCTTCACGTAGAACCATCCGACATTCCAATACCGGACGAACTCGTGGGAAGAGTGAGGCGGATACATACGACCAGGGCGGAGCATGAAAGTCATGCTTCAGCAGTTCACCATAGCTTTGTCTTTGGTTTCCTTCTTGACTCGGAAGAAAAAGCGCACAGCGCACGTGGGGCGGGTCGAGATGCCCTCGCGGAGCGTCACGAAATTCGAGAGGAGAAGGTAGGAGTTTGAACAGATATTGTGGGGTGAAGGCCGTAGGTGGAGAGGATGGACAGAAAAAACTCCGAGCAGGGGAGCGACAGGCCGCGCTCTACCCAAGCCTTCGTCAGAACACATTCGTCTGTTTCCCGTTTGGTTGAGAAGGAGTCTGCCATAAAACTCCAGTTCGGAGAAATCATTTTCTCACTCTAGAGGTCTCTGAGATCCGTATCCTTAATCTCGCAAGGCCACCACTGTCCTTTCTCGTCCTCTCGGGTCCGGGCCTTGGAAGCTTTCTTCATCTCCGCTTCCTGCACTTTGGCGGCCATCCTAGCTTGGCCTTCAAGTTCTTCCTGGATCTCCTGGAGAGTTGGGATCCGGCCTAGCGCATTGCTGGAAGAGGCGGGGAATGGTTGAGCTAAATTGGTGTCGGAAAGAATGCAAGGGGCTCTGGACAGCTCGGTTCTAATGAAGTAGGTTCAGGACTACTCGGAGAACTACCAATCCATTTTGGTGAGCTAGGTGACATGCTTCCGGCTGCACCAATGCAAGCTAGTTTGAGTAACCGGATCTACACTAGGCTACTTCTTCTTCTTCTACGAGACCGGCGCACATACCGTTAATGGCGCGGTGGTTCTTCGAAGCGCCGACAAGATGGGGTCGCCCGGCTTGGTGCAAAGTCCTCCGCGTGACCACGGATCGACGGCGGGTTGAATTTCTTGCTCAACCGTGCTGATCCAGGTTGAGGGCGACCTTGGAACGGAGGCGGACGGAGCTTTCCGCGGGCAAGATCGCCGGAGATGAGATCCGGTCGGCGGCGCGGCTGGAGGAAGAAGACGAAGTGTTTGGAGCGGTGAAAGAATGAGAAGTTACTACTCGCGGAGGGTATTTATAGACCCCGCGCGGAGATTCGTGATTCAGAACCAACGGCGGGAACGGAATGATGTCTACTCACGCTTCTTTTCCTGTAGACAGTGTTGGGCCTCCAAGAGCAGAGGTTTGTAGAACAGCAGCAAGTTTTCCCTTAAGTGGATCACCCAAGGTTTATCGAACTCATGGAGGAAGAGGTCAAAGATATCCCTCTCAAGCAACCCTGCAATCACAAAGCAAGAAGTCTCTTGTGTCCCCAACACACCTAATACACTTGTCAGATGTATAGGTGCACTAGTTCGGCGAAGAGATAGTAAAACACAGGTGGTATAGATGGTGGTAATATTGCAGAAAGTAAAGATGCAGTAAAACAATAAACAAGCGGCCGCCAGAAAATAACTTGTGGCGTGGGAAGCAATTCTTTGTGGTGGAAACAAGGCCTAGGGATCATACTTTCACTAGTGGACACTCTCAACATTGATCACATAATAAATAAGTTCTCTTTCTTGTGCTACATATACTCTTGTTGGATGATGAACACCACTAATTGTGTAGGATTACACGAACCCTCAATGCCGGAGTTAACAAGCGCCACAACATTCGATATTCATGTTTAAGTAACCTTAGAGTATAATAGATCTTTGCAAAATAGACCAAGTACTAACATAGCATGCACACTGTCACCATCACACTACGAAGGAGGCATAGATCACATCAATACTATCATAATGACAATTAACTCCACAATCTACAAGAGATCATGATCATAATCTACGACAAGAACTACACGATGCACACACTGTCACCATTACACCATGCAGGAGGAATAGACTACTTTAATAACATCACATGAGTAGCACATAGATAAATAGTGATACAAAACACATTGCAATCATAAAGGGATATAAATAAGCACTTCACTACGCCATTCATAACAGTGAATAAGTATTCCGTGAAATATAGCCTAAGAGACCCACACGGTGCACACACTGTCACCTTTACACACGTGGGACAAGGAGTCTCCGGAGATCACATAAGTAAAACCCACTTGACTAGCATAATGACATCTAGATTACAAGCATCATCATATGAATCTCAATCATGTAAGGCAGCTCATGAGATTATTGTATTGAAGTACATAGGAGAGAGATGAACCACATAGCTACCGGTACAGCCCCGAGCCTCAATGGAGAACTACTCCCTCCTCATGGGAGCAGCAGCGATGATGAAGATGGCGGTGGAGATGGCAGCGTGTCGATGGAGAAGCCTTCGGGGACACTTCCCCGTCCGGACGTGCCGAGAGACTCTGTCCCCCAGATCTTGGCTTCGCGATGGCGGCGGCTCTGGAAGGTTTCGCGTACCGTGGCTTATTCCTCCGGGGTTTTTAGGTCAGGGACCTTATATAGGCGAAAGGGCAGCCTCGGAGGGGGCCTGGTGGGCCCACACACTAAGGCGGCGCGGCCCCCCCTCTGGCCGCGCCAGGGTGTTGTGTGGGGCCCCCAGGGCTTCTCTCTGGCGGCTCTCGGGTGTTCTGGAAGCTTCGTCCAAAAATAGGATGCTGGGCATTGATTTCGTCCGATTCCGAGAATATTTCCTTACTAGGATTTCTGAAACCAAAAACAGCAGAAAACAGGAACTGACCCTTCGGCATCTCGTCAATAGGTTAGTTCCGGAAAACGCATAATAATGACATATAATGTGTATAAAACATGTAGATATCATCAATAAAGTAGCATGGAACATAAGAAATTATAGATACGTTGGAGACGTATCAGCATCCCCAAGCCTACTCGTCCTCGAGTAGGTAAACGATAACAATGATAATTTCTTAAGTGACATGCCATCATAACCTTGATCATACTATTGTAAGCATATGTAATGAATGCAGCGATCAAACTGACTCAACAATAAAAGTAAAAGAAAGGTCTTTCAAAGAGGAAAGCATCGATTGCTATATTTGTGCTAGAGCTTTGATTTTGAAAACATCAAGAGAGCATAAAATTAAAGTTTTGAGAGGTGTTTGTTGTTGTCAACGAATGGTAGCGGGTACTCTAACCCCTTGCCAGACAAACCTTCAAAGAGCGGCTCCCATTTTATTTTATCTTTGTGTGGCACTCCTTCCAACCTTTCTTTCACAAACCATGGCTAACCGAATCCTCGGGTGCCCGCCAACAATCTCATACCATGAAGGAGTGCCTTTTTATTTTAGTTTTATTTAGATGACACTCCTCCCCACCTTTGCTTTCTCAAGCCATGGCTAACCGAATCCTTCGGGTGCCGTCCAACAATCACATACCATGGAGGAGTGTCTATTTTTGTTAATTAATTTGGGACTGGGAATCCCATTGCCAGCTCTTTTTGCAAAATTATTGGATAAGCGGATGAAGCCACTAGTCCATTGGTGAAAGTTGCCCAACAATATTGAAAGATAAACACCACATACTTCCTCATGAGCTATAAAACATTGACACAAATAAGAGGTAATAACTTTTGAATTGTTTAAAGGTAGCACTCAAGCAATTTACTTTGGAATGGCGGGAATACCATGTAGTAGGTAGGTATGGTGGACACAAATGGCATAGTGGTTGGCTCAAGGATTTGGATGCATGAGAAGTATTCCCTCTCGATACAAGGCTTAGGCTAGCAAGGTTATTTGAAGCAAACTCAAGGATGAACCGGTGCAGCAAAACTCACATAAAAGACATATTGTAAACATTATAAGACTCTACACCGTCTTCCTTGTTGTTCAAAACTCAATACTAGAAATTATCTAGACCTTAGAGAGACCAAATATGCAAACCAAATTTTAGCAAGCTCTATGTATTTCTTCATTAATGGGTGCAAAGTATATGATGCAAGAGCTTAAACATGAGCACAACAATTGCCAAGTATCACATTATCCAAGACATTTTACCAATTACTACATGTAGCATTTTTCAATTCCAACCATATAACAATTTAACGAAGCAGTTTCAACCTTCGCCATGAACATTAAAAGCTAAGAACACATGTGTTCATACGAACCAGCGGAGCGTGTCTCTCTCCCACACAAGGATGAACTTATTCAGAGAATGAAAATAACAAAACGAAAATAAAAACACACAGACGCTCCAAGTAAAATACATAAGATGTGGCCGAATAAAAATATAGTTTCACTAGAAGAAACCCTGATAAGTTGTCGATGAAGAAGGGGATGCCTTGGGCATCCCCAAGCTTAGATGCTTGAGTCTTCTTAAAATATGCAGGGATGAACCAAGGCATCCCCAAGCTTAGACCTTTCACTCTTCTCGATCACATTATATCACCCTCTTCTATTGACCCTTGAAAACTTCTCCACACCAAACTTCAAGCAAACTCATTAGAGGGTTAGTGCATAATCAAAATTCACATGTTCAGAGGTGACACAATCATTCTTAACACTTCTGGACATTGCACAAAACTTCTGAAAGTTAATGGAACAAAGAAACCCATTCAACATAGCAAAAGCGTCAATGCGAAATAAAAGGCAGAATCTGTCAAAAACAGAACAGTCCGTAAAGACGAACCTGAAAGGGGGAACTTGCTCAAACGGAAAACTCAAAACTAATGAAAGTTGCGTACATATCTGAGGATCACGCTCGTAATTTTGCAGATTTTTTCGAATTTTGTACAGAGACTTGTGCCAGAATTCGTGATAGACAGCAATGCTGTTTCTGCGCAGCGATCCCAAATATAACATCAACTTTAGCATAGAAACTTTACTTGGCACAAAAACATGATAAGGAGAGGTTGCTACAGTAGTAAACAACTTCCAAGACTCAACAAAACAAAAATTGCTGTAGTAAAATAAACACATGGGTTATCTCCCAAGAAGTTCTTTCTTTATAGCCATTAAGATGGGCTCAACAGTTTTAATGATACTCGCAAGAAATAAGCGTTGAAGCAAAAGAGAGCATCAAGAAGCAAATTCAAAGCACATTTAAGCCTAACCCACTTCCTATGAAAAGGAATCTTGTACACAAATAGATTCATGAAGAACAAAGTGGCAAGCATAGAAAAGCAACACAAGCGCAATTTCAAGATTCTCAACATAAAGAGGGGAAACTTAATATTATTAAGATGCATATAACCATGTTTCCCTCTCTCATAATAACTTTCAGTAGCATCATGAACAAACTCAACAATATAAATATCACATAAAACATTCTTGTCATGAGCCATATGCATAAAATTATTACTCTCCACATAAGCATAGTCATTCTTATTAATTGTAGTGGGAGCAAATTCAACAAAGTAGCTATCAAATATAGGAGGTATATTGTAATCATAATCAAATTTATCCTCCATAATAGGTGGTAACAAAAGACTACTATCATTATAATCATCATAAATGGGAGGCAAAGTATCATCAAAGTAAATTTTCTCCTCAATGCTTGGGGGACTAAAAAGATCACTTTCATCAAAACCGACCTCCCCAAGCTTAAATTCTTCCATAGCATTAGCAACAATGGTGTTCAAAGCATTCATACTAATAACATTCCCATTATCATGCATATAAAGTTCCATGGGTTTTTTAATTCTTTCTTCAAACACATCATGTCCTAATTCAAGATAAAGTTCATAAAGATCTCTCATTTTATTGTTGTCTTCCATTAAGCCTAACTAGTGTAAACAAGAAACCAAAAGATGCAATTGCAGGATCTAAAGGAAATAGCTTCGAGTACTTACAACAGCGCCGGAAAATAGCTTAGTAGCCGAGATCCGGAGTGAGTACCTTTTACCTTTCCTCCCAGCAACGGCGCCGGAAAATAGCTTGATGTCTACTCACGCTTCTTTTTCACGTGACAGTGTTGGGCCTCCAAAAGTGAGGTTTGTAGAACAGCAACAAGTTTTCCCTTAAGTGGATCACCCAAGGTTTATCGAACTCATGGAGGAAGAGGTCAAAGATATCCCTCTCAAGCAACCCTGCAATCACAAAGCAAGAAGTCTCTTGTGTCCCCAACACACCAAATACACTTGTCGATGTATAGGTGCACTAGTTCGGCGAAGAGATAGTAAAACACAGGTGGTATAGATGGTGGTAATATTTAAAGTAAAGATGCAGTAAAACAGTAAACAAGCGGCGCGGAAAATAGCTTGCTGGCGTGGGAAGCAATTCTTTGTGGTGGAAACAAGGCCTAGGGATCATACTTTCACTAGTGGACACTCTCAACATTGATCACATAATAAATAAGTTATCTTTCCTTGTGCTACATATACTCTTGTTGGATGATGAACACCACTAATTGTGTAGGATTACACGAACCCTCAATGCTGGAGTTAACAAGCGCCACAACATTCGATATTCATGTTTAAGTAACCTTAGAGTATAATAGATCTTTTCAAAATAGACCAAGTACTAACATAGCATGCACACTGTCACCATCACACTACGAAGGAGGCATAGATCACATCAATACTATCATAATGACAATTAACTCCACAATCTACAAGAGATCATGATCATAATCTATGACAAGAACTACACGATGCACACACTGTCACCATTACACCATGCAGGAGGAATAGACTACTTTAATAACATCACATGAGTAGCACATAGATAAATAGTGATACAAAACACATTGCAATCATAAAGGGATATAAATAAGCACTTCACTACGCCATTCATAACAGTGAATAAGTATTCTGTGAAATATAGCCTAAGAGACCCACACGGTGCACACACTGTCACCTTTACACACGTGGGACAAGGAGTCTCCGGAGATCACATAAGTAAAACCCACTTGACTAGCATAATGACATCTAGATTACAAGCATCATCATATGAATCTCAATCATGTAAGGCAGCTCATGAGATTATTGTATTGAAGTACATAGGAGAGAGATGAACCACATAGCTACCGGTACAGCCCCGAGCCTTAATGGAGAACTACTCTCCTCATGGGAGCAGCGGTGATGAAGATGGCGGTGGAGATGGCAGCGGTGTCGATGGAGAAGCCTTCCGGGGGCACTTCCCCGTCCGGCGGCGCCGGAACAGACTCCTGTCCCCCAGATCTTGGCTTCGCGATGGCGGCGGCTCTGGAAGGTTTCGCGTACCGTGGCTTATTCCTCCGGGGTTTTAGGTCAGGGACCTTATATAGGCGAAAGGGCAGCCTCGGAGGGGGCTGGTGGGCCCACACACTAAGGCGGCGCGGCCCCCTCGCCGCGCCGGGGTGTGTGGGGCCCCCGGGGCTTCTCTCTGGCGGCTCTCGGGTGTTCTGGAAGCTTCGTCCAAAAATAGGATCTGGGCATTGATTTCGTCAGATTCCAGAATATTTCCTTACTAGGATTTGGAACCAAAAACAGCAGAAAACACCGGCCCTTCGACATCTCGTCAATAGGTTAGTTCGGAAAACGCATAATAATGACATATAATGTGTATAAAACATGTAGATATCATCAATAAAGTAGCATGGAACATAAGAAATTATAGATACGTTGGAGACGTATCACAGAACGGTCGCACCGTTGGATGGTCGCCATGTGTCCTAGGTTAAAAGTGGTAAAACGACGCAGAGGTAACTTAACTGTGCACCTCCGAGATTTCTGGCTAAATATTCGCGTCTCCGAAAATTTAGCGCGGGAAAGGAGGAAGTTGTGCGCGGGATAAGCGAAAAATCCTCTACATTGCCTTTACTGAAGAACATATGATTTCCGGGAAGGTGACGTAAGAAACAAGGAAAGTTTGGAAGCTCTTCAAGATTCTCTTCGGATCCGAGTTGATTGAAGTTGGAGGAATGATGAGTCTCGGAGAACTTCGGGGGCTACTGTTGTGGGTATACTTTATGGGTATATCAACGACATGACCTGGATCCGGACAAGCGCAGATGGTGATGATGGCATATGGCCCATCGGGCGGCCCAGTTGCTATAGATCATGAAGGATGAAGTTCATCCCAGGAGCAAGGAGCCGGATCCCAACCGACCTACGAAGAAGGCCGGATCTATGGAGGCCCATAAAGTATTCGGATCCAGTACGGCATAGAGGGAAGGCGGATCCTTGACGTGCACGACAATGTAACATTCCGTAGTTAGGCAACTTGTATTCCGGCTAGGACTCTCCGTGTAAACCCTAGATCCGTGCGCCTTTATAAGCCGGATCCTGGGAGCCCTAGAGGCATAACCACAACACATTGTAACAACACGAAAGCGCCCAGATAATTCCACAAGCAGCGTAGGCCACCTTCGAACAGGTGTTCCGAAGCTGGGTAAATCGCGTACCACCGTCCCGAGGACTCTCCGCCCTATGGCCCCTACTTCTTCTCCCCCTCGTGAGGATCCCTCCTCCGAGGCGCCGTCGAATAGACAACGACAATGACCTCTCGCTTGCAACATCGACATTGGTCGCTTGCAATAGCGGTGCCAATGCGGCAGTGCCGCCGGCTAGCAGCAGTGGAAACCGGATGGAGCTACCACAAAACCTAATCAGAGGACCTCATAGGAGAAAGGGAGGAAGAGAGGTAGAGGATTCGGCGAAGGCAGTACACCTCCATCTTTGGCATGATCAGCTCTTTGCAGTTGAGAACGGATGAGGTTCGGGGGCGATGGAGATGGAAGACAATGACTATCAGGGAAAGACATAGGTCTCAATGCGTCGCTCCATGCACCACCAAAGTCGAATGGAAAAAAAGAGAGAGGCTCCATAGAGAGGCTTCAAAGAATCAGCATTCTGACAAGCTTCGGCAGCCATTTTAACTGCATTATCAAGCTTCGAAGAAGTAGATTCAACTTCTCTTTGAAGTCGAATCTTGTCAGCTTCGAGCGAAGTGAATTGAGAGGCAAAAGCTTCCAAAGTGGTAATGACCGTTTGGAAATCCTAAAACAAAAGAAGAAAGAAGCATCTATTAGCAACAATAGTATTCTTGTCAAAAGTCTACAGTTCAACATAGACTCAGGGGCTGTTAAAAGCAGGACGTTACCAAAGCAGAAAAACTTATAGGTCTTCCGGAAGGAGGAGGAGAAGCTGTAATGGCAGCTGTCGAAGGAATCTCCTTCCCTTTAGAAGGGAAGAAGGTCGAAAGATGAGCTGGCAGAGTGCCGCCAAGCTTCTGAAGCCGCCGGAGCTGGCTTACTGGAGCTTGTCTTAGCCTTCTTCAAGGGAGGCTCTATGAACCCTTCATCACTATGAGCATATAAACCAATTAAAATAAGTACTAGAATACGATAGAACGTCTTGGAGCAGTAGAAGAGACTTACAGATCAAACAAATCATCCTCGTCAACGAATCCGCCAGACGATCTTTTTGGGGGTTGCATGTTGGCCTTCTCCTCAGTTGCATCAACAAAGGCAGCATGATCAACATCATTGTTGTGATTTGACTCCGCCGTGTCACTTATATCATCAGCAAAATATCTAGGGTTTGTAGTAAGAGCTTCGGGATTCGCAAGATCATTGTCTTCATCGTCAAGGTCTGCTTTTTCTTCAGTATGGGATTCTGCAGGAATGAAAGAATTTCTATCTTCAAGATTGTCATCCGATATATTTGGGAAACACTCGGGGGCTAATAGGACCCGTCGAAAGAAATAAAAGTCTTAATACAAGGAAACGAGTGCATATCGAGTGCAAAACTTATTATAAATATGAAAGGGAAGTTACCTCATTCGGCGGATGATCGGAATCGAAGGGTGATTGAGGAGATAGAAGTGGGATCGAATATACTTGACTGAAGTGAGTCAGGTGCCTAACTTCATCCAACAATTCTTTTTCGGACATTTCAACAACGTTTACTCTGGTTTCATCCATGGGGCTCGAATATAACCACATCGGGTGGGCTCTAGACAAGCTGGTTGGATTCGGCGCTTCAAGAAAACGGCTGCTATTTTGGTACCCATCATGGTTTGGCCATCAGATTCCTTGATTCGAAGGATTCTATCAAATAACTTGTCGACTGCCGGTTTTTCTTCGGGTGACAGAATGTTCTTCCAAGATCTTTTAGGTACGGCTTCAAGGACGTCGACAAATTTTGGCAGTCGCATCTTGGCTACTGTTGAATCTTTGATGTAGAACCACTTCAACCTCCATCCTTGAACGAACTCTCTCATTCGAAAGTTGAAGTAGTTCACCTCATTGCGGACAACAAATCCAACTCTGCCAGTAATGAAGGAACCGCTACTATAGTTGTACTCCCTCTGTTCCATTCTATAGTGCCTATAGTTTTTTGGCACGGAAATTAGCGCAATAATATTTTTTAAACAAGACCCCCTAGCTTAACGATTTGAGATCAACGTAAAATTTGGGAAATCCATATCTTCCTAACTTACCATAATAAATCCCACAAATCTCTCTTGTTGATTCTCCATATATGTGCAACCAAATTCAATTAAGGAAAGTAAAACATTGCTGCCTAATTTTAAGGAATCGTTGGGCCATGCATTAGGAATCTCAATTAATTGTTTCCAATTTTGTATGGATTTTTTCTCATGCATATTGTGTGGGAGCTGAACGGGGGAGGGGGTAATTGAAAAAATCCAAGCTACTACCTTATATTATGAAACAAATGCCAAAATCTATAGGCACTATAGAAATGAACGAAGGGAGTAGCGTTTTACGAAGAAGATCTTTTTCCATAGACCAAAGTGAGGTTCAATGCCCAAAAAAACCTCACATAGAGTGATGAAAATAGCAATATGAAGGATCAAGTTGGGAGTCAATTGCCATAATTGGATCTCGTACGCATGAAGAAGACGCCGGAGGAACTCGTGGGCAGGGAGAGAAAGCCCACGATATAGAAAGGACATGAACATCACAGTAAAACCAACAGGAGGATTAGGGCGTGAAGACAAACCTGGGAGAATGACGTTCCCCTCGTCGGCTGAGATTATGCCAAGGCTTCGAGCTTTTTTCTCGTCGCGCTTGGTTGTTGTGGAGGTAGGCCAATCACCAGGCGCATGCCCCGCGGCGGAAGCCTCCGGCGCGGGCGATGCAGGCGCTGGAGCGGAAACTTCTGATGTGCTCTTTCTCGGTGCACCGAATGTGGTTTTGGCAGCGGCACCGCTGGTCACGGCGCTGGAGGCGAGCGTGAGGTTCCTCTTCTTCACCATCGTTGGAAGAATCAGAGAACAGCGGCGGCGGCGCAGTGGCTTTGAGGAAGGTCAAAAAACGGCGGCGGCGCATCGGCTTTGAGGAAGAAAGGTGAACGAGGAAGAAGGGCCGTGAAAAGGGAGAATGAGGAGAGTAAATTTCGCCCTTTCACGGTTATAAAGTAAAACTTAATCAAAGGGGATCTGAAATTAGGTCACCACAGAAATCGAGGAGGCGTCTTGTTCAATGCACAAGGACTAGTCATTTCTTAACTGACCACGCAAAAGTAGGGTGGGCCCATCAAGTCATGTCCTATCAATCGAACCACCGTAGCACCAGCGTCACTGATGATGTCATAAGAAGAATCAGCGTCCGAGCAAAGCATCTAAAGAAGGCATCCGAAGGAGATTCAAACAGTTGAGTTGATTGGCTTGAGTCTACACACGATTGTGAGCATCCGTGCCTAGACTTGGGGGCTACTCCCATCGGGAGCGCTGAACGCGCACCCGATAAAAATTGTGGACTCGAAGATTTCACGCTGCCCAGGATCATGTTCGGGGACTTGATTCTGAGTAGGGTAACATCGTTTTGCCATCGGCAGTTAACCAGCATCGATTTATCGAGTAAAACTAGGCACATTACTCAACATCCTTTACCTATTATCAACAAGCATAACCTTACTTGAAGATATTTTAGACCCGATATAGAAAAGTATATCGGATGACCACGATAGTTTGGAAGAAAACATCGGCAGAAGAAAAACATTCGAGTAGTACAACTTGAGTCTACGCGCGGTTTGCAAGCATCCGTGCCTAGACTCGGGGGCTACTCCCATCGGGAGCGCTAAACGTGCACCCGATATGAAAGGCGTTACTATTACAAAGGACTCAAGATCTTCCGGTAATTATAAACATTCGACAGAAGACAATTTTTAGTCCCTGCCCGAAGCTTCTTCGGCCAGTCACTCGGGGGATACTGATGTGGGCATTACCCTTCGGGTAACTAGTATTGTGCTATCTCTTACGGCCCAACCAGGGGTCCATGAAGATCATCCATCAGCCAAGGTGGACCGCTATGTCGGTTCCAAGGAAGGAATCTTGACGAACAAGTCAAGGAGACGAAGAAACAAGGAAAGCTTAGATGTAGAAATCTTTGTAAACCAATCAGACCCGGATAGAACTCTTGAGACCTGGCTCCCAATATAAGGGCCAGGAGAGGGTCTGCCGAGGGACACACGCAATCATCATATCCATAACCACCGTAAGTTTAGAGCTAGATCATCGTAGAACCTAGCTACTCGACGAGATCGTAGTCGAAGCCTTTGGCTACCCCATTGTAACCCGATAATTTCAGTAATCAAGATCAGACAGGCAGGACGTAAGGGTTTTACCTCATCGAGGGCCCCAAACCTGGGTAAATCGCTCTCCCCGCTTGTTTGATAACCGATGTCTCGTGTCAGCCTACAGGATTCCATCTACCCTAAGCCCCAAATGGAGGGCATTGCCGAGGAGTACCCTCGACACCGGGTGTCAACATTATCAAAGAAAAAAGATAAGTTCAAACCCCTCTCATCCTCGATGATCATATTGTGCAGAATCACACAAGTGGTCATGATATCCTTGAGTGTGTCCATATCCGTAAATCGGGCTGGTCCTCGGACTATTGCAAATCTAGCTTGGAAAACAACGAAAGCCCGTTCAATATCTTTTTGAGCTGCCTCTTGTGCTTCTGCAAACTCAGTTTCATCTCTGTTCCCTGGCTCCCTGATGGTTTTCACAAATGTGGCCCAATCTGGGTATGTACCGTCGGCAAGGTAGTACCCCATTGTGTAATCCCTCCAGTTGACGGTGTAGTTGCAAGTCGGGGCATCACCTTTAGCAAGCCGGGCAAGAAGATGGGATCGATGCAAGACATTGATATCATTGAGTGAACCGGGCAAACAAAAAAAAATGTGCCAAATCCAAAGATCCTGCGATGCAACGGTCTCAAGAACGATTGTTGGTTCTTTGCTCCGGCCACAGTACAAGCCTTGCCAAGCTTTTGGATAATTTTTTCATGTCCAATGCATACAATCTATGCTGCCTAGCATACCCGTCCAACCCCGTTGTTCGTTCTCCGCCATTAATCTAGCGGTATCATCGTCATTGGGAGCTTGAAGATATGTCGGCCCGTACACACGCATCATAACCTTGCAAAGATGACGGACATACATCGGCATAGTCCGCCGGAATGCTGTAGGCAAAGATGCGCATGACGGCGGATTTTTTTTTGGAGCGCACTAAATCCCATGAGCCCGACGGCATTTCTCTTGCGCTTGAAGTAATGCGTGTTGTCCTCACACATAGCAACGATCTTGTTGAACAAAGATCGTCGCATTCGGTACCAGCGGCGAAAAAGATGGGGTGGATATGTCGGTACCTCGGCAAAATAATCGCGCATGAGAAGGTTGTGGCCAAGGGCGCGGTTCCGGGGGATGCATAGCCGCCCCATGGTTGACCCCTTCCGCTTCTTCGGCATGCATCCGTGACCGCCGCCTCGAGTATCACCGCTGTCTACTTCAAGTCGTCGTCGAGCAGCTCCTGCAAATCAGACTCGTCGGAGGAGGACGAATCCTCCAACAAAAACAACGCGCATGGGTCCATCTGCAAGGCGCAATAACCGCGGCGAATCATGAGAACAGCGGCGGCGGATCCATGGATGCGAGGAGCTCGGGGGAGAAGACGTACTGGCTGACGGCAAGGCGTGCGCGGCGGCGGAGATTCTGACTGATTGGTCGGGGATTCGCGCGCGCCAGCGGGTGGAGCGGACGCGGCGGGCCGGCGCGCGTGCTCGGTCGGAATCGGAGGGGGCGGCCGGGGTAGGCCGGGATCTGCGGTGGTGCGGGGCAGCGGCGGTTGGCGGGAGGAAGAGGAAAGAGGAACAGCTGAAAGTTCCTTCGCGCCAACGGGCAAAATGATGGGGGTCACGCTCGCACAACCTCTCCAACCCGGGAAGTTGAGGTTTCCGCGGCGCGAATTAGGGCATCCCAGATTTTTTTTTTGGATATGGGGTCCAATGCGATTTCTGAACAGTCTCTTTTTTCCCCTCCAAACCGGAAAACATCGGTTATTATGCGGATGGAGGTCCGATGGGGAATCTGCTAGAGATGCTCTTAGTGGTGGTCATGCCAAACAAATCAACTCGAGTTTATTTCCATTTGGATTTAATCCATTTGGTAGTTGCATGCAAAGATTAGTATCCAATTTTAAAACTAGAAATTAACCAAAATCAAACTAATTAGAAGATAATTATTTTTCAACTCAATTTTTTTAATAACTCAAAAGTTTGGGTTATCACATCTTATAGAGCACAAAATGTGAGTTTGGTTCGTCCGAATTTTGTACGGTAGGAGAAATTTTCAGAACCAATGCAGGGCTGAGAAAAAATCATGCACAATCTTTTACGAAAATAAAAATATATGTATAGTGGGTACCCTTAACTCAACAAAAAATCGGTTCTTAATTCGAAATGGAAAAATATGCGGAAGCTTGTTGGGTGCGAACTGCGAAACCAGATGGTAATTATCAGAATTCGTCCAATTTGAACGAGAGCAACGTTTTGACTGGATATCTCCACAACCTATGTGTCATAAAAACCAACTTTGTAAGTGGATTATTTAAAAAATAAAATTTAATGTTAAAATGGGAGTTCATTGGCCAATTCACAGTCCCACACACTTGAAGAGTTGAAGATGAAACAACCACGCGCCAGAAACATCCCAACACCTCGGTGGATTTTGTTCGACAACGCGGAGCAGGCCAGCGTCAGAGACGCGGGAGCACCTGACGAGGTGGAGAGACCGCAACATCCCCTCAGCCCTCGCGACCAACTTGGCGAGGACTTCGTCGGTCACCTGGTTACTAAGAGGCGGCTCCACCGCGATGCGACGCCACAGGAGGGTGTCCCCCGTGACAGCCTCGCCGACAGTAGGACGCAGATCCAGTTTCTTCACTGAGAGAAGTCACCATGCGACATTATCTACGTGAACCATCATATCAAGATCCAATATACATGGTTTATCTATATTTTGAAGTCAAAATTTAAGTTGCTCGGAAAAAAATTAACATATTACAGTAAGACATATATCTTCAATTGAGTATTCTAGAAAAAAATTAGTCCATTTAAAAGATTGTGTTTAATTTTAAGTTTAAAATTTAGATCAATAATGTGTGTTGAATCCTTAAGTGATGGTTCACGTAGATAAAATTGTACGATGACTTCTCTTAGTAAAATCACTGTCCGTCTGTGTATAGCTACGCATAAAAGAAGAATAGAACTTCGGCCGGATTTATTCCTGCCACTCAATCACGAAGTGTAACGTGGCTTAATTCTAGAGGGAGATAGGAGCGAAAATATGGTGGAGCACTCGGGTACCAGCGCACCTGATTTCAAAAAGTTCGAAAAACGTGATTTAAATGTTTCTAAAAAAGTTTAAATAATTTCGTCACGTAAATCTCATCTTGACACTTACCTGTGCAAATTTTCAGCAAAAAATACGGCCATATGTGACCCACTCAAAAAAGTGAAAATAAAACTTTGTTATACTGTGAATAGTATACGTCTACTCATTATATTACGAACAGTATGTTTTGTTATTTTTGTGTAGGCTACATACTTTCATATTTTAAGTTGAAACTTGACATGCACATACATAGATACTACACACACGATTTAGGCCGTATTTTTTAATTCAATTTTAGTTTTGATTTTTTTTTGCTCAAATCAGGTGCTGGCACACTCAGGAGCCAAAAAATTCGCGTCCAGAATAGGAGGCTTTAGTCAGAGTAGAAAAATCTCTATCGGAAATGACTAGTCAGCACACATGTCGTGGACTTGTGCATTCATAGGCAAAAGTGAGTCAGCTATTTAATGTCAATCAGGGAGAAAACAACAAGTAGCAGCCCCCGACCGGTCCTGTTATTCCTGACATTCCTCTATGATATCTAGACTAGCTTCATGAATCAACGTATGTTTTTTTCTGCGATTTTTTTTTTCAGTCTCGCGTATCTGAAAATGACTTTCCGTTCGATCGCCTCTCCTCAAATCCTTCATGCCAAACGCGCTTAACCCTGAAGCTTTTTGAAGATGAGCTTGCAGAAAAGAAGTTGCAACAAGTTCTTTAGAGTGTGACATCCTAGCCCAGATTTCAATAGGATTGATAGAATACTCATACCAAGTTACCAACAAGTTATAACTTCTTAGTGTTGGTCTGTGGGATCAGTCTAGAGATCTTTAGAGTTGCTAGGGGTAACAAACTCGAACGGTGGTGGTCGGGGTGTTACATTTGGTATCAGAGCCGACCCTCCGGTTACACGGGTGTGCACGGATTAGAAGTTTATGCATACCCATGGCTAGTGTGACCCATCATGGCACACGACATAGCACATGCGCACTGGACGTACAAAAGTGTGTCAAGAGAGGAAATTTCTAGCTTAAGGTTGATCGACGAGACCGTCAAATCTTCTAAGGCGGATGAGTGTGACCGGAATCAATAGGATTGAGAAACCGATATCCCCTGGTCCGCGTGATATAGTGGGGAAGCCGGCTGGAATCAAGATTCGCAGAACGGCAATCCAAATCGATAAATTGGTGGCATCCAAGCGGAGCCCTACTGTACAAAATTTGGACGAACCAAACTCACATTTGATTTCCTCTTCGGACGGTGCGTCAGCCAAGGCAGCTATCCTCACCGGTGACCAGCCACCACACAATGCTTCCGACCACGGCGGCCGCCTCAGCGCCTCCGCCGCTACCTGCCCCGGCGCCCGGCGAGCCGCACGCTGCCCTGTTCCTTGCCCTGGGCTACATGCGGCTGCCCGAGCTGCTGGCCTGCTGGCGCGTGTGCCGCCTCCTCGGCGAGGCCGTCGCGGGGGACACCCTCCTGTGGCGTCGCGTCGCGGTGGAGCCGCCTCTCAGTAACCGGGTCACCGACGAAATCCTCGCCAAGTTGACCGCGAGGGCGGAGGGGACGCTGCGGTCTCTCCACCTCGTCGGGTGCTCCCGCGTCTCTGACGCTGGCCTGCTCCGCGTCGTCGAGCAAAATCCCCGCGTCACTGAGGTACTGGGACGTTTCTGGCGCGTGGTTGTTTCATCTTCAAGTGTGTGAGACTGTGAATTGGCGAATGAGCCGATGCTTGGGTGTGGCGCGCGCCTAGTGTTTGCTGTTATGCCTGGTGTTGTGTTTGCTTAGGTTCCTCATACTAGCTGAACTAGTCTGACGCCTAAAAATGTATAGGAGTAATTTAAACTTGGACGTGATGTTGACAAAGGAGATTAAGCTTGGTCTTTGCTGTATATGATTAATTATAGGCAATTAGCGATGCCCTGCCCGTACAAGCTTTCTCATGCGCATCACAGAAGAGATGGCAATTCAGTTGGTAGGTGTTGCTACTTGCGCTAGGCAAAGCGTTGCGCCTATTGGCAATAAACAAGGCATAGCTGGGCATCCCTTGATATGCTGTAGAAGCTTTGGCAATGTAGAACACAGCAAAATTTAGTACTCCGCTACTTCAGCATCAGAATTGTCATCATAGCCTAGTGACGTGAAGAAATTCTGAACACCAATGAAGTAGAACCAATACAGGCATGCTTTTCTCCAATTCTTTCTTCACATCATAGTTTTAAAAACCGGAACGGTTCGGTGGTTTGACCGAAAAAACCTGAACCGGCAGCCTCACCTGTGTTTTAAGAGGCAATGGTCCAAACAACAAAAAACCAGGAAAAAATGATGTCACAAGAGGAATCAAACTCATGACCTTCAACTAGGATGAAATAGCACCACATAACTCCCGATACCACTTGGACTCACCATGTTTTGTGATTACATATTGAAATATACACTGTATATACATTTTATGGTCATTTTGTTCCGAAATTTGTTTAAATTTTAATTAAAAATAATGTTTTTTGTCGCCATCGAACCGGATAAACTGGTGGTCCGACCAGCGAACCAGTCGCCTCACCAGTTCACTCACCGGTCTGGTTTTTTAGACTATGCTTCACATATTTCCTTGACTTCAAGTTTTCTTTCTTTCTTTCTGAATTTCTGAAGTTCCACTCTCGTTAAATGGCAACCCTGTTCTTTGTTCTCTTCTTGATAATCACTGAAGTGCTAAATATCGCTTCTAACTTCAGTTATTTCTTCAAACTGCTTGGCCCTCTACCAGCAATCTCTTTATTTTTCGTTAGTACTTCCTTAAGTAATGAGTATCCCACATTTCTTTAATTATGTCTTCAAACTTACTCAAATTAATAAATTATTCACCATTCAGAAGTTTTAGTTTCCTTATTTTTGCGAGGAGTTTCAGAAGTTACATGACTGGCAAAAGATAATACAAAACAAAAAGCTACTAGCTTACATAATTGAATTTTTTTTGCCAAAATGAAAATTGGTGCCTGTTTTTACGAATTTACCATATGAAATATTCTTAAAGCACTGCGTATTCCTCATTTCATTCAAGGAACTGCAACACTTAACTACATCACATCATGTATGAACATCTCATTCCACAACTAAATTATTATTTTATATAACATATTCTACGAGCCACAACTTTTTACCGAAATAACTCTTTTTTCCCCTGAAAAATGACAATAAAGCCTTAGCATTTTCACAGTAATGCACGAGCACGACACTAGTAAGCACTAATTTAGCGAAGTCGTAGGACAGAGTATAGTGTTACTGGAGATCATTGAGGCATTGTAGAAGATCTGCCTTGTGACAGATTATGGCCGCTCCAATTCATGTTTACTATCTGACACCAACTATCCATGTTGAAAAATGAATCCAACGAGGGAAGAGCCCCATGACATTATCAACATAATATTGATGCTCTCAACAAAAGAAAAGGTTGTTGATTCGGGAGATAGGATCATGTACTATGATTCAATTTGTGGAGCACATTACTCAATCAACTGCGGGTGATGTGTAGCCTAGTATGCTGGTTATTTGCTTTGGTTCCCATTTGTGTCCTGTGAGCTGTGTGGTGATTCCCCTAGATGCTGACATATATGTGGACCACAGAGCTTTGGTTATCTCTTCTTTGTCGCCTCAAAAGAAAAAAACAAAGGTTTTGCTTCCTTGGGTTTCTAAACATTGGTTCTAACTTTAGTTGTTTCTTCAAACTGCTCGACCCTCTACCGGCAGTCTCTGTCTTGTTGTTAATACTTCTGAAGAAAATTGCATCACACATTTCATTAAGCATGTTTTCAAACTTCCTCAAATTATTCACCATTCAGAAGTTTTCTTTTCCTTAATTTTGCAAGGAGTTTCAGAAGTTCCACGACCAGCAAAAGATTCTACTGAACAGAGTCACTAGGTTAAAGTTTTTTTTTTTTGCCTACATGAAAATTGGTGCCTGTTTTTACCAATTTGCCTTATGAAATTTGACTATGCATTCTTAAACCAATGCCTCTGCTTCATTTCATTCATTGAACTGCAACACTTAACTACATCACATCATGTATAGACATATCAATCCACAGCTAAATTATTCAAAAGATTCTATTTAGCTCAAGTTTTTACTGAAAATTGACAATAAAGTCAACATTTCCACAGTAAAGTAATGCATGAGCACAACACTAGTACGAACTAATTTAGCAAAGGTCGTAGGACAGAGTATAGTGTCGCTGAAGATCATATTGAGGCACAGTAGAAGATTTCAGTTGTGACAGAGGTTATGACTGCTCCAACTCATGTCATACTATTTGACGCAAACTATCCATGTAAAAAATGAGTCCAACAAGGGAGGAGATCCATGTAATTATCACTATAATCTTGATGCTCTCAACAAAAGATAATGTTGCTGATTGGGGAGATAGGATCATGAACTCTGATTCAGTTTGTGGAGTGCATTACTCAATCAACGGCTAGTGCTAGGTAGCCTAGTATGCTGGTTAATTGCTTTGGTTCTCATCTGTGTCATGTTAGCTTTATGGTGATTCCACTAGATGCTGACATATATGCTGACTGGAGAGCTTTGTTGATCTCTTGTTCACCCAGAAAGAAAAAGAAGAAGGTTTCTGTTCCTTGGGTTTCTAAAAATTTGCCATTCAAGCGTTGCTGATGCCTTCCAATTCCATTACAAACGGGCGACTCCTTCTACCCTATTGCTTCTTGAAACTACATGTCTTCAGATCCTCCCATGAAGTCTCTTTCTTCATTCTCGTCATCTTTGTCTGATCCCATTGCTGACTCCTCAGTTACCAACCTATGTTGGTGCCGCTGGCCAAATCTGCCTCGATGGACGATATGTTTTGATAAAAGTTCCCACTTGCCAGTGCGCAGGATATGTCTCCAGACGGAGGAGCTTGCGCCAGGACATGGCTTCTGGGTGCAACCGTTTGGAAATGATAGCACGGGATTTGTTCAACCGGTGCGGCTGGTGGCATGTTTCTAGAATCACGGTTGATTGATTAGTTCTATCATGTTTTGTCTCGC
The DNA here is from genome assembly GCA_030979885.1 of Lolium multiflorum. Lineage (NCBI taxonomy): Eukaryota > Viridiplantae > Streptophyta > Magnoliopsida > Poales > Poaceae > Lolium > Lolium multiflorum. Next base: position 159,593,031 of record CM061753.1, read on the forward strand.
TATTTTCAAGTGGCTGATACATTTATCAACCCTATGTTCCGTAAACTAACCTTGATACTTATAATAGGGTAATAAAAGATCGTATGCATCAGTCGATGCAGAGACCGGGATGATCCCATTTCGAAAAAAGCTGGAAGGTTATAACTTTTTTTTTCCTAAAAAGAGGCTTAGGCCTGGTCTCCGCATCGATTGATGCACACGTCATTGTATTGCATTGTTTTTATTATGTTCACAAAAAAAGATAAAAAATACATGGGCTCCACATCTCCTAGAAACAGGGTTACAGTCAGCAGTTATGAATTACTAATCCTATTTCTAAACCGCCAGCCTAACTGGCTGAACAAACCCCGTGCGACCATCACCAAGTGGTGGCACTCAAAGTCCAGAAGCTCCCGAGCTTCTGTACACTGAAGTGAGGACCGTACGGATCCAATAGGTAGTTTTCTTCTTCTAAAGTACTCTTTTGTATGTTTTTTTCCTCTATTGTTTGCATGATTGACTCTCTTTTATAAAACAAACGTAGCCGCCACTGCCCACTATCTTTAAAATCCTAGACAGGGAGAGAGAATAGTTGTGATTGCACCTTAACTATATTTCTAAATGAACTTGAGTTTACCATTATTTTCATTGTCGTCGACTTAGTGCCGTTGAAAGCTTAATTTTTGTACAAGATACATCTCATCGTGCAGTGTTTTTCTTTTCCCTTTTCTTAGATCACACAACTTCTGTGAAACCACTGCAGATGCAGAATTCCTCAAGGGTCCAATATAGGGTGTTTATTATATATAGTATGAGGTTACAGATTCTGCTGGATTCCTCTCCCCCACTTTCCCAGGGAATGGGATTTCTTACAACAACATCAAAGCCTTTTTCCCAAGCAAGTTGGGGTAGGCTAGATATGAAACCCAACAGAAAAGAGAACCAAAACAAGGAGAAAGAGAAGAAAGAGAAAGAAAGAAGAAGAAAAAAGAAAGAAAAAGAAAAAAAAAAAGAAAAAAGGAAAAAGGAAAGGAAAAGAAGCGACTAAGGTTCTGGCACATGGATCGCTGATCTCCATGCAGTCCTATCAAGAGCCAAGACTTTAGGTACATTCCAATCCCTCAGATCTCTTTTTATCGCCTCCGACCAGGTCAACTTTGGTCGTCCTCTACCCCTTCTACTATCCTCCATATTCTTTAGAGTTCCACTGTTAAGGGAGCTTCTTCTGAAGGCCTCCGCTGGATATGCCCAAACCACCTTAGTCGGTGTTGGACTAGCTTCTCATCGATCGGTGCCACCCCTAGCCTATCACGAATTACCTCATTCCTAATCCGGTTCTTTCTTGTATGGCCGCACATCCAACGCAGCATGCGCATCTCTGCGACACTCATTTGTTGGATATGTTGTCTTTTAGTGGGCTAACATTCTGCCCCATAAAGCATCGCCGGTCTGACCGCCGTCCTATAGAACTTACCTTTTAGCTTTTGTGGGACTTCTTGTCACATAGGATACCAGATGCTGCCTCCACTTCATCCACCCTGCATTGATCCTGTGGCAAACATCCTCATCGATATCACCATTGCTTTGCAACATTGATCCCAAGTAACGGAAGGTGTCCCTCTTGGACACTATCTTTCCTTCTAAACTGACATCTCCGCCTTCGCCACCAACACCACTAAAGTCGCATCGCATCACATGTACTCAGTCTTGGTCCTGCTAAGTCTAAACCCCTTACTCCAAAGTTTGCCTCCATAGCTTTAACTTCCTACTCACGCCGGCCCTAGTTTCATCTACTAGCACCACATCATCAACAAAGAGCATACACCAAGGAATATCTCCTTGTATATCCTTGGTCATCTCATCCATCACCAAGGAAAACATGTATGGGCTCAAGGCTGACCCTTGATGGAATCCTATCGTGATTGGGAAGGTATCGGTCTCACTATCACCTGCGCGAACACTTGTCACAACACGATCGTACATATCTCTGATGAGGGTAATGTACTTTGTTGGAACTTTGTGTTTCTCCAACGCCCACCACATGACCGTCCTTGGTATCTTGTCATACGTCTTCTCCAAGTCGATGAAGACCAAATGTAGGTCCTTCTTCTGCTCCCTATACCTCTCCATAAGTTGGCGAAGTAAGAAAATTGCCTCTGTAGTCGATCTCCCGGGCATAAAACCGAATTGGTTTTTAGTGACTTTCGTCACTCTTCTCAAGCGATGCTTGATGATTCTCTCCCAAATTTTCATAGTATGGCTCATAAGCTTAATCCATCGGTAGTTAGTACAACTTTGGATATCTCCTTTATTCTTGAAGATAGGTACTAATATGCTTTTCCTCCACTCCTCGGGCATCTTGTTTGACCGAAAAATGTGGTTGAAAAGCTTAGTTAGACATACTATTGCCACGTCTCCGAGGCTTCTTCACACCTCAATTGGGATACCATCAAGGGCTGAGGGCCTTTCCTCCTTTCATCCTTTTGAGGGCCTCTTTAACCTCAAACTCTTGGATCCTCCGCACAAAACGCCTACTTTGTCGTCAAAGGAGTCATCCAACTTGGGCATAGACGCATAGTGCCCTCGTTCCCATCATTGAATAACCCATCAAAGTACTCCCTCCATCTGTTTTTGATCTCTTCATCTTTCACTAGAAGTCGATTAGCCTCATCCTTGATGCATTTAACTTGGTTGAGGTCCCTTGTCTTCCTCTCACGAATTTTCGCCATCTTGTAGATATCCTTCTCGCCTTCCTTTGTACCTAGTCTGTCATATAGCTCCTCATAGGCCCCCTTGCTCCACTCACAACTCGCCTTGCCTTCTTCTTGGCCTTTTTGTACTTCACCATGTTGCTTGTGCTTCTATCGTAGTGCCAACTCTTGTAGCACTCCTTCTTCTCCTTGATAGCCCTTTGGACATCCTTATTCCACCACCATGTGTCCTTAGCTTGTGGCTTCTTACCCTTGGTCACCCCAAGCACCTCCCTAGCTACCTCCCGAATGCACGTACCCATCTTCACCCACATCCTATCCGCATCTCCCTCTTCGTCCCATGGTCCTTCCATGATCATCCTCTCCCTAAAGGTTTGTTGTGCTTCCCCTTTGAGCTTCCACCACTTTGTTGTTGTGATGTTGATGCCTTCACCCCGCATCACACGAGCGTGAAAGCGGAAGTCAGCTACCACAAGCTTATGTTGCGCCACAACACACTCCCTAGGGATCACCTTGCAATCCAAACAAGCCCTCCTATCTCTTCTTCTAGTGAGGACAAAGTCAATCTAGCTAGAGTGTTGGGCACTACTAGAGGTCACTAGGTGAGACTGCCTCTTCCTAAAGAAGGTGTTAGCGACTAACAGGTCATAGGCAACCGCAAAGTCCAGGATGTCTTTACCCTTCTGGTTTTTGTCACCATACTCGAAGCCTCCATGTACACCTTCAAACCTTATGTTAGTTGTGCCCACATGGCCATTGAGATCTCCTCCCATGGGATTTCTTAACACTATATTTTTTTCTTGCTTACTTTGCTCATGGTGATTGTGACTGGGGCTAGGGTATGTACAGTTGATATTGGCATTAATACGTAGGTATATACAGTGCACTGATGGGGTCCTTGATAAATTTTCCCTGGAAATGCTTGTTTATTCTTGGCTACAAACTGCTGGAGCACTTAGATCACTGCAATGTTCGCAAATAATATATGGTGCTACCTTCGACCTGGCTGCTTTACTGGGGACATGAAACCCTATTCTTTGCATATTATCCAGTTGTATTAATTTACATTTCTGTTTTTCTTCTGTGATGAATGATCTCAGTTAAGGAACTTGTAGATTACTAAAGTGCAGTATTATCGATCTAGGGCCAAAATTAGGATGGTCAGTATTCATTTACATGGAGTTTATTCAGATATTTATTTTGTATTTTCAACTACATAATCCTGAACACTGGTATGAAGCCTTTTTCTTTGCAAACCAAATAGTACTCACCAGATACCAAAAGTTTTGTCAAAATAGGATTCTCGCTAACATGCTGGGAACCAGTTTTGAGCTCTGTTTAAAATAGCGGGTTATAGCTTATAACCGCGGCGATTTCTGAAGCTACAAAAGGCTATAACCGGGCTAAGCCCATATAGCCGATTTGCTAAATAATGGGAAAAAATTCAATATTTTGGCAGCATATAATCATATATAGTATATACATCAATAATTCAAGATGCATAGGATAGTAAACATAGTCACATAAGAGATGCACATAACCAAAACATAGTTTACATATAATTCTGTCCAAAACATAGTTTACAGATAGTTAAGGACATAGTTATGTCCAAATATTACAACATTATTAAGTAGCAGTAGTTCATGACATAGTGGCCTCTATAAATTGGGCTACTCTGAAAATTTTTGGGTCAAATTTTTTTGGGCCCATTGAGCGGGAAGATAGCCGCTATTGAGCTAAATTGAGGCTAAGTAGCTATAGCCACGCTATAGCTGGGCTATTAGCAGCTATTTCCATTTTAGCCTTTAAAGGCTCTAGCTGTAGCCGCGGGCCTCGGGAAAGGCTAAAGCCGGGCTATAGCCGAGCTATACCGGGTTATTTTAAACAGAGGTTTTGAGTTACTAATGTGGACCAGTTTATTCCAAAACCATGTTTTTTGATCCCAACTTCGTATGGAATACTAATGGGCCTGTTAAGGTGCCTCTGTTGAATTGTTGCAGTGATTTTGGAGTTTCTAGTCCAATTTACTTATACACTTCACAACACCCCCACTCGTGTGTGACAGGAGAAGAGAAAGTCAACACGTGAAAGAAGAAGAGCACACCGAAACAGGGCATCATCGGTGGCTAAAGAGGGGGGGCAACAGCAATTTTTAGGCTTAATTGCGAAAACCATGTGAAAGCCAGGATTTGAACTTGAGACCTGGGCTCTGATACCATGTTAAGATTCATGCACTAGCCACTTGAACCAAAAGTCCGAACTGATAGAAAGGGCTAGGCAATTTACTTATACAAGAAATACTTGCCTGGATTTATTGCTATATGGAATCTTGAAGTCACCTTAACCTCTGCTTTTTGATCATGTTCTTTAGTTTACATAATAGATGGACACTAGTATTTACAGTTCTTCTATATTTGCTTCATTGCTAATTTTTCATTGGTGGATAATACAATTATGGTTATATGCTCGTGATAAAAATTCTACATTATACTATTTACTGAGGGCTTTGCTCACTTCCTCCTATGCAGTAGCTGCATGGAGCCATGGACCTCTAGATGCATTTAATCTGACTTACTCTTAATTTGCAGCTCTATGTGCCCACATGTACAGGCTTGACTGGTGATGGGGTGGTGAAAATTGTTCAGCTTCTGCATGAACACAAGGGAAATATAGACCGTCTCCGACTCAATGGCATTAGCAGGATGAGTAAGCATCATCTTGATGTTATCATGTCTGTTATGTCCAAATGTAACCCACAAGTAAAGCAAGATAGAAGCCCACTCTTCTACAACCATAGAGCCCGTGAAGTGCTGAACACCAATGATGAACGCCCAATTGATGTTGATGTCTGCCCATTGTGCACAAACGTCAGGCTTGTGTTTGATTGTACGAAGGATGACTGTAGGTATGTACGTTGTGATCCTCTATCAGATCTCTTTGTGACTTGCCGTAGCACTTTATTCGACTTGTTGTCATTGTTTTGACTTTTCATTTGTCCTGCTGATATAAGATTCATCTTTGATTTGTGATGGTCACAAGAGCCAGTGCTCATAGCTATTGCTCCCCCTTTTACTCTCTCATGTGGTTGTGGAAGGGGTTGCTGACTTGGTCATGTCTTCTTTTTTTGAATAGCTTTTTAAGTAATGGTCCCGAAGCTCACTTATTTGCCCTGTGGGCTACATGAAAGCAACATGGTTTTATAATTTGTTTCATTGCTCTTGTCTTGAGAACAACTGCAAACACTTGAGCATTCTTGTATGTCTGCCGGTCTAATGGCTTTGACTTGAAGCGATTATTATAAGGTTTGGTACACCTCCGTCTTGATAATTTGGCTATATTTCAGGAAAGTGAAGCATAGCTTGCTGCGGTGTCGAGGCTGCTACTTCTGCATTACTAGATGCGAAAAATGTGGTGGCTGTATCAGTCCGGAGGATCGAACCGAGGCTGATCTTGCTTGCTCAGACTTTATGTGCTTGGATTGTTGGCTTACACAGTCGAAATGTAGCACCTGCAACCGGCCTTACTGTGAGCGGCATGCAAATTTGATGGTCCCTTTGTCAATGCCTGGCCAGTTTTCATGCCAGCGTTGCGCGGAGCTCGATGCATCGCTCGAGACTCAGGAAGATGGCTATTAGAAGTGAGCTTACCGTCCCTCTTCTGTGTACTTGGGTACTTGGTGCTTAGATTAGCAGGTACAGTTTCTATAGGAACATTTGCTATTGGATTTGACCGATGTGCCGAGCTTAAAGGTATAGCTGAACATACAGTGATGCTGAATCATCTACTGATATTCATCAAATGAAGCGGCTGCAGATTTCATGGAGCCGTGCAACTTATTGTCTATCCCATGGTCACAGCTGGTATATGCCAATGGATGCCTTAATTTTTCTGGCGATATTTTGAACAACTTTATAGTTGTATGATGGCACACTTATTCACCACTGAACCTTTTAGCCCATCGAAATATGCACCCGTACTGCATCAAGTTTACAAGCGTGGTGCTATTTTTCCTAAAAAAAAAATCAGACTTGAGTAAAATCTGAATAAAAATCAATGCTAGGTGAGCACGAAATCTAGCAGTTCTTATCTTTGTTATTTGTGTTTGTTTCACTTTATTGATCTGATGTACTACGTTTTTTCAGTCAATCAATAGAGTCAGATCATTTATTAAAAAAATTAGTACTGATTTATCTTCTCCCTTTTGAAACTAAGTCTAGTTGTTAGAACATACGATCTCCTCGAATGATGATCTAGCCATCTAGGTATAGCACTTTGTTCACATTGGTCGCATTCCCGACGTTGAAAATAAGCTCATGCTGTACACACCATGAAGGTCGATAGGACATAGGAGTACCAAACTTCAGTGTTTGTTTCTCTTGGATGTGAAGCTGGAGATGGATCTTCCCATCTCATGCTCGAAACTGCAAAATTAGCTGTCGACAAGCATCACATTTCACGAGTGCGATCATCGTGGAATTTCTCCTAAGTCCTAACTAACCACACTGTCCACACAGGTTCCCAAAGTTGAAAACAGAGCTGAAAAGGAACCTATAGCTACTAGTAGTACTACTACTGTTACACCCTTCACCAGTGAGTTCCAAGGCAAGGCAGGACAGAAGCTGGGCCGTTCCATCTGTCCGATATCCTGCTCCTTGCCATGAACTCAAGTGAAGGCCACCTCCCCAGTCCTCACCAGAAAATACATCAGCTACGTACGCCATCCTAGGACTGCCAGTAACCACCAATCCATGAAACCTTTCCCCCCTGTCGGTGGTCACTCAGGTAATACCCAAATACACGACATTTACATGAGCACTACCAACGTCCCCGAGCACACGCGTCCGGAGACAGACCGGGTTCGCATGCTGAGAGCAACAGCTAGCGGAAAAGGGGCTGGATCTGTGACCGCGAGCGATACATGTGTCATGAGCAGCTAGCTAGGCACGATCTTGATTCTTGCATGAGCCACTCAGGCGTTGGTTGAGAGAACACAATCTTTGGACCACCCCCTCCAAACCCAATCCATCCACCCAACATGAGCGAGTGACCGCTGATCCAGCTCTTTCTTGTGTGGAATTTGTCAAGTGGCTTTGCATTGGCAGTGGCACCTGGCCCTCCTCCATCTTCAGGGTGCTCCTGGTGCTTTCACCCTTTCACTGTTTCACATTCCCCATGTCGAAGAGCTTAGCAGCTCCTTTTTTTTCTGAATCGTGCAATGAATAAGGTTGCACAGGGAGCAGCAAAACTGCATCTGTGATATGACAATCTCTGAAACTAGCTTTTCCATTGTGCCTGACTTTCTCTACATCTAGCGAGTGCTGGTGGTGACACCGAAACGCGGTTTTACCGACGCGCCTTTTCCGAGCCTTGGATTGCCCAGAGAGCGTATCGTCATGCTGATGCTAACATCTGCTATGCTTATTCTATCCTGACTAGATACTGCTTTCTAGGATGATTTCTGCATTCCTAGCCTGATTTGACCCGGGAGTTCACATTAAGCACGACCACATCTTGCTTGCTCCAAAAGTCAGTCAATAGATGAAGTAAACCGCTAGTTCTTTTCTTTATAAACTTCAGCAAAGAGAGTTGATCATTCTGGAACGGGTGAGTGGATCAGATTAATCCAAGGTCAAGAGGTCAGCTAATAGAACAAAGTACAGGCTAAATGTCTGACCAACTGCCCGCTATTATCCACACACAAAATAACGCAATGCTCGTTTTTTTGTATTTAGCAGTCATAATCCAGAGTCTTGCAGTACTCGCAGTCTACTTGTAGGAACAGAGCCAAGACTTTCGGGGGCTTTGCTTGCTAGCCCAGCGCAAATCTGTGAAGACGTCATGGGAAGCTCCATTTCTTGACAAAAAAAAGGTGAGAGTGTTGACCTTTGTGCGGATGGCATCATTCAAATTTTGCAGCTTGCTGCTGCAAACTGCCAGATTTTTGTCAAACCAGTAGAGTGGACTGCGGCTACAAACCTCTGAACTGCTGACCAAAGCTTGGTACGTAGTGCCCAACATATATGGACATTTCGTCGGTGTAATTTATAATATTCAGGAGAAAAAGGAGGGGCATTTTATTACATCCATAATGGGAACCAAGGAACCATTTTGTCTGAAGGTGTACAACAATGACTGAATTTTATTATAGAAAGAAGAACAAAGACCCAACACTTGCAGGGGTCAAGATTTTACGGTAACTGCTCAATCTGAAAAACAAAGCAGGTGTAATGTGTAAAAGAACGAACACTAAGTCAGCAGTGAAATATTCGCGTAGAATACATCGGGATTGATAGAGAAATGATGTAAGATGGACCTGGGATAATCTAGTTAAGAAGACACACCAGAGGAAAGGAAAAGAAAGGAAAGGAAAGAAAAGAAAAGGCAAGGAGGCTTTGTAGTGCAGCACTTGCAATTGCAAAGGAAGCAAAAGGGACCCATGAGCAGCAAGCTCCTGCCGCAGGTTGGCACGTAGGCTCACACACTGCCGACGAACAGCTCCCTGGGCCCGTCGCACAGCCTCACTGAAGACAGGGGTATGGAGTCAGGCACACGATATCCTGTGCGATGACTGTTTGCAGTTAGTTGTTCACTTGTCTCTAGCCCGCTCTCGGCTCTTCCCATTCCTCGTTATAAAGGGCAGGTGAGCATTGCTTCTTGTTCCTAGTAGTCACTACTACTCCATCACAATTCACAACAACTCGCCACGTAGTACCTAGGAGCGATCAGAGGTGAGAGAGCAATGGGGAGGCAGCCGTGCTGCGACAAGGTGGGGCTGAAGAAGGGGCCGTGGACGGCGGAGGAGGACCAGAAGCTCGCCGGCTTCATCCTCAGCCACGGCCAATGCTGCTGGCGCGCCGTGCCCAAGCTCGCCGGGCTGCTCCGCTGCGGGAAGAGCTGCCGGCTGCGGTGGACCAACTACCTGCGGCCGGACCTCAAGAGGGGACTCCTCTCGAAGGACGAGGAGAAGATCGTCGTCGACCTGCATGCCCAGCTAGGCAATAGGTGCGTTGCTGTGCCCTCCCAAAAATATGCACTGCCTTCTGAATTATAGTTTAAGTAAAGTTTATTTCACAAAAATAAATAAATTAGGTGGTCCAAGATCGCGTCGCACTTGCCAGGGCGGACGGACAACGAGATCAAGAACCACTGGAACACGCACATCAAGAAGAAGCTCAGGAAGATCGGCATCGACCCGCTCACACACAAGCCACTCCCGGACGCTTCTCCTCGGCACCAGCCGGAGCAGAAGCTCCCGGCTCCGGAGGAGAAGCTTCCGGTTCCGGAGGAGAAGACGGAGACGGTGGCAGACCAGAGAGACGAGCGCGAGGAGCAGATCGTCCTGACCAAGTCACCCGGTTTCTGCACCGACGAGGTGCCGATGCTCTGCCCGGACGAGATCGTGGTGCCATTGCGCGACCCACCTCCACCTCTGGCGCCACCGGCGTCATCATCAACTATGTGCATGGCCGTCTCGACGCCGACCACGTCCTACTGCTCCTCGTCCGCATCCACCGGCTGTGAAGACGACACCCTGTTCCCGATCGTGGAGTGGCCGGACACCGCGTACCTGATGGGGCTGGACGACGACATGATCGCGGCGGCGTCAGCATCTTGGGAGGACTGCCTGGTGCAGCCACCGCTACAGCCGTTTGCGGAGGACACCTTCGGCGCGTACATCTACCAGAGTAGCAGTAGTGCTTCGTTCGACCAGCAGGAGGCGATATGGAACAAGCTGGAGCTCTTCTAATTTCCTAACACACCCCGTTGAACTAAATTTTACAGTGTTTTAGTAACTAATACCACTGCGTTTTCTGGTTAGCTTTAGTAATTAGTACTACTATGAACCTGAATATTAGTGCAGTGCGATGTGCTTATCTTCGTTTTACAGAATTCGCTTACTAGCCTAGACTGCTAGAGAGAAGCACAATACCAACAACTGAAGCTTGGAGAAAGACAGGGAGTGTTTATCTTCTTCTTCATGTCTTCCTTTTCAGCCTTGTCTTTCAGAACTCACTACTCTCATGTAATTATTTGACAAACACGGTGTAGACGAAAAGGGCACTTTCCTTCGTCAACGCAATGCTCATTGTACACCCACATTTTCTTTTGACCTTTTCTTGTTCATATCTCTCAAACTATATAAAATATTGAATTTAAAACTTTGCAAGTCACGGAAACATAACAACTAGTATGTAAGAAAAATAGTTCTTGTCACCGTCGTAGGCACACACCTATCTACCGAGAACCAACGATCATAACACGAAAACGATACTGGGATTTGTTAACACAGTTCGGTAAACTTGCTACTCTGCGGAGCATAACTACGGGCGCTCTCCCCATTCGTAACACCGACCGTCTTGGGCACTGACATATGCCGCCGGCTCCTATTGCTCTCCTTCTACTATCAAGTCGTCATAGGTTACAATTGTGGTGCCACCTAGCTCATTATATGGGAAGCCCGGGGATACACGTGTTCGACTCCAACACTACTCGTATCATATCCTCACCTATTACAACACAAGTCCAAACGTAACCCAACTCGTGCATTAGTATTCAACATAAACTCCACAGTTCCGAATTTATGTCATAAAAAAATTGAACTATTTTCCTCAAATTCTAGTTGTTATGTTTCAGTGATTTGCAAACTTTCAAATTCAAATATTGTATGATGTGAGAGATACAAAAAAGAGAGAGATTGTTTGATAGGGGAAACAAAGTTAGAAGGGATCTTGATGCACCTATGAACAAACGAGATAGAGGTACTCCTCTCGAACCACAATTGTGTTCCTTGTTGTGGAGTGTATGTGTGTATATATGCATGAAAGAATACTAAGTAATGCCTCCATTCCAAAATATGTGTTACAGCTTTGTCTAAATACCTTGTGAGACTTATTTTAAAACAAAGGGAATATGTTGTATAAATATGTGGAGCAATGCAAGTTAATTTAAATGTCTCGTGTGCATGTTCAACTCAAACATAGAAGTTACCCTAAGAAAACTTTGACACAAAAATCTGGCTTGTAGCTTTGATCATCCTTGGAAGAAAATTGAAAGAAAAAATAAAGCTTAGAATCATCACGCATGACGTATGGTGGCCATGCTTACCCGCGTGAACGCACCCTCGCATCTGTCAGACAGGAAAGCCCGGCTCATAGCGAGATGTCATGCAACTCGCGAGCTGACCGGATACCAAATTAAATTTCATGACGTATGAGCGTTTTTTTTCAACCGTTCGTTGCTCGTGGTCACACCAAAAGAACAATCGAGAAGCATGGTGCATTTGTAGGCGACCACGAAATATTCTACAGTACAAAAAATTGCACGTGCGTTTCTGAATTTTGTTTCACCACGACATGCCGAAATGCGTCCGTGTAGTCCAAACGAGGTGAAGTGGACATCGTGATTGTTTTCTTCAAATGCACTACTCATATCAAAACAAGCGTAACTCTAACACAACAACAAATGTAAATGAGATTTTGTTTGCATATTTAACTTTCTAGCGACGAACTCTTCGAAATGAGTCTAATATTATTTATTTTAAACATTGGTAGACTGTATCTATAGAGTTATTTTTTGTTTAAGCGTGTAGTCCGGATAGTATGTCTATTTATAAGGTTCTTAAAAGTTTATTTAAATAGTACATGCAGTACTACCAAAAGTACATGCATATAGATTATGGAGATGTAAATGCGATTTTTTGGATGTTACGTACAAAATATATAGTACTATTTAAATAAACTTTAAAGGGTAAATCATGCTGGATTTATAAAGTCTTTCAAAGTCCTTTAGTGTTACACGCATGACAACGATAGGTTCTTTTTTCACGGGGTACCATTGACCCAAATCTCGAGGACCGTGAATAGCAACAACAACTATGATATGGACTTCGTCCCATTTCAACTTTACAAATTGTGCGCCAAACGACGTGCCCACATATACATTTGGTGGAGGGTAACATAGATTATGGAGATGTACATGCGATTTACGCACCCATTTCAACTTTTGTCTTTTTTAATCGACCATAAAAATAATGGGTTTTCCGTGAAACTGTACAAATGCACATAGATTATGGAGATGTACATGCAATTTTTTTTATTGAAATATTTTGAAAATTAGAAATATTTTTTTTTGGGTGGAGGGAGCATATGCATCTGAGAGCTGAATTTAACTTTTGTTTGCACGGAATAAGGTTTTTTTTATATTGTAACTCTGTAAGGGTGGCACTGAGTAAATAATTTAGAACAATGGAAGAAGATCACTAAATCTTAGAGCATCTCTGGCATACCCCGTAAATCCCAACCTGCAGACTCGCGGCTACAGGTCACTAAAACACGTGTTGCAGTTACTCGTCTCTATGGACTTTGACGCTGCCTTGGATGGCATGCTACCTCATTCCAATACCTTGGGTGTAACCAGGTAGTTGTCACAAGAAGTAGACCATGGGAGCCAAGCCACCGAGTAAGAAGAAGAGGAATAAAGGAAGCTGCCAGTTCCTGACGGTCTCATCACGGAAGCTTCCTGGTCCATGCCTGGTGCACGAATCGGCAACCACCGAGGTGACAGATGCCTAGACGGCCCACCAACTAGACCGGTGCAAAGTTCGGTGCCACCGGCTCCCACGCCGGAGTAGTAATTCCCATGTCACATAAAATGACACTACACCATATTATTTGGAATGCAAGAAGATCATATTTATTTTCACGCAGTTACAAGGTGATGTTTGAAGATCTTGTTACATCCATACCATATCCTAGTTCATACTAGCATCATGGTCTAGCGATCTTAGTAACGGTAATACTTAGTATTTGAGAAACTACCGATAACTATATTGACGATGTGTTTCACGGTATATCATTTGGGGTATATCCAGCATCATCGTTCAACTAACAATGTTGATATCAGATGTTACTGGCAACCTTATAACAACTTTTACTTATTGCCGTGTAGTCAGGAAAACGAGATTATCAGTAACACATAAGCTAGTGATAGAAGCGTGACTAGAGATATCTTATTTGGTGTTTATAATTCCACACATGCAGTTAGGTTTTCCTCCAATATTATCCGGAGCTAATACAATTATAGCATAGATTATAAATTTAATTTTCAATCAAGTAATATAGAATAATGAAACTTTATTATTGCATATAGGGCATATTTTCTTCGGTTGCCAGCTTTCGAATCAAAGTAGTGATGTCTGAGTACAAAATTGGCGTCACTGCTTTAGTGTCACCGAATTTTAATCCCCTCGGGTGGGACCCCGAAGCAAGTACCAAAAACATAATTTTATATTTTGTGCCGGCGGTATGCAATGCGGAGACCAATCGACTACATACCGGTGACGGTGACGGTGTGTTTTGCTCGTTACCTGTATGGGTTACCAACGGAGGATTTTCAGTTTTGCGTGACGTAGTGGATCCAATATGAAGAAAACATGAACACTTTGCTTTTGAATCATGCTAATCAGTACAATCTATTAATCGAACACATCAAAGAGGGATGTTCTAGGATTACTTTGTGCATTTCCATCGCCTACAATCATTTTAGTACACATACATGAACAAAACCTACGAAACAAACCATAGGAATAATCAAGCAATCAAAGATCATAGAGAGGCATATGCTAGTATTAATTCATGCATTTCTAGCACCTACTAGTACACATGCAATAATATGCATGAACAAACCCTAGGAATCAAAACCTAGAACTATTTATGGCAGGAGTATAGAAAATAGATCTACCTTTGATCCGACCTCGCCATCAGTGCTAGAGAAGAAGCATGATCCCTCTGCGACCTTGTCGACCGGCTGCTGCAGGGGGCGACGATAACAGCCACGAAATCCTTCTTCTACTCCAGATGTTTGTTGGACATATGCCCGAGAGGCAATAATAAAATGGTTATTGTTATATCTTAGTGTTCATGATAAATGTTTACATTCCATGCTATAATTGTATTAAGTGGAAACATTGATACATGTGTGTTTTGTAAATAACCAGAGTCCCTAGTAAGCCTCTCGTTTAACTAGCTTGTTGATTAATAGATGATCATAGTTTCCTGATCATGAATATTGGATTTTATTAATAACAGGGTCATATCATTAGGAGAATGATGTGATGGACACACACCCATAGCAAGCATAGCATATGATCAAGTCATTAAGTTTGTTTTGCTACAAGCTTTCAATACATAGTAACCTAATCCTTCGACCATGAGATAATGTTAATCAGTAACACCGGATGGATGCTTTGATGACATCAAACACCATTTCGTAAATGGGTGGTTATAAAGGTGGCATTAAGTATTCTGAAAGTATAAGTTGAAGCACATGGATCAAGAGTGGGATTTGTCCATCCTGATGACAGATAGATATACTTTGGGCCCTCTCGGTGAAATGTCATCCAATTAGCTTGCAAGCATGTGACTAGGTCACAAGGGATGACATATCACGGTACGAGTAAAGATTACATATCGGTAAAGAGGTTGAACTAGGTATAGAGATACCGATGATCGAACCTCGGATAAGTAAAGTATCGCGCGACAAAGGGAATCGGTATCGTATGTTAATGGTTCATTCGATCACGAAGTCATCGTTGAATATGTGGGAGCCATTATGGATCTCCAGGTCCCGCTATTTGTTATTGATCAGAGAGGTGTCTCGATTATGTTTGTATAGTTCGCGAGCCGTAGGGTGACACACTTAAGGTTAGATGTTGTGTAGTAGATATGGAATATGAGATGGAGACCGAATATTGTTCGGAGTCTTGGATGGGATCCAGGACATCACGAGGAGGTCCGGAATGGGCCGGAGAATAAGATTCATATAATGGAAGTCATCTTCTGGGGTTCGGAAAAAGTTTCAGTGCTTTGACCAGAGCTTCTAGAAGGTTCTAGAGGGACATCGGTGGGCCCACCACCCTGGGAGGGGCCACATAGGCTGAGGGAATGCTAGGGGGTCCTCATGGGCCAGGTGCAGCAGGCCCAAGAGGCCCAGCCGGCCAGCCCCCAAGAGATAAGATTGAATCCCAAAGGGATAAGATCAAAAAAATTTGGAAGGGGGGAGACTTGGGGGGAAATTTCCTCCCCCCTTGCCCTTGGAGGTGGGGCCAAGGGGCAACCCTGGCCGCACCCTCTCTCTATAAATAGAGGAGAGGGGTGGCCGACCACTTGGCCCTGCACCCAACCCTAGCCGCCACCTCTCTTCCCTCCCGCTTCTTCCTGCTCCGGCTTAGGCGAAGCCCTGCAGGAATTGTCCTCCACCACCACCACCACGTCGTCGTGCTGCTGGGATTCCGACGGGATCTACTACCTCCGCTGCCCTCTGGAATGGGGAGAGGAAGGTCTTCATCGACACCGTACGTGTGACCGAGTGCGAAAGTGCTTCCGGTTTGCTTCACTGGAAGGAACCTCTTCATCAACCACGAGATCAGATCTCGTTAAGGCTTTGGATCTTTGAGGTTAATTTCTCATCTATCTCGTTGCTCCGATCTCATAGATTAGATCTTGCTTTTTTCCATAGATTGGATCTTGGATTTATTCGTCTTTGCGATAGAATTTTTTGTTTTCCATGCATGAAACCCAACAGTGGTATCAGAGCCGTGTCTATGCATAGATCTGTTGCATGAGTAGAACACAATGGTTTTGTAGGCGTTGATGCTCTTGTTGTCGTTTGCTTTTCGTGTACTTTGCATCTTGCGGGATGGTGGGATGAAGCGGCCTGGGCTAACCTTACATGTCCGCGCACATGATACTTGCTCCACGCTTGACATGCAACTTGTATTGCATAAGTGGCTCTACGGGTGTCTGTCTCTCCCACCATAGTTAAGATCCAATTTACAATCTGCACTTGGCAACACTTGTATCAGTGTTGTGGTTCTTGTTCGTAGGTAAGATAGGATCTTATTCGAAAGCCCCAAGCCACATAAAACATGCAAAGAAAATTAGAGGCGTCTAACTTGTTTTTGCAGGGGTATGTGATGTGATATGGCTATTTTGTGATTATGTTTATATTTGATGTAAGAGATGATCCTTACTGTAATATGATAGCCGGAAGGAGCCTAATGGTTGTCTTTATTGTTTCATAACCGGCGTGCCAATCACAATGTAATAGCTTTTATTTCATTACTATGAGTTAGTAGTTGTAATAGTTGCTATGGATGGTGGACAATCATGAAGCGGCGCCATGGACCTTGGCGCAATGCTGGTAATGATGGAGATCATGCTCGTGTGCTTTGGAGATGGAGATCAAAGGCACAAGAAGAAAATGCCATATCATATCACATTATTCATATCCATGTGATGTTTATCCTTTTATGAATCTTATTTTGCTTAGATCGCGATGGTAGCATTATAAGATAATCCATCACATTAATATCAAGATAATAAATTGTTCTCCCCTCGTATGAACCGTTGCAAAAGTTCGTCGTTTTGAAGCATCTCGTGATGATCGGATGTGATAGATTATATGTTCACATACAACGGGTGTAAGCCATGTTGCACATGTGCAAATACTTGGGTTTGCTTGACGAGCCTAGCATGTACAGACATGGCCTCGGAACATAGGAAACAGAAAGGTGGAACACGAGTCATACAGATGATATGATCAACATGTTGATGTTCACTATTGAAACTACATCATCTCACGTGGTGATCGAACTTGGTGTAGTGAATTTGGATCGTGTGCCACTAAACAACTATGAGGGATGTTGAATTAAGTGGGAGTTCACTAGTAATTTGATTAAACCTTGAACTAATTATCCTAAACATAGTCTGAATTGTATTTTGAATTAATTTTGTAGAATTGGCATCTGTGATCTACCATGCGCTAGTCTTGTAATAAGATAGAAACACTGTTAAATCTGACAGGTAACTTTACGTATTGGTACCGTATTGTTAAAGAATCAAGAAATGATTAATTCCTATTACAAACTTTTTGTAATCCTCAAATTGCTGATTCGAAGAGCAATGGTTTCAGTACCTAAAATTATCTTGTCTCCGTGAAACTTGATGTTCAAATCCATTTGAAAATTAAGGAGATGAAAAGTTTGTTTTTAGAAATAAGCAAGGTGTGAGATATATGTGATATCTAAGACCTTATTGCAAGATGATAGAATATAATTTAGTAAGACTACATAAACTCATAAGTTTTATGAGAATGTACGAAGGATGAAGATGCTAGGCGTCCTGATCCTCCCAACTAGTTGGGCACTAACGATATTCGCATATCCATATGAGCCATGGTAGCTTCATCATGAAATTGTCATTATTTAATGGATAAAATTATGAGTGAAATTGTTCATCACATTAAAAGGTTATTAATAGTGAAATCCAAAACACTTGTCATGTGATGATCAACTTCAAAGTACGAACCTGAAGGTTATTGGTATTTGACCAACAAGTGTAGAAGTTATTGATGTTGAAGTGTTATCTGAAATGTGAGGAAAGCCAAAAGAGAAACTACAAAAGTTTTTGGCAGAAAGAAAGAAAAGACTAGAAAGTCTAGCTCAGGTGTATATAGATGATATACATGTTATGAATGTATTCTTTGATTGGTCACACAATGAAATTCTTGGGTATTTGTACCATATTGGTTGGTATGAGATGTCATACAACACAACGCAATACAAGAATACAATGGCCTTAGTGACTGACAAGGAAGGTGGTAATAATGCACGTCTGGAAAAAATAAAGTGTTATTATGTTCGTCATTGGCATTCTACCTAGCTCTTTAGATTTATAATAAGAACTTTATAATTGTTATTTTTCTCTAGTCAAATGAAAGCAATGAGTTGTTCAAATTATGACCATACTCCATGTACGATGGATAAGTTATTATAAATCTTAATGGTGAAACACAGATGCATAAAACTGACCCTAAAATGCCATAAGGCAAATGATTTGAATTCCACTTATTTGTGGAACCGCTTTTTAGGTCATATTAGAAAGGAAGGCATGAAGAAACTCCGTGCAAATAGATTTTTGGAGTCATTCAATTTTTGAATCGTTTGGCACTTGCAAATCTTATCTAAAAGAGAATGATTGAAACACCGTTTATAGGAAAAGAGTTGAAAGGGCAACTAGCTTAGTGGAAACATACATGATGATGTATATGGTTCATTGGTCATAGTTGTGTGCGGAAGATTCTTCTACTTCATGAAAACTTCTAACAATGAATTGAGTGTATATATATGGATATATTTATTTGATGAGGAAGAAGTCTGAAACATTTGAATAGATTCAAATAAATTTCAGCACGAAGTGAAAATCATCATAATGGAAAATTCAAATATGTATGATTGGATCATGGTGGAAATAAATTACGAGTTTTAGCGAACATCTAAGAGAGTTGCGAAATTGTTCCACAACTCACGTTTCTCGGAACACCATAGTTATGATGGAGTATTCAAGGGACGTATCCAAACCTTGTTGGATTAATGATGAGATAAAGTAAAATGATGTCATTATATTTTTGTGAATTATGTTTTAGAGACTACCGCTTTTACACTAAATAGAGCGTCATCATAATCCGTTGAAATGACACCATATGAGTTATGGCATGGGTATAAACCCTAATAGTCCTTTCTTAAATTTTGGTATGCATAGCATAAGTAAATGAGTTTACAACCAAAATCGGATGAATGTCTTTGTTGGTTATCCCAGAGAACAAATTGGGAATTCTTTCCACTATGAAGTCAAAGACAAAAGTGTTTGTCGATGTTTCTTATTTCCAAGAAATTGTTTCTCACGAAATATTTGAGTGGGAGGACAATGAAACTCGATAAGGTTGATGAACCTAAGCATAATGAGCAGAGTAGCACAACGTCGGAAATTATTTCGGAAGCGGCCACGACGCTCATTGCTCCCATGTCTACGACAAAGTTTAAAGAGTTGACTGCGATAAGATTGTATCTTCCGTAGTGATGCTTATAGTCTATGCGGATTGTTTTAGTAAACGCTACATATTTATTTTATGAGATATGTTAGTAGGATGGTAGAAATACATTCGTTAGCAGAAGTGTGTATTAAAGGTGTATACAAGATACAACCGAGAGTTTTGCTAGTCCGTAGAATACTAGATAGGTATACAAACTTCAATAGATGAAGTGAGTATCGCGGAGTTGGAATTTTCACCGGATAAAATAATCAAAGAGTTTTGATTTAATTGGAATGAAGATGCTTGCATTTGCAAGAAATTAAGTGGGAGCGCTGAGTGATACGTCTCAAACGTATCTATAATTTCTGATGTTCCATGCTTGTTTTATGACAATACCTACATGTTTTGTTCACACTTTATATCGTTTTGATGTGTTTCGAACTAACCTATTGACGAGATGCCGAAGTGCCGTTCTGTTTCTCTGCTTGTTTTTGGTTTCAGAAATCCTAGTAAGGAAATATTCTCGGAATCGGACGAAATCAACGCCCAGTACCCTATTTTCTGGGAGCTTCCAGAACACCCGAGAGGCACCAGAGGGGAGGCCCGGGGCTCCACACAAGGTGGCGGCGCGGCCCAGGCGCGCCCCCCTAGTGTGGGCCCACGAGGCCCCCCGAGGCTCCCCTTTCGCCTATAAAGCCCACGACCTAAAACCCGAGACGAATAAGCCACGGTACGAGAAAAGTTCCAGAGCCGCCGCCATCGCGAAGCCAAGATGCGGGGACGGAGTCTCTGTTCGGCACTTGGCGGGACGGGGAAGTGCCCCGGAAGGCTCCTCCATTGACACCGCCATCTTCATCATTGTGTCTCCCATGAGGAGGGAGTAGTTCTCCATCGAGGCTAAGGGCTGTACTGGTAGCTATGTGGTTAATCTCTCTCTATGTACTTCAATACAATAATCTCATGAGCTGCCTTACATGATTGAGATTCATATGATGATGCTTGTAATCTAGATGTCATTATGCTAGTCAAGTGGATTTTACTTATGTGATCTCCGGAGACTCCTTGTCCCACGTGTGTAAAGGTGACAGTGTGTGCACCGTGTGGGTCTCTTAGGCTATATTTCACAGAATACTTATTCACGTTATGAATGGCATAGTGAAGTGCTTATTTATATCCCTTTATGATTGCAATGTGTTTTGTATCACTATTTATCTATGTGCTACTCATGTGATGTTATTAAAGTAGTCTATTCCTCCTGCATGATGTAATGGTGACAGTGTGTGCATCGTGTGGTTCTTGTCGTAGATTATGATCATAATCTCTTGTAGGTTATGGATTTGATTATCGCTATGATAGTATTGATGTGATCTATGCCTCCTCATAGTGTGATGGTGACAGTGTGCATGCTATGTTAGTACTTGGTCTATTTTGCAAGGATCTATTATGCTCTAAGGTTACTTAAATATGAATATCGAATGTTGTGGCGCTTGTTAACTCCGGCTTGAGGGAGCTCTTGTAGCCCTACACAATTAGTGGTGTTCATCATCCAACAAGAGTATATGTAGCACAAGAAAGAGAACTTATTTATTATGTGATCAATGTTGAGAGTGTCCACTAGTGAAAGTATGATCCCTAGGCCTTGTTTCCACCACAAAGAATTGCTTCCCACGCCAGCAAGCTATTTTCTGCGCCGCTTGTTTATTGTTTTACTGCATCTTTACTTTCGCAATATTACCACCATCCATACTACTGTTCACTATCTCTTCGCCGAACTAGTGCACCTATACATCTGACAAGTGTATTAGGACACAAGAGACTTCTTGTATCGTGATTGCAGGGTTGCTTGAGAGAGATATCTTTGACATCTTCCTCCCTGAGTTCGATAAACCTTGGGTGATCCACTTAAGGGAAAACTTGCTGCTGTTCTACAAACCTCTGCTCTTGGAGGCCCAACACTGTCTACAGGAAAAGAAGCACACGTAGACATCACTGAGACATATTTATTATACTATATGTGGATGACATATCATTGAATATAAATGATGTAATTATGTACTTGATGTGATTAAAAGGTTTCATTGAGAATTAGCTTCAATGAAAGGATATTGACTAAGAACATATTTAGCGTCAAGATCTACAAAGATAGATTGAAGCGCATAATAAGTTTAAGTCAAAGTACATAGAATGAGTATTTAAGTAGTTTAATATGAAAACGTCAAGAATGTGTTCTTTTCCATGTGGAAGTTTAATAAAACTTGAGTGTATTTGACACTCAATGAGTAAAAAAATATGAGTGATTTTAGATTACGTATAATTTGTACACAATCAGATGTCTTGTGTTCTAAAGTGTTATGAGCATATACCGGAATGATTCATGTGATGATCCTTGGACAACAGTAAGAATATCCCTAAGTGCTTTAGAAGAACCAAGGATATATATAGTTTTGTATGGGGTAATGACAAACAAATCGCTGTAAGGTGTTGCACCGATATTGGTTTGGTCACATATAAAAATAAATTTTATATCGCAATTAGGCTAAGTGTTCATTAAAAGGTAGCACAATGGCTAGAAGAAGTCTATGCTAGATTCAGGTGAGTTATAAATATTGTGACGGATTCTACAAACAAAGGCAGAGTATGTCATTGTTTTGACAATGACCGAGGGTGTTTGAGTTGAGTAGTTCTTTGAGAACTTGGTGTAGTTCTAGTAGTGTCAGAACTATGAAGTTACATTGTGTGTGACAATATTGGTAACATATTTCACATCGTGCAATTAAGGTTCCACCAGGAGACCAAACATATACGATTAATGCCGAGTCATTTGAAAAATGAGTGATACGTGGAGACACAAATGAATTGCAAAATACATACGTTTTTTAGCGTGTCAGCGTTGTTGAAACCTCTCCGTGAGCAAAACATGATAAGCACCCGAAGGCCAAGGTGTTAGAAACTAGATTATTGACTCTAGTGCAAGTGGGAGACTATTGGAGATATGTCCGAGAGGCAATAATAAAATAGTTATTGTTATATCTTAGTGTTCATGATAAATGGTTACATCCCATGGCCCTTGCTATAATTGTATTAAGTGGAAACATTGATACATGTGTGTTTTATAAACAACAAGAGTCCCTAGTAAGCCTCTCGTTTAACTAGCTTGTTGATTAATAAATAATCAAAATTTCCTGATCATGAACATTGGATGTTATTAATAACAAGATCATATCATTAGGAGAATGATGTGATGGACACACCCATAGTAAGCATAGCATATGATCAAGTCATTAAGTTCGTTTTGCTACAAGGTTTCAATACATAGTAACCTAATCCTTAGACTATGAGATCATGTTAATCACTTACACTGGATGGATGCTTTGATGACATCAAAAACCACTTCGTAAATGGGTGGTTATAAAGGTGACATTAAGTATTCTGAAAGTATAAGTTGAAGCACATGGATCAAGAGTGGGATTTTTCTATCCTGATGACAGATAGATATACTCTGGACCCTCTCGGTGGAATGTCATCCAATTAGCTTGAAAGCATGTGACTAGGTCACAAGGGATGACATATCACAGTACGAGTAGAGAGTACTTACCGGTAAAGAGGTTGAACTAGGTATAGAGATACCGATGATCAAACCTCGGATAAGTAAAGTATCACGCGACAAAGGGAATCGGTATCGCATGTTAATGGTTCATTCGATCACAAATTCATCGTTGTATATGTGGGAGACATTATGGATCTCCCGGTCCCGCTATTGGTTATTCATCGAGAGGTGTCTCGATCATGTCTACATAGTTCACGAACCGCAAGGTGACACACTTAAGGTTCGATGTTGTTTAGTAGATATGGAATATGAGATGGAGACCGAATATTGTTAGGAGTCTCTGATGGGATCCAGGACATCATGAGGAGGTCCGGAATGGTCCGGAGAATAAGATTCATATAATGGAAGTCATCTTCTGAGGTTCGGGAAAAGTTTCGGTGTTTTGACCGGAGCTTCTAGAATGTTCTAGAGGGCCACCGGTGGGCCCACCACCCCGGGAGGGGCCACATGGGCTGAGGGAATGCTACGGGGTCCTCATGGGCCAGGTGACATAGGCATCCCAATGGGCCTGCCAAAGGTAGTACCCGGGGTTTATTGAAGGCCCAGGACTCGAGGAATAAGAAGATTCAGAAGCACAATTAGTGTTAAGGAAAGATAGATTGTATTAGGAAATATAGAGATTTGTAATCTTACGGGATGAGTACGAAACCCTCCCGAACTCTGTAACTTGTGTATTACGAAAACCCTCGGCTCCACCTCCTATATAAGGGGGAGTCGAGGGACAAAGAAAGGATCGAATCTATTGTCAACAGAACCCTAGTTTTTACAATCAGCGAGTACTTTTCGGCTGAAACCTTCGAGATCTACTTGCCCTCTACTTCTAGCAAAACCCTAGTCTACAATCTGTAGGCATTGACAAATTAATCCTTTGTCAATCTGTGGGAATTAGAGGTTGCAAGGAGCTGATCTCGATGGCACGTCCAGAATCGTCGACTTCGTCGGTTGCTAGCAATGCGATGGATCGAGGTAAACGGGAAAAAACTGATCTAGTCGATTTTATTCCTCACCCGCCCTCCCGTTTGGATGCATGTGCCTATCTGGAGGAGCCCATCGTCATGACGTTCGGAGAATTCCGATTTGGCGTCAACAAAGAAGGATCCTATCGTCTCGAAGTTCCGATCTCGTCGGAATTTTCAGCGATCGATTCTGGCTTTTCATCGAGTGATGAGGAGTTTTCGTCGCCACGCTTCGTCGACACCAAGGCAAGCGGAAAGCTCGCCAAGATCTTCAGCGACACATCTTTCGAGTCTGCGGACTCCGTTATAAGAAGCGATTCGACGGCATCGACAGCTTCAACTTCATCGACAAATCTGTTGCCATTGGAAAGGTCTTCACCAATCTCTATGATGGTGTCACCAATCCCGACAAAAATCAATACTCAAAATATCATCAAGTCTATGCAATTGAAGAGGCAGCCGAGCGAACCAGAGACGTCGAGGCTTTCGATGATTTGGGAAACCCATACGTCCCTGATCTCGAAGAGGCCTAGGCACTAAATATGTCGGGTCTTCACCTCGCGAAAGAGTCCAACTCCCACAAGCAGCGTGGGATAGGGCTGCAAGAGCCATGGATGGTTGAGAACCAATGAACACCAACACTGCGGAAGAATTACATGCCTATCAATATATAGACTTGCTCGTGTGACGGCTGGAAAAAAGACGGCATCCTGAATAGAAGAAAGAGCGACATCCGCGTCAAGCGGCGTCGAGCTCGGTCGACAATCAGGAACTTCGGGACACAGAGAAGCTCGGAGGAGAGCAAGATCTCGGCTGTAAAACATACCCGAAGCAGAGAGAGGCAACATAATTCAAAATCTCGACATGTCCTTCATGACAATTGACACCAGGGGAAATATCATTCCAAAAACACCAGAAGCTGGATACATGGCAACGCAAGCATATATCCTTGCGTCCAGACCACCCGGGGACGAGAGAAGCATTGTTTAATATGGCAATGGCTGGAGTTGGAGTCATGGGAACAGCGTTTGCAGCTACACCTCCCGAAGGAACTCCAAGACAAAATAGTCCACGACCCACGACAGCAGTGGAAGATCCACCAAGGACAAGTGGAGCAAGGGATACGACAGCACAGGCAAGGGTGGATAGAGCGCGACAAGAAAGAAGAGAACATCGGCAGTCACCAGAAGTCACCGATGAAGATATGTGCGGGCTACCATGCTTTACAAGACGAGTTCGAAAAACTCGAGTCCCTAAAGGGTTTAAGTTACCCGAAAATTTCAAGAAATTCGACGGCCTACAAGATCCTGAGGATTGGCTCGTTGATTACCTCGAGATGGTGAAGTTGGTAGGTGATGTCTACGTTCCCCCTCCTTTCCTGTAGACAGTGTTGGGCCTCCAAGAGTAGAGGTTTGTAGAACAGCAGCAAGTTTCCCTTAAGTGGATCACCCAAGGTTTATCGAACTCGGGGAGGAAGAGGTCAAAGATATCCCTCTCATACTGCAACCACAAAGCAAGAAGTCTCTTGTGTCCCCAACACACCTAATAGGTGCACTAGTTCGGCGAAGAGATAGTGAAATACGGGTGGTATGAATATATATGAGCAGTGAATGGTGAGAAAATAGCTTGTTGGCGTGTAGTTGATGGTGGTAGTATTGCAGCAGTAGTAACATAGTAAACGATAAACAAGCGGTAGTAACTCGGCGGTATTTAGGAACAAGGCCTAGGGATTACACTTTCACTAGTGGACACTCTCAACATTGATCACATAACATAATAGATAAATGCATACTCTACACTTTTGTTGGATGATGAACACATTGCGTAGGATTACACGAACCTCAATGGCGGAGTTAACAAGCTCCACAATAATGCTCATGTTTAAGTAACCTTAAGTGTAAGATAGATCAAAGCGACTAAACCAAGTACTAGCATAGCATGCACACTGTCACCTTCATGCATATGTAGGAGGAATAGATCACATCAATATTATCATAGCAATAGTTAACTTCGCAATCTACAAGAGATCATGATCATAGCATAAACCAAGTACTAACACGGTGCACGCACTGTCACCTTTGCACACATGCAGGAGGAATAAAACTACTTTAATAACACATCACTAGAGTAGCACATAGATAAATTGTGATACGATGCACATTGCAATCATAAAGAGATATAAATAAGCACACTACGCTCTTCAACAATGAATAAGTACTTCGTGAAATATAGCCTAAGAGACCCACACGGTGCACACACTGTCACCTTTACACACGTGGGACAAGGAGTCTCCGGAGATCACATAAGTAAAACTCACTTGACTAGCATAATGACATCTAGATTACAAGCATCATCATATGAATCTCAATCATGTAAGGCAGCTCATGAGATTATTGTATTGAAGTACATAGAGATGAACCACATAGCTACTAGTCAGCCCCGAGCCTTGATGGAGAACTACTCCCTCCTCATGGGAGCAGCCGCGGTGATGAAGATGGCGGTGGAGATGGCAGCGGTGTCGATGGAGAAGCCTTCAGGGGCACTTCCCCTTTCCGGCCAGTGCTCTTTCCCCCAGATCTTGGCTTCGCGACGGCGGCGGCTCTGGAAGGTTTCGTCGTGGCTCTCGGTGGGGGTTTCGCGACGGAAGCTTTAAGTAGGCGGAGGGTCGCGCGGGGGCCACACGAGGGCCCGGGGGATAGGGCAGCGCGGCCAAGGGCTGGCGCGCCGGCCACCCCTGGCCTCCTCGTGGCCCCACCTCGTAGGTCTTCGGTCTTGGAAGCTTCGTGCAAAAATAGGACCCTGGCGAAAGTTTCGTCCAATTAGAGAATATTTCTTTACTAGAGGTTACGAAACAAAAACAAGAAAACAGCAACTGGCTCTTCGGCATCTTGTTAATAGGTTAGTTCCAGAAAATGCATAAATATGACATATAATGTGCATAAAACATGTAGGTATCACTACAAGAAAAGTTCTGATAGACAACGTCTCAAAATCGTCCGCTAAGGGGTATTTTTCGTCGCCTATGGGCCTAACCCGACGATATGGGTTCCGTTGTCGAAACTGCGTCAGGCAAAGTCCAACGACGATTTTTTCGGTCCGTCGCGCTTGGGCGCCCTTCCGCCACGGAAAATCGGACCGTTGCGGAAGTGTTTTCGGGAGCCCGTTGACTGCTGACGTCATGCAAACTGACACGTGGCAGACGCCGTTAACTGCCAGTTAACGGCGTTAACCGGCTGAAACCCCGTGGTAGATGGTAGGCCCACACGAGGCCTGCCACGTCTTAAGCGGGCCGGGCCAGATGACATAGTTTGACCGGTCAACTATATAGCTGGGCTGGTCCATTAGTTACGTGGGCCGGGCCTAACCTCTAAGGTTGTTGGTCAAAACTTAAATGGAGGCCCATTTGGCATGTGGGAGTCCACCTTACGACAAGTGGGCCGAGCCCCGAAGCAAGTGGACAGGGCCAAAAACACGGTGGGTCCCACTTTCAAAGGGCGGCCCATTTAGTGTGTGGGGTCCATGTATAAGTGGGCGGCCCAACAAGCTGGTGGGCGGGCCAAAAACAGTGGGTCCCACTTTCCGGTTAAAAGTCGGCCCATTTCGTTTGTGGGGTCCACCATACAGCAAGTGGGCGGACAAAATAGTGGGCGGGCCAAAAACACGAGTGGGTCCACACTTGTTAAAGACCGACCCATTTAGTATGTGGGGTCCACCATAGCAAATTGGGGCCCGGCAAGATAGTGGGCGGCCAAAACACAGTGGGTCCACTTTCTGCAGTAGCAGCCCAATTAGTATGTAGGGTCCACCATATGGCGGTGGGCCGGCCCAACAAGATAGTGGGCCGGGCCAAACGCAGGTGGGTCCCGCTTTCCTCATAAAGGGCCGGCCCATTTAGTATGTGGGACCACCATATAGCAAGTGGGCGGCCCAACAAGATAGTGGGCGGGCAAAAACACATGTGGGTCACTTTCCTGTTAAAGGGCCGGCCCAACTAGTATGTGGGGTCCGCATATAGCAAGTGGGGCCCAACAAGATAGTGGTAGGGCCAAAAACACAGGTGGGTCCACTTTCCTCTTAAAGGGCGGCCCATTTATTATGTGGGGTCCACAAAAAAGCAAATGGGCTGGCCCAACTAATTAGTGGGCCGGCCCAGTAGTTGGTGGGGTCCACCTTAAAGCAAGTGGGCCAGCCCAATTAGTGTGTGGGGTCCACCGTAAATCAAATGGGCTGGCCCAAGAAGTAAGTGGGCCAGCCCGTTTAGTTGCTGTTTATATGCCGGCATAATATCGCTTTAGGATTTTGCGGGCGAGCACATATGTGATTTCGCTTAATTGGGCCGTTTAAGGGATGGGAATTCGTGATTTAGATACTGAGAATATTTACGCAGCATTGATTTCTGTCGGATAGCCTCACTTACCACAAGGACCAAAGAAAAAATGCGCGAAAGAACTATAAAAACTAACTAAATATTACATCAGCTGCAAGGCATTGAAAAAAATATTACAGAACCCAGAGAAATTGAATGGTAATTAAACCTAGCAATACAATGAAGCGATCCGGCAATCTTTTAAGTTGTCCATGCAGCACCTATATCTGAAACAAAGACATTACAAGTTAAGACAGCAACAATGGAAAGGCAAAGACACTACAATATTGTTTGGCAAAGAATTTGGAACTCATCATTTCGTCGTTATAACAAGATCATTGTAATGCGCACAATAAGCAAACAAAGAGTGCATGCCGCATACCAACAGCCAATATAACAGAGCATGTTAGAATGAAACAGCAGACTTACTACTGTCGAGTCCCATGCAAACCAACATGTTCAGGGAGTACAAAATTGGCATGAACAACATAGTAGCAGGCTATAAATTTTGTAACAACGACTGAGCAAGATGAAGTTATGATGGCTACATCTACAGAGCAGGGAATGTAAACCAAAAATAGAAGTTACGATGGCAAAAGCTAAAGAGGAGGGAATGTGAACCAACATGTGCCAAGTGCAATTACTTCATTTTGGCCGTGAACTAAATAATACTCCTGAACTTATAGTGAAGGGGATGCAAATCAAGATGTTTCGGGATATAAACTTGTAATGAGCAACACATGGAGGATAGTTAATGCTGGAGCTTAGGATGGACCAGATACAGAATATAGTGGGATCACCTGTGAACTTGTATAAGAGGGAATGCAAACCAATATGTTCAGCTTTCCATATGTGAGCGTCATGCCAAGTCAGAGAAACAAGTCAATAATGCAGCTTTTGAAGAACAAGATGGCACACAAAATTATTATCTAGTAGTATGACAAGTTTATTTGTACTACAGGCTAGATAGCAGAGTGATAGCATGCCAAACTAAGTCCTTACTTTGTTAGCTTACAATGAACTAGATACAAAACAATGGCATCACCTGTAGTACAGGGAATGCAAGCCAACATGTTCATGGAGTAAAAAATTGGCACAAACAACATAGTAGCAGGCCATAATTTTTGTAACAACGACTGAGCAAGATAAAGTTATGATGGCTAGATCTACAGAGCAGGGAATGTAAACCAAATATAGAAGTTACGATGCCAAAAGCTATAGAGCAGGGAATGCGAACCAACATGTGCAATTACTTAAAATTGGCCATGAACTAAATAATAGCAGGATGTTACTATAATACCTACAGTATAATTTTTGTAACAACGACTGAGCAAGATAGAAGTTATGATGGCTACATCTACAGAGCAGGGAATGCAAACCAAAATGTTCAATCGCTTAAAGTTAGCAATGAAGTAGAAAATAGCAACGTGTTACGGTCATAGCTAGGAATGAACTAAAAGAGCTTCAGACAAACAAGCATCTGAACCCAGAACATGGCGCTAAAACAAGGGACTTACATTAGGAGAAGCACTCTGTGGGAGTCACAGCAGATCTTCCTGGGGTTGATAGATCCGGTGATGAAGTACGCTACATGTGCTACTTGGGGTTGGAGAGACGGCCATTACACTTCATGGTTACTCATCTAATCAAGCAAAAACGACAGTAGAAGAGTTTAGATCATGCACTGCGCCGGTGAAGCAGATCCGGTTCATGCACAGCGGTGTCGGTGAGCAAGATCCGATGCGGTGGGACGATGCCGCAGCTGAAGCGACTGCGGTAGACTGCTGGATGAGCATATGGTTTCGAGGTTCGGCGGGGATGATCCGGTCCGGTTGATGACGGCGTCGATGAAGCGGCTCCGGCAGGCAGCCGGATGACGAGGATCGCGAGGGCTCGGGTAGGCCAGGGAAGTCCGGCGGGGATGTTCCGGTGCGGTGGTCGTGGAGGTGGGAGAGAGGGACTTGGGAAGTTCCGGTGGGTGGTCTGAAATGAATTTTTTTGGGAGGGTTTCCGGGCTAGGGAGGTGGTGATCCAAAAAATGACGGGCAGACCCCCCCACCAACCGACTTTGCTGCCATCTCCACAGGGGTAGAATGGGAATTTGGAAGCGTGTGAAATTTTTGTATTTTGTGGGCGGGAAGTTTTGCCGCTATGAGATTTTGAATTTGGCCACCGTCCAAGTATAATGATAAAAAATTATGAGACCGTACTAGTACCTCTGTTCAAGGCCGAGTGCAAAATCAAATCATCCGTTGAAAATTTGTTACCAACTTACCATGATCATGATCTACCTCTGAAAATGGGCGCATCCACTAAAACTTGCAAAGTATAATGATACAAATTTGTGAGACCGTACTAGTACTTATGTTCAAGGTCGAGTGCAACATCAAATCATCATTATATTGAAAATTGTGTTACCATGATCATGATATTTCTCTGAATTTGGCGCAACCGCTAAATCTCGCAAAGGATAATGATAAAAAAAGGTGAGATTGTACTAGTTCTTATGTTCAAGGCCGAGTACAAGATCAAATCATCATCACGTTGAAATTTGTTACAATGATCATGACATATCTCTAAAATTAGTGCATCCGCTAAATCTTGCACGTGGCGCATCTCGGTGCGGAGCAACAAGTCGGTGCTATCAAGGTTGAGGCGTCGGTAGCGTCATCGGGCTCTCATCTCTTGATAGATCTTCTACATGGCGCGGCGCACCACCCGCCGATAAGCAGTCACAAGTGAGACCGAGGTGGAGACGTCCCCGGCATCCTCGAGGCGCGGCCGCCCTTCTACGAGCCAGCGTCGACTCAAGGTATGAATCCATGTGGTGTCTTAGATTTATTGTTCTTCTCTTATGATTATTTTGAGCCGAACATGTGTGCTCTTTCTCTGAATATATTGCTTGAAAAGCTTACCAAGTTACTTAAATTCACTTTGTTCTTAATCTTGCGAGCTAATATTGTTATTTTTAATGAACGGTGGTGTGCGCAAGCAGAGTTATTTGTGGATGTGTTGAGCTGTTAGGCATAAGTCGAAATCCTCATCTAAACGAGGCCTCAGCTTAACACATAAAAAAGGTGTTCAATCTCGCCCACAATACCCTCTTCTTTCCTCTCCCTTTATTGGAACTTGTTTTGCAGACAAGGAAAGTGGCACGTGTAATGTGAGTAAAACCCTCTTAGCCAAAATCATCTACGAGCAAGATTTTCTATATTGTAGATGCCCCAATTGACTCTCATCCCCAAAGTAGTTTTTTATGTCAGTATAGACTTCTTTACTGGATGTATACTATCGTACATGGCATGCATTTGCCTAATGAGCAACATTGTATTGCTATTCTAGCCAACCTGATCGATATGTCAAGCTTCATGCACGAGATGCCATGTTTAATTTACTCCCTCGCTCTGATCCATATTTCTTGATGTGAAATGAATGTGAATCGGAGGGAGTACTTTTCTTAGATAGTACTATATCATTTCAAAAAAAAGTACTACTACATCACAAATGCATCAAAAGAGTACTACATCACAAGACCACCACGGTTGTACTAGTAGAGTTTAATGCTGAACTTCCAAAGGGATTAAGATTACACATATGAACTTTAAACATGACCAGGAGCATGAGGGCCAGCAGCAGGGGCGTTGACGTGGAGCAAGCTAGGCAAGACGTAATTCTGGAGGAAGAGGCCATATGATGCGTACTTGGCCTTGGTTGCAGGGCGGTGTTTCCCCCTATGTACTTAGGCCTACACCCATCGCATGTTGGATCAGGCTGTGGATGTCCTTCTAGAGAAATTTGCCACATAATGGGCAAAATAGCTCCCCGCGCGTATGCAGAAACGAATTTCACCACCCTTCAGCCGCTTGAGAACATAGCGGCTTTTCCGGTCCCTGCGCACCTTGTTGTTGTCCATGTCATCAGAATACTCCTATGAATTATTAAGTACTACATAATCAAGTTTTTATGACAGATCGAATAAATACTCCACTAACATAATCAAACCTTAGAAACCCTAAAATTAAATGTGTAGAACAAGTAAATGGCAGAAGAAATCGTAATAAATCATGAGAAACCCTATGAACAACCATGAACATTAGCCACAACAATTGCAAGTCCACTAAGTATGAACACATAAATTGATTATATGACTACATGGCAGATTAGTCGAAATTAAACTAGAATCTGATCTTACGAATCGTAGAATCAATTACATCTACAAGAACAAGGTAGGATATCAAATCAATCAAGAACCAGGCTCGTGCAAACCATGTGAACAGCAATATGACACAAAGAGGGTTGGGACAGTTTCGGTAAAAGAGAAGTACCTCCTCGTCATCACCCTCAACATCCTCCTGGAACTGAACGTTTGGGCCGAAATCATCGAAGGGGTCGAGGTTCGCGTCCAGCATCGGGCCTAGGAAGACCTCGCCGTGGTGGCCTGCAACGCCGTGCACATCTTCGGCGGGATAAACAACGTTGGTATCCACCTTCTGCTCGACGGCCAGGACGCCCGTTTCGACCGAGGTCGAAGAACCAGACAAGCAGAGGAGACGAGCGGCATGGGTGCCCGGTGAAGCCTCACCCGTCGTGACGGCTAGGATGCCCATTTCGACCGAGGTTGAAGAATCCGACAAGCAGAGGAGACGAGCGGCTTGGGTGCCCGGTGAAGCCTCACCCACCACGACGGCCACTACCGTAGAGGCATCCTCTGCGTGGGCGGTCGCCTATTGCTCCGCCTCGTATGCAATACCTATCTTCATGCTGTTGTGGTTGGAAACGGGAAAGTCGATGCCTCAGAGGTGCGGTGAGTGGATGGGGGTTTTCACAGTGTGGGGGAGGCAAGTTGGGGGAGTGGAGAGGACGAGCTCGCGAGAGATGATGAGGCCGATTATGTTATAGCCTCCGACCCCCTGTATCCAGTAGTGGACGCGTGAAGTCATGCATGTACTCGACTTTCCACTTTCTGGGAGACGTGTACGAAACTTTTTTTTGGACCATTTAACTTCATGTGGGACTCATGTATACCAATACTTCCAAACGTCATAAGTAATTCAAAATCATTCAGAATAATATGAGACCTTAACATTTTATTTTTTGTGTCAGATATTGTCTATGAAAAATAACATCCTTCAAAAAATAAATCGCCTATGCCAATCCGATCATGCCCGTCTACTCCAACTAGCTTCCTCGAGTAATTTGTCACCTTACATTCTTAAAATGAACCAAAATTTGGCACAGGGGTGCATCATCACATGGAAAATGATGTTACCATTCTGTCTTCCCATTTTTTTTTGAATTTTTCAAAATTGTCATGCCCTAACGGAAAAAATGTACTCCTTCTAAGAAGCATGTATCAGAATGGCATTACCAAAACCTAGGGGTGGGGTGGGGGGAGGGGGGCACATGGTGGTGTGATGATACATCACATTTGGACCACACAACACCATTTGGACCAACCAAAAAAAAAACACCCTACACAAACCCTGGTCAAAACTAGTTTGACCAATATTACAAAATTTGTACGGAGTACATAATTCAGAAACCGTCAGAAATATACGAAGCATTCACGAGTCCCCAAAGTCAGTGACTTTGAGTCACTTACAACTGTGGTCCACATATCAGTCACCCAAAGTCATGGCAAAGTCAGCTTGGCAAAGTCACCGACAGACAAAGCAAGCAGTGAACAGACAACTCCGTGAAAAGACATCTGAAAAGGCTACTACCTTTTCTTCCGGATAAGCAAAAATAGCTGATCGGTACTGACGAAATGCACCAGGTCCGCAATGTACTCCAGCTATAAGTGAAGCATGCCTACCACTGAAGAGGAAATTCAAGATTCCACCAGATCCCCATATCACTCTTTTGCATAAAACACGGACATATCTTTTGCACAATTCACCACTTGTTGGTCTAATCTATCGCAGCTTCCATCAGTTGGTCATCCAATTAACGATTTAACGGATTAGAAAAATAAGCGGTGGAATTAGAAGTACTAGTAGCGAAATGTGCAAAATATACCGCCCTTCCCGAGGGGGTTTGTCCAGAAGAGGGCCGGATGACAATGTCCCGGGTGCATCCAGAAACGAGAGGGGTAGTTTCTAATACATGTAAGAAATTATTTTACAAAAAGGTAGATATTAAGTAGTACAACTATTAGTACAGTACTACTATTTCGAGGGAAAATGCCATGTCGTGCGACCTCTAATCAATGAGTAGAAGTTGTAGGTGCGCCTAACATGCATTGCTGAAAGCTGGTTCCGCTGGAATTTGAGCTCAGCCGGGGCGGATTCTGCGAAGTACGCCCGACGTCACTCATGTATCCCACCAAACTGCTCACTTCTTTCAATGTCTCTTCTCTTTCACTGCAGCTCTCCAACATCAGGTGCATCAACTTATCTTGTGCCTTCTGCCTCTCGAGAAGGGCAAGGATGGCGATGTCAGCATATTCAAGGTTCAACTTTTGGAGCTGTACTTTATCCTGAAGAAGGATTTTGTACTCTATATCAGACTTGTCTCTGTCGAGGCACACAGTCTTGAGTATGCTGCTGGCTTTCTCCGCTGATGCTTTCTGCTTAATCAGCTCGTTCTTCAACATATCGCGCTCATTTCGAAGGCTGCAAATGAGCTCCACAAGAGTTTTCGAATTCTTCTTCTTGGCAGCCAAATCGTCTCGGAGGCGATCACACTCTAAGCTGAGCTCCTCGTTTTTTTCCATCAAGATGGCGACAGTGGTGTCGATAGTCGGCGCCGCTTCCTTCAGAGCGAAATCATCGGTAGCAAGTAAGCGCAAGAAGAAGAAGAAGAAGAAGAAGAAGAAGAAGAAGAAGAAGTTGGTGCTACCTCATTTCGCCGGGGTAGGGCCGGGTTGAAATCATCGGACGACGATGATTCCTTGGTCGTGGAAGTTGGTGCAGTAGGGGCGTCGTTGGAACTTCCAACCCTTTAAGATGTATAACCATAGAGACTCTTAAAGAGCTTGAGCCCGGGAAGAAGAAACGAAAGTACATGGCGAAGGAAACTAACCCGGTGAGCACAGCACGGACGCGCGTTTCGCGGCGGCGGCGACGGCGAGACCACTTGGTTTCTGGAAGCGTCTCTCGAAATTTCGAGCCGGCGTTTTTTCTCCGCGTACTTGACCGCCGACGACCTGAATTTTGAAGACATTGCTGGAGGAGAGAGCGACGAACAAATGTTTGTTAGGTGGAGAGAGGAAGAAAGTGAATGGAACGAGAGAGTTTAGCGTTTTGCCCTTATAGTCATAGTCGCTAACCGTGACGCGGGAAGGTTGGTCGTCGGCGTTTAATGGTCTCCCGCGTGGAAACCGAGGCGGCCACGAGGCAGCGGCTGGCCACGCGGCGTCCAGTCGCCTACGCCGCCGTAAATAAGGGTAGTTGCCTACCACCACCAGGTGACATGCACCTTTTCCATGTCACCGTGTGACATGCGGCCTAAATTCAAATTTAAAACATTGCGAAAAAAATCATGCATCCGGTGACATGCCCATGGCATGCCACCGATGAAGAGTTCCGTGCCATGCACTCTGGCACTCTGCGCCGTCTTGGATCAGAAAATGAGCGAAGAACGAGGACGAGGCACTAGTTCAAATTTAGGATGAAGTTTAAGTTTTATTTTGGTTTAAATTAGATTAGAGGGAGTAGTACTCTTACTTTATTACTCGTACTTGTGTTAATGTAGTAGTATTATTATGGTGGTGTACTTGCGTCCGTGTACTGCTTGTTTCAGCTGTTTTGGTGAAGGAGACATGCATCACCCTTTTTGGTGATATATCTAGTCGTCATGTAGCCCTCTACCATGTACTATTTTTGCTATGAATATATGTGGTATTGATTGTCAAAAAAAAAACCCCAAGATCCTGAAAAACTGTTGGTCTATCCCGAGAAACGAGGAGGTTTAAGGAAACGAGGAGTCCAGCGCGTGCGGAAGGAGCTTTAATCGTGCGAGCATGCAGGGGCAAAATGAGGAAACTAGCGATTACTTTCTCTCCTGCCAGTCTTATACCTTAATAAATGGGCAAACTGAGCACGTTGTAGCTAATCCTTTTATTAATTAAACAGCTATATTAGTCAATAAGATTGCCTTATGTTTTTCCTCAGTTTTCGCCAAGCCCTTATTTGTTACCCGCAGAAGGAGCTCAGACGGGAGGATTCCAGTTTAGTTGACCGTTCCGTGCTGACGTGTGGGGCTAGTAGAAAGGGACCGCGTGGGACAGGACGAGACCGCGTTTGGTTGTACGTGAGCAGGAGCTGGGTTCTGTCTCTCTCGGCGCGAATTGGCATTTTTAAGAGCACCTTTTCCCCCTCTGTCTCTTTGTCTTTATTAACCAAAAGTATCAAATCTAGAGAAGCTTGCATTTCTGTCTTTCTTCAATTATTTGTGCCTTTTGGCCCTCGTTGTTTGCCCAATATGGCAGCAAATCTAGTACTCCCTCTGGTCCATATGTATGTAGTTAAATCTAGAAGCAAATCTCCAGGGTAATGTACTCCGTACGACAAATTCGCAGTAATAGTAAATCGAGAAAACAAAGTAGGGCCAACAAAATATACTCCAGTAGAATAGGGATAGATAATAGGGATCCCTCCCTAGATAATAAGCTGCATACACAGCAGCCAACAGGTTCGAGGTTCTTCACAACACCATCATACTAACAACATAACAACAAGGGATCCCTAGCTAACAACAAAATAGAAGCTGCTTTGCAGCAGCAGCAGCACACGTCCGGGACTCCGCCTACCCCATCTGCCTCCACTTGTTGCTCCCCTTGGGAGCCTTGGGCTTGAGCGGAGGCATGCGCCCGGCGGAGATCTCCACCCGCTGGATGCTGCGGAGGTGCATGCCGAGCGCCATGTGCTTGGCGCGGAAGGAGTGGGGGTTCACCGACGCGCCGACCTTGGGGTTGGTGTTGCCGATGTTCTCGGCATGCGTGAGGAGGCAGTTGAAGTCAGTGCGGCCGAGCCTCCTAGTGCAGAAGGGGCACCTGTAGACACCCTTGGCGAAGTAGGAGACGTACTGGCCGACCTGCAGCCTCCGCAGCACCTGGCGAGTCTTGACGTCATGGTGCTCGTCGTCGCTGCCGACGTCGCTGCCAGACAGCTGATCCATATCAAACGGGAACTATTAGTGAATGAGATGCAACGATGACTAACGTGCATGATAACAAAGTAAGGAAAAACAGAGCCAGCCTCAGTTAGAGTGGACACGATTATATGTCTAAGGGATGGTGTTAGCGAACCATAGCTCATGCACAACAGATTTGTACACAGCAATGGTTCGCTGAACCCACTCTGTAAAAATTTGTGCCCAACGATTCATCATAGGCAAAGAAACAGATTCCAGATCTGATTTTGAACAGATTCCAGAATATTTGCAAAATTAAACGGTTGATATCTTTTGATTCCTGCATAAAATAACTGACTGAGATCCCATAAATTAACTGATTGAGATCCCATTATTACTTGCATAAATTAACCGAACGGCCGAACTCCAAATCTTAAACGAAATCAAGAAGGGATCAAAGCAAAATGGAATAAAATCGATCGGCGCAAATATTAACCCAATACTCAACCATGCATCTACAGATCGGCACTAATAGTTACTAGGGAACCAGCAAAAATAGGGTTCAAAAAGGAATGGGCGAAGAAAAAAGGGAGCAAACCATAGTTACCTCGTTCCATGGGTCGTCCATGAAGGTGTCGTAGGGGTTCGGAGGCGAGATGTACGGCACCGGCTCATAGGGGTCCCATCCCGGCGGGATACGACCGCCACCGGCGGCGGCGACGGCCTTTGAGGGGACGACGTCGAAGAGGGAGGCGTCGCGCTTGGAGCCGACGGCGTCATGGACGATGGGATTCGCATTCTCCATGTCCATCTCGCCTGCAGAGAGGGAGAGGGTTTTTGCTTTGGAGAAGATGATGGGACGTGAGAGGCGGCGTTGCATGAGCGAGTGAGAGTGACAGAGATAGTGCGAGGAGGCGTCTATAAAGGCGAGGGGTGGTTAATGCGACCCGCGTCCTACGCGTCCACCATTTAACGTCTGCACGTCTTGGGCTTCTGCAACGCGACACGCGTCCACAATTGCACGTCTTCGACTTCTGCACCGCGACTCGCGTCAGTACCCGTCAACAATTGCACGTCTTCCACTTCTGCACCGCAACACGCGTACTCGAGTCTAACCCTGGAAATTTAGATATACTCTCGAGTCTTATACTGTAGCATTTTTTGTGTGCTCGGTTTTCCCCTTGAGTACTAATACTGGCTAGTGCAATATACTCAGTTTTACCTCAAGTGCCTGGTCAACAGAGAGAGTCAACAAATGGGATAACTAGTTAAATGAGTCAACAAATGGGATTATCAGTTCGTTTTTCACGTGTTAAACTTGTCTAAATATTGGTCAAACAAATTTGACCAAGATTCAAATAGGCAGAAAAATAAAAAAAAATGGAAAAATGAAAAACCAAAACACACAGTCTTCTTATGTCATATAGTAAGCATTAAAGTTGATAAACAAGGTCTAGACATATTCAAACAAGAAAAATCATGTGTCTACCCCCTAACCCTAAACTCTGTCTTATGTAGTCAAGCATGAAGAGAAGTACTTTTGGGTTTCAAACATGGAAATTTCAAAAACCACCCAAAAGCTTCATTTTAGTGTGACTAAGAAGGATCAAGGCTTACCTTTTCATTTCCATGTTTTAAACTTGTTTAAATCCTGGTCAAATATAGGTTTGACCAAGATTCAAATAATAAAATAAAAATATATAGAAAAAATGAAAAACAAAGCACATAGTCTTCTTATGTCATATAGTAAGCATTAAAGTTGATAAATAAACAAACTTGTCTAAATATTGGTCAAACCAAGGATTTGGCCAAGATTCAAATGAAGCGAGAAAATTAAAAAAATCGAGAAAAATGAAAAACCAAAGCATAAGATCTTCTTATGTCATATAGTAAGCATTAAAGGTGATAAACAAGGTCTACATATTCAAACCATACAAATCATGTATCTACATACTCCCTAACCAAACTCTGTCTTTATGAAGTCAAGCATGAAGAGAAGTGGTTTTAGGTTTCAAACATGGAATTTCAAAAACCTACCAAAAACTTCATTTTAGAGTGACTAAGAAGGATACATGCTTCCCTTTTCATTTTCATGTTTTAAACTTGTTTAAATCTTGGTCGAACCTAGGATTTGACCAAGATTCAAATGGGCATAAAAATTCAAAAAATCAGAAAAATGAAAAACCAAAGCACATAGTGTTCTTATGTCATATAGTAAGCATTAAAGTTGATAAACAAGGTCTAGACATATTCAAACCATACAAATTATGTATCTACCCCTAACCCCTAAACACTCCATCTTATGAAGTCAAGCATGAAGAGAAGCTGGTTTTGGGTTTCAAACATATTTCAAAAACCTCTAAGAGACTCATTTTAGAGTGACTAGGAAGGATACATGCTTCCCTGGTCATTTTCATGTTTTAAACATTTAAATCTTGGTCAAACCTAGGATTTGACCAAGATTAAAATGGGCATCAAAATTTAAAAAAATCAGAAAAATGAAAAACAAAAGCACATAGTTTTCTTATGCCATAAAGTAAGCATTCAAGTTGATAAACAAGGTCTATACATATTTAAACCATACAAATCATGTATCTATAACCCTAAACCTTAAACTCTGTCTTATGAAGTCTAGCATGAAGAGAAGTCGTTTTGGGTTTCAAACATGGAAATTTCAAGAACATCCCAAAAGCTTCATTTTAGTGTGACTAAGAAGGATCAAGGCTTACCTTTTCATTTTCATGTTTTAAACTTGTTTAAATCCTGGTCAAATATAGGTTTGACCAAGATTCAAATGGGCATAAAATAAAAATATAGAAAAATGAAAAAACAAAGCACATAGTCTTCTTATGTCATATAGTAAGCATTAAAGTTGATAAACAAGGTCTAGTCTTATTCAAACTAGACAAATCATGTATCTACCCGCTAACCCCTAAACTCTGTCTTATGAAGTCTAGCATGAAGAGAAGTCGTTTTGGGTTCAAACATGGAAATTTCAAGAACATCCCAAAAGCTTCATTTTAGTGTGACTAAGAAGGATCAAGGCTTACCTTTTCATTTTCATGTTTTAAACTTGTTTAAATCCTGGTTAAATCTAGGATTTGACCAAGATTCAAATGGGCATAAAATAAAAAAAATAGAAAAATGAAAAACGAAAGCACATAGTCTTCTTATGTCATATAGTAAGCATTAAAGTTGATAAACAAGGTCTAGACTTATTCAAACTAGACAAATCATGTATCTATCCGCAAACCCCTAAACTCTATCTTATGAAGTCAAGCATGAAGAGAAGTGCATGGTTTTGGGTTTCAAACATGGAAATTTCAAAAAACTCCCAAAAAATTCATTTTAGAGTGACTAAGAAGGATACATGCTTCCCTTTTCATTTTCATGTTATATACTTGTTCAAATCTTGGTCAAACCTAGGATTTTACCAAGATTCAAATGTGCATCAAAATTCCAAAAAAATAAAAAAATGAAAAAACAAAGCACATAGTTTTCTTATGTCATATAGTAAGCATTAAAGTTGATAAACAAGGTCTAGACATATTCAAACAAGAAAAATCATGTGTCTACCCCCTAACCCTAAACTCTGTCTTATGTAGTCAAGCATGAAGAGAAGTGCTTTTGGGTTTCAAACATGGAAATTTCAAAAACCACCCAAAAGCTTTATTTTAGAGTGACTAAGAAGGATCCATGCTTATCTTTTCATTTTCATATTTTAAACTTGTTTAAATCATTGTCAAACCTAGTATTTGACCAAGATTCAAATGGGCATAAAATTAAAAAATCAGAAAATTGAAAAACTAAAGCACATAGTCTTCTTATGTCATATATATAGTAAGCATTTAAAAGATGATAAATAAGGTCAAGACAATTCAAATAATACAAATCATGTATCTACCCCTAACCCTAAACTCTATCTTATGAAGTCAAGCATGAAGAGAAGTGGTTTTTGGTTTCAAACACAAAAATTTCAAAAACCTCCCAAAAGCTTCATTTTAAATAGACTAACTTATTAATTATGAAGGATCCAGGATTGATTACCTTTTCATTGTCATGTTTTAAACTTGTTTAAATCTTGGTCAAACCTGGGATTTGACCAAGATTCGAATGGGCATAAAAATTAAGAAAAAAATCGTAAGAATGAAAAACCAAAGCACATAGCCTTCTTATGTCATATAGTAAGCATTCAAATTGATAATCAAGGTCTAGACATGTTCAAACCAGAAAAATCATGTATCTACCCCTAACCCTAAACTATGTCTTATGAAGTCAAGCATGCATGAAGAGAAGTGGTTTTGGGTTTCAAACATGAAAATTTCAAAAACCTCCCAAAAACTTCATTTTAGAGCGACTAATAAGGATCGATGCTTACCTTTTCATTTTCATGTTTTTACTTATTTGAATCTTGGTCAAATCCTAGGTTTGACCAAGATTTAAACAAGTTTAAAACATGAAAATGAAATGGGAATTGTGTATCCTTCTTAGTCAGTCTAAAATGAAGCTTTTGGGATGTTCTTGAAATTTCCATGTTTGAAACCCAAAACCACTTAAGACAGAGTTTTTGGTTAGGCGTAGATACATGATTTTTCTTGTTTGAATATGTCTAGACCTTGTTTATCAACTTGAATGTTTATGACATAAGAAGGCTATATATGTGCTTTGGTTTTCCATTTTTTTCATTTTTTCGAAGTTTTTATGCCCATTTAAATATTGGTCAAATCCTAGGTTTGACCAAGGTTTAATCAAGTTTAAAACATGACAATGAAAAGGTAAGCATGAATCCTTTACTCACTCTAAAATGAAGGTACTTGAGGGTACATGTTTGAAACACCAAAACCCGATTCTCTTCATATGTTTGATAAAGATAGGGTTGGAGACTAGGCCTATATTACATGATATTTACGGTTTGAATATGTCTAGACCTTGTTTATCAACTTGAACGCTTACTATATGTGACATAAGAAGACTATATGTGCTTTGGTTTTTATTTTTTTATTTTTTTTGAATTTTTATGCCAATCTTGGTGAAATCCTAGGTTTGACCAAGGTTAAAACAAGTTTAAAATGGCAATGAAATGGCATGGATCACTCTTTAATCACTCTAAAATGAGCTTTTGGAGTTTGTGGGGAATTTCCATTTTGAAGCCAAAATCACTGCTCACTGCTTCATAAGACGGAGTTAGGAGGAGACAGATACGACTGTGTGTTTTGAATATGTCTAGACTCATGTTTATCAACTTGAATGCTTTACTATATGAAAGAAAACCATGTGCTTTGGTTTTTCATTTTACAGACACAATTGTTAAACCATTTGAATCTTGGTCAAATCCTAGGTTTTACAAGATTCAAACAAGTTTAAAACATGAAAATGGAAAGATAAGCATGAATCATTCTTAGTCACTCTAAAAATCTTTCGGTCTGCAGAAGAGTCGAATCTGCAATCAGTAGTTACAAAAGCGACCCACC
The DNA here is from genome assembly GCA_030979885.1 of Lolium multiflorum. Classification (NCBI taxonomy): domain Eukaryota; kingdom Viridiplantae; phylum Streptophyta; class Magnoliopsida; order Poales; family Poaceae; genus Lolium; species Lolium multiflorum. The sequence continues at coordinate 159,636,065 of CM061753.1, forward strand.
TTAGGGATGGATAATAAGACTTGGGCAATATAAACGTTGATACTACTTACTTTGTGATACTAAAATATATGTATCTAGACATATTTCAGTTGTAGATACATCCATTTTAACATCAAGTAATATGGATCGGAGGACTAGCTAAAGAACAATGAGAGGCAGTGTTTCTCTCCCCCAGCCTACTTGGCGGAGTGGCCCTCCATCAGGACAGGTGGTGATTCCGCTTCTCTCGTTGGAATTCCTTATCCCCCAGCCTACTCGGCGACGTGCGCTCCTCAGTGACCTGCGCGAGGGCGCCTCGGCGACCTACGCAAAGGTGGCTGGACTCGGAGCGCATCGACTTCCTTCTGCGGTGCCTGGATTGGATCGACCATCCCGCGCGTGTCCTCCACCATATTGTTTTTCTTCAAGATGCTGTCATCCATCATCTTCTTCACCGCATCATGTTGGGTGTTGAGGCTCCCGTTGAGAGCTTGAACGCACCTGTTTGATAGCTCGACGTTTTCTTCGCGAAGAAAGCCGCACTCGATCTTAAGCATCAAATTCTCGCCCTTGAGCTTCTTGATGACAGAGTTCGTTTCCTCACTTGATGGAACCCTCACATCATGCAGCTTGCCCCGGCCGGTGACCTCGTCCTTCAAAGTATCGACATCATCGCGAAAGTTGGAGGCGAGTTCCACGAGAGTTTTAAGCTCATCTCTGAAACACGCCGATGCTTCCTGCATGGCAATATCATCAGTACCGAAACAAAGTGACGAGAGGAAGACGAAAATGTCCAATCAGTGGTAACCTCTAAGCGCAGGAGACAGGGGTTGAAGTCGTCATGAGAAGATGTCAGGGTGCGTCGTGGGGCACTGAGATATGTATAAAAAGGATTAATACGGAATAAAGAGTTGGGACCTCCGGGCCAGGAAGAATCAAGAAACATGGCGATGGAAACCAACCAGGAATCTTCGACCGCACGACTGACGCCGTTCCGAGACGAGCGCGAAGCAGGGCCTTCGTTTTCTGGCGGGCCCTTTCTCGCGGCCAGCATCTGGATAGACCGCCGGCGGGAACTCTCCGCGTCCTTGGTCAACACTAGATGGTGCTTCTTCAAGCGAGATGGTGGCCTTGACTTCGGAGGCATCGCTGGAAGTGGAAGGAGACTGGAAGTGAAGCAAGAAGGGGATGGAAGAAGTACTCCCCCCTATTAAAACCAGACAACCGTCTCCTGCCCTCGCTTCGAGCAACCTGGTCCGCCCATCCTAAATCAACGGCCGAGAGGGGGCTCAAGGGTCAGGACGCGGGAGCAGAAGCAAATGAATCGAGAGCGGTCCGGAGTATCCTGTCCGTCCACCGTAAATCAACGGGACAGAGCGGCTACCTTCTCTTCGAAGGCTCTGGCGCGCAACCCGAGGAATGGACATCTGTCGGCTAGTATAGAATTTTATAGCACGCCATTAATCGAGCTAGCAGTACTGTACTACTGACTACAACTCTGATGGACGTCCAAAGCTCTGAATAGTCAGGGGAAACAATGAATGCGAGCCAGGGTAGTACTACTGTAGTAGTGAAGCAATGGGGATTATCTGGAGCAAGTACGGAGTACCGAGTACAGTACTACAAAAGTGTTGTTCGTTGTTTTCGCAGTTCATTTTAGCGTAACGTCCAGGTTGTTGTCGAACCAGCTGTTAGATTTTGGGTAATTATTGTTAAGTTGCTGCTTCTTAATTAAAATTTATCAAAGTCATGTAGACTAGATCGATTTGTGAGAACATCCCAAAAGCTTCATTCATTTTAGAATGACTAAGAAGGATCCATTCTTACCTTTTCTTTTCATGTTTTAAACTTGTTTAAACCTTGGTCAAACCTAGGATTTGACCAAGATTTAAATGGGCATAAAAATTCGGAAAAAAATCAACAAATGAAAAACCAAAGCACATATATAGCCTTCTTATGTCATATAGTAAGCACTCGAGTTGATAAAAACTCTGTCTTATGAAGTCAAACATATGAAGAGAACTGGTTTTGGGTTTCAAACATGGAAATTTCACAAACCTCCCAAAAGCTTCATTCTACAGTGACTAAGAAGGATGCAAGCTTCCCTTTTCATTTGCATGTCTTAAACTTGTTTAAATCTGGGTCAAACCTAAGATTTGACCAAAAGATTCAAACGGGCATAAAATTCAAAAAAAATCAGAAAAATGAAAAACAAAAGCATATAGTCTTCTTGTGTCATATAGTAAGCATTCAAGTTGATAAACAAGGTCTAGACATATTCAAACCAAACAAATCATGTATCTACCCCCTAACCCTAAACTCTGCCTTATGAAGTCAAGCATGAAGAGAAGTGATTTTGGGTTTCAAACATGGAAATTTCAAAAACCTCCCAAAAGTCATTTTAGAGTGACTAAGAAGGATCCATGCTTACCTTTTCATTGCCATGTTTTAAACTTGTTTTAACCTTGGTCAAACCTAGGAATTGACCAAGATTCAAATGGGAGTAAAAATTCAGAAAAATTCAAAAAAAATGGAAAACCAAAACACATATATAGCCTTCTTATGTCATATAGTAAGCATTCAAGTTGATAAACAAGGTCTAGACATATTCAAAGCAGAAATATCATGTATCATATCTACCCCTAACCCTAAACTCTGTCTTATGAAGTCAAACATATGAAGAGAACTGGGGTTTTGGGTTTCAAATATAAAATTTTCAAGTACCTTCATTTTAGAGTGAGTAAGGAAGGATTCATGCTTACCGTTTCATTTTCATGTATTAAACTTGTTTAAACCTAGGATTTGACCAAGATTTAAATAGGCATAAAAAATTCGAAAGAAATCAAAAAATGAAAAACCAAAGCACATATATAGCCTTCTTATATCATATAGTAAAAAATTCAAGTTGATAAACAAGGTCTAGACATATTCAAACAGGAAAAATCATGTATCTACCTAATATAAACCTAAATGTAGTGGTTTTGAGTTTCAAACATGGAAATTTTAAAAACCTCCCAAGTTTACAGTGACTAAGGAGGATCCATGCTTACCTTTTTGGCCAGCGTTTAGAGCAAAAACCACTTCTCTTCTGTGCATGTGACTTCATGAGAGTTTGAAAACAGGTTGGGGGTAGATGCATATGATTTTCTGGACTTGAATGTATGGGCCTTGTTTATCAGCTTAATTGAATGCTTACTATATATAAGAAGACTATGTGCTATGGTTTTTCATTTTTTGTTTTTGCAGTTTTATGTATATTTGAATCTAGGTTCAACCAAGATTTAATTAAACAAGTTTAAAACATGAAAATATCATGTAGTCACTAAAATGAAGCTTTTGAGATGTTCTTGAAATTTCCATGTTTAAGCCCAAAACGACTTCTCTTCATATGCTAGACTTCATAAGATCAACGGGGGTACATGATTTTTCTGGTTTGGATATACCTAGTTGTTTAGCAGTGCATGCGATATGACATAAAAGGAACTACGTGCTGTTTTTCATTATTCCTGTTTTGGTTAATGCCCACCCATTTTATATCTTGGTGAATCCTTTGTTGATAATAGTTAAACAAGATTAAATATGAAAATGCAAAGGTAAGGCGTGGATCCTTCTTAGTCACTCTAAATGAAGTTTTTGAAACCAAAACCACTTCTCTTCATATGGTTGGCTTCATAAGGAGTTTAGGGAATTAGAGGTATAGATACATGATTTGTCTAGTTGAATATGTCTAGACACTTGTTTATCAACAATAAACACTATATGACATAAGAAAAAACTGTTGCTTTGGTTTTTTCTTTTTTCTGTTTCAAATTTGATGCCCATTTGAATCTTGTCAAATCTTAGGTTTGACAAGATAATTTAAACAAGCTTAAAACATGAATATGAAAAAGAGGATGGATCCTTCTTAGTCACTCCTAAATGAAGTTTTGGGAGTTTTTGAAATTTCCATGTTTAAAACCCAAAACCACTTCTCTTCCTGACTTCATAAGACATAGTTAATTAATTTAGGGGTTAATTAGGGGGTATAGATACATGATTTGTGTGGTTTGAATATGTATGGACCTTATTTATCAACAACTTTAATGCTTACTATATGTCATAAGAAACTATTGCTTTGGTTTTTCTTTTTTCAATTTTTTTTTTTTTTTTGATGCCCATTTGAATCTTGTCAAATCTTAGGTTTGACCAAGAGTTAAACAAGTTTAAAACATGAATATGAAAAAGGGAAGCATGGATCCTTCTTAGTCACTCTAAACTCAGAGAGCTTTGGGAAGGTTTTTGAGGAATTTCCATGTTTGAAATCCCAAAACACTTCTCTTCTGTGTAATGACTTCATAGAAGCAGGTTTAGGGGTTAAGTATAGATACATGGTTGTCCACAGTTTAATATGTCTGGAGCCTTGTTTTATCAACTTTTAATATTCTTGCTCCTGTTTATAAGAAGACTATGTGATTTGAGTTTTCATTTTACACTTTTTCTGCCCATTTAGTCTTGAGGTCAAATCTAGGTTTGACCAAGTTATAGACAAGTTTAACACGTAAATGAGTTAACTTTACTACCCTTGAATCCATAGGAAAATTTGTTCTAATGCACTATAATAATCAATGAGTTTTTACACCAACAGGTCTGTCCCTTACGTGTGGTGCCCATGCGTGAGGGTCCACCGCTGTGATGGGCACAAGTCACGATGCAATGGGTACATGAGCTCAGCCATTTTCTGTCAGAGACATCGGGATGCGTATTGGAAGTCTGTGGGTCTATGCAGGTCTTCAGTTGTCCCTCTCACAAAAAAACAAATCTCTCTCATTCTCGGCCTCGCTCGGCTCGCTCGCTCGCTCGCTCGCTCGCACCTCCTGCTCCCTGACAAACCCACACAAAAGTCAACATCATCAACCGAAAAAGGGGAGACACCATAATTCTCTCCCTTCTTCTCTCCTTCAAAGTGATCCCTCTTCCTCAAAGTTTCCTCAGTGACCAGAAACACACATGTGCTGCCATAGTAATAATAAAAAGGTAGAAAAATCGACCTACGAATATATAATTAAATAGGTTAAACTAGGGTTTTACCCAGTACTACAGATCAAGGTTCAAAAAATCCAACTACGGGGTTCGAACAACACGATTCTAATCCAAGAATTTTTTCGACCTAGGTCACCCAAATGGCCTCAAACTATAGGGTTAGCATCTAGTGCAGTATGTGTGAAAATGTATGCACTATGTGTGCTATAACTTGTATGTCTTTCATATTTGAACCAAATTTGAATAAGTTTGAAATATTTGAAAAGGGGCTTTTGGCTTAAACGTTTGAAACCAAAAACCACTTCTCTTCATGCATGCTTGACTTCATAAGACAGAGTTTAGCTAGGGTTAGGGGATAGATGCATGATTTTCCTGGTTTGAATATGTCTAGACCTACTTTATCAACTTAATTGAATGCTTACTATATGACATAATAATACTATGTGCATTGTTTTTTATTTTTTGATTTTTTTAAAATTGTATGCCCATTTGAATCTTGGTCAAATCCTAGGTTTGAACATGGTTTAAACAAGTTTAAATCATGAATATGAAAAATTAAGCATCTATATATCCTTCTTAGTCACTCCAAAATGTAGCTCTTGGGAGGTTTTTTCGAAATTTCCATGTTTGAAACCAAAACCACTTCTCTTCATGCATGCTTGACTTCATAAGACAGAGTTTAGCTAGGGCGTTAGGGGGTAGATACATGATTTTCCTGGTTTGAATATGTCTAGACCTGGTTTATCAACTTAATTAATTGATTGTTTACTATATGACATAAGAAGACTATGTGCCTTGGTTTTAAATTTTTCTGTTTTTTTTTGAATTTTACGCCCATATATTTGAATCTTGGACAAATCCTAGGTTTGACCAAGATTTAAACAAGTTTAAACATAAAAATAAAAAGGGAAGCATGTATCCTTCTTAGTCACTCTAAAATGAAGCTTTTTGGATGTTCTTGAAATTTCCATTTTTGAAACCAAAAACGACTTCTCTCTTCATGCTAGACTTCATAAGATCGACAGGGGGCAGATACATGATTTGTCTGGTTTGGATATGTCCAAACCTTGCTTGTTTATCAACTTGAATGCTTACTATATGACATAAGAATGCTTACCATATGTTTGAATTTTAAAAGCATATAGTCTTCTTATGTCATATAGTAAGCATTCAAAAGTTTTTCTTTGAGAGAGTAGCATGCATTCAAAAGTTGATAAATAAGATTTGTACATATTCAAACCAGACAAATCATGTATCTACCCATATGCATATATATATAACCCTATACTTTTGTCTTATGAAGACGTCAAGGATGAAGAGAAGTGGATTTGGGTTTCAAACATGGAAATTTCAAAAACCTCCCAAAACATGTATATATATCTACCCCTAAACCCTAATCTTTGTCTTATGAAGCCAAGCATATGAAGAGAAGTGATTTTGGGTTTCAAACATGGAAACTTCAAAAACCTCCCAAAAGCTTCATTTTAGAGAGACTAAGAATGATCCATATGCTTACCTTTTCATTGCCATGTTTTAAACTTGTTTTAACCTTGGTCAAACCTAGGATTTGACCAAGATTCAAATGGGAGTAAAAATTCAGAAAAATTCAAAAAAAATGAAAAACCAAAGCACATATATATATAGCCTTGATCTTATGTCATATAGTAAGCATTCAAGTTGATAAACAAGGTCGATCTCTAGACATATTCAAAGCAGAAATATCATGTATATATCATATATATCTACCCCTAACCCTAGCTAAACTCTGTCTTATGAAGTCAAACATATGAAGAGAACTGGGGTTTTGGGTTTCAAACATAAAATTTTCAAGTACCTTCATTTTAGAGTGAGTAAGGAAGGATTCATGCTTACCGTTTCATTTTCATGTTTTAAACTTGTTTAAACCTAGGATTTGACCAAGATTTAAATAGGCATAAAAAAATCGAAAGAAATCAAAAATTGAAAAACCAAAGCACATATATAGCCTTCTTATATCATATAGTAAAAAATTCAAGTTGATAAACAAGGTCTAGACATATTCAAACAAGAAAAATCATGTATCTACACACCTAACCATAAACTCTGTCTTAAGTGGTTTTGAGTTTCAAACATGGAAATTTCACAAACCTCCCAAAAGCTTCATTTTACAGTGACTGAGGAGGATCCATGCTTACCTTTTGGCTTAAACGTTTGAAACCAAAAACCACTTCTCTTCATGCATGCTTGACTTCATAACACAGAGTTTAGCTAGGGTTAGGGGGTAGATACATGATTTTCCTGGTTTGAATATGTATAGACCTTGTTTATCAACTTAATTGATTGCTTACTATATGACATAAGAAGACTACGTGCCTTGGTTTTCATTTTTTGTTTTTTTTGAATTTTATGCTCATATATTTGAATCTTGGTCAAATCTTAGGTTTGACTAAGATTGAAACAAGTTTAAAACATGAAAATGAAAAGTGAAGCATGTATCCTTCTTAGTCACTCTAAAATGAAGCTTTTGGGATGTTCTTGAAATTTCCATGTTTGAAACCCAAAACGACTTCTCTTCATGCTAGACTTCATAAGATCAACAGGGGGTAGATACATGATTTTTCTGGTTTGGATATACCTAGACCTTGTTTAACTTGAATGCATACGATATGACATAAGAAGACTACGTGCTTTTGTTTTTCATTATTCTGATTTTTTTGAATTTTGTGCCCACCCATTTGTATCTTGGTCAAATCCTAGGCTTGATAATGATTTAAACAAGATTAAAATATGAAAATGCAAAGGTAAGCATGGATCCTTCTTAGTCACTCTAAAATGAAGCTTTTGGGAGCAAAACCACTTCTCTTCATATGCTTGACTTCATAAGACGGAGTTTAGGGGTTAGGGGGTATAGATACATGATTTGTCTAGTTTGAATATGTCTAGACCTTGTTTATCAACTTAATTGGCTTACTATATGACATAAGAAAACTATTTGCTTTGGTTTTTCTTTTTTCTGACTTTTTTTCAATTTTGATGCCCATTTGAATCTTGTCAAATCCTAGGTTTGACCAAGATAATTTAAACAAGCTTAAAACATGAATATGAAAAGAGGAGCATGTATCCTTCTTAGTCACTCTAAAATGTAGTTTTTGGGAGTTTTTTGAAATTTCCATGTTTAAAACCCAAAACCACTTCTCTTCACATGCTTGACTTCATAAGACAGAGTTAATTAATTTAGGGGTTAATTAGGGGTATAGATACATGATTTGTGTGGTTTGAATATGTATGGACCTTATTTATCAACAACTTTAATGCTTACTATATGACATAAGAAAACTATTTGCTTGGTTTTTCTTTTTTCAATTTTTTTTTTCAATTTTGATGCCCATTTGAATCTTGTCAAATCCTAGGTTTGACCAAGATAATTTAAACAAGTTTAAAACATGAATATGAAAAGGGAAGCATGGATCCTTCTTAGTCACTCTAAAATGAAGCTTTTGGGAGGTTTTTGAAATTTCCATGTTTGAAATCCAAAACCACTTCTCTTCACATGCTTGACTTCATAAGACAGAGTTTAGGGGTTAGGGGTATAGATACATGATTTGTCTGGTTTTAATATGTCTAGACCTTGTTTATCAACTTTAATGCTTACTATATGACATAAGAAGACTATGTGATTTGGTTTTTCATTTTTTTTTTTATTTTGCCCATTTGAATCTTGGTCAAATCCTAGGTTTGACCAAGATATAGACAAGTTTAACACGTAAATGAGTTAACTTGGATTTCCTACCCTTGAATCCATAGGAAACTTTGTTCTAATGCACTATAATAATCAACCGAGTTTTTACACCAACATCTGTCACTTACGTGTGGTGCCCATGCGTGAGGTCCCACACTTCAGTGAGCACAAGTCACGTGCAATAGGTACGCAAACTCCCAGCCATTTTCTTTGTCCAGAGAAGACGCATCAGGATGCGTATTGGAAGTCTGTGGGTCCTTCTGGATCCTTCGGTTGTCCCTCTCACAAAAAAAAAAACAAATCTCTCTCATTCTCGGCCTCGCTCGCTTCTCGCTCGCTCGCTCGCTCGCACCTCTGCTCACTGACAAACCCTGCACAAAAGTCAACATCATCACCCGAAAAGGGGAGACACCATAATTCTCTCCCTTCTTCTCTCCTTCCGAGTGATCCCTCTTCCTGGAGTTTCACTCGACGGGCAAACACACATGTGCTGCCTAGTAATAATAAAAAGGTAGAAAAATCGACCTACGAATATATAATTAAATAGGTTAAACTAGGGTTTTACCCAGTACTACAGATCAAGGTTCAAAAAATCCAACTACGGGGTTCGAACAACACGATTCTAATCCAAGAATTTTTTCGACCTAGGTCACCCAAATGGCCTCAAACTATAGGGTTAGCATCTAGTGCAGTATGTGTGAAAATGTATGCACTATGTGTGCTATAACTTGTATGTCTTTCATATTTGAACCAAATTTGAATAAGTTTGAAATATTTGAAAAGGGGCTTTTGGCTTAAACGTTTGAAACCAAAAACCACTTCTCTTCATGCATGCTTGACTTCATAAGACAGAGTTTAGCTAGGGTTAGGGGATAGATGCATGATTTTCCTGGTTTGAATATGTCTAGACCTACTTTATCAACTTAATTGAATGCTTACTATATGACATAATAATACTATGTGCATTGTTTTTTATTTTTTTGATTTTTTTAAAATTGTATGCCCATTTGAATCTTGGTCAAATCCTAGGTTTGAACATGGTTTAAACAAGTTTAAATCATGAATATGAAAAATTAAGCATCTATATATCCTTCTTAGTCACTCCAAAATGTAGCTCTTGGGAGGTTTTCGAAATTTCCATGTTTGAAAAAAACCACTTCTCTTCATGCATGCTTGACTTCATAAGACAGAGTTTAGCTAGGGCGTTAGGGGGTAGATACATGATTTTCCTGGTTTGAATATGTCTAGACCTGGTTTATCAACTTAATTAATTGATTGTTTACTATATGACATAAGAAGACTATGTGCCTTGGTTTTAAATTTTTCTGTTTTTTTTGAATTTTACGCCCATATATTTGAATCTTGGACAAATCCTAGGTTTGACCAAGATTTAAACAAGTTTAAACATAAAAATAAAAAGGGAAGCATGTATCCTTCTTAGTCACTCTAAAATGAAGCTTTTTGGATGTTCTTGAAATTTCCATTTTTGAAACCAAAAACGACTTCTCTCTTCATGCTAGACTTCATAAGATCGACAGGGGGCAGATACATGATTTGTCTGGTTTGGATATGTCCAAACCTTGCTTGTTTATCAACTTGAATGCTTACTATATGACATAAGAATGCTTACCATATGTTTGAATTTTAAAAGCATATAGTCTTCTTATGTCATATAGTAAGCATTCAAAAGTTTTTCTTTGAGAGAGTAGCATGCATTCAAAAGTTGATAAATAAGATTTGTACATATTCAAACCAGACAAATCATGTATCTACCCATATGCATATATATATAACCCTATACTTTTGTCTTATGAAGACGTCAAGGATGAAGAGAAGTGGATTTGGGTTTCAAACATGGAAATTTCAAAAACCTCCCAAAACATGTATATATCTACCCCTAAACCCTAATCTTTGTCTTATGAAGCCAAGCATATGAAGAGAAGTGATTTTGGGTTTCAAACATGGAAACTTCAAAAACCTCCCAAAAGCTTCATTTTAGAGAGACTAAGAATGATCCATATGCTTACCTTTTCATTGCCATGTTTTAAACTTGTTTTAACCTTGGTCAAACCTAGGATTTGACCAAGATTCAAATGGGAGTAAAAATTCAGAAAAATTCAAAAAAAATGAAAAACCAAAGCACATATATATATAGCCTTGATCTTATGTCATATAGTAAGCATTCAAGTTGATAAACAAGGTCGATCTCTAGACATATTCAAAGCAGAAATATCATGTATATATCATATATATCTACCCCTAACCCTAGCTAAACTCTGTCTTATGAAGTCAAACATATGAAGAGAACTGGGGTTTTGGGTTTCAAACATAAAATTTTCAAGTACCTTCATTTTAGAGTGAGTAAGGAAGGATTCATGCTTACCGTTTCATTTTCATGTTTTAAACTTGTTTAAACCTAGGATTTGACCAAGATTTAAATAGGCATAAAAAAATCGAAAGAAATCAAAAATTGAAAAACCAAAGCACATATATATAGCCTTCTTATATCATATAGTAAAAAATTCAAGTTGATAAACAAGGTCTAGACATATTCAAACAAGAAAAATCATGTATCTACACACCTAACCATAAACTCTGTCTTAAGTGGTTTTGAGTTTCAAACATGGAAATTTCACAAACCTCCCAAAAGCTTCATTTTACAGTGACTGAGGAGGATCCATGCTTACCTTTTGGCTTAAACGTTTGAAACCAAAAACCACTTCTCTTCATGCATGCTTGACTTCATAAGACAGAGTTTAGCTAGGGTTAGGGGTAGATACATGATTTTCCTGGTTTGAATATGTCTAGACCTTGTTTATCAACTTAATTGATTGCTTACTATATGACATAAGAAGACTACGTGCCTTGGTTTTCATTTTTTGTTTTTTTTGAATTTTATGCTCATATATTTGAATCTTGGTCAAATCTTAGGTTTGACTAAGATTGAAACAAGTTTAAAACATGAAAATGAAAAGTGAAGCATGTATCCTTCTTAGTCACTCTAAAATGAAGCTTTTGGGATGTTCTTGAAATTTCCATGTTTGAAACCCAAAACGACTTCTCTTCATATGCTAGACTTCATAAGATCAACAGGGGGTAGATACATGATTTTTCTGGTTTGGATATACCTAGACCTTGTTTAACTTGAATGCATACGATATGACATAAGAAGACTACGTGCTTTTGTTTTTCATTATTCTGTTTTTTTTTGAATTTTGTGCCCACCCATTTGTATCTTGGTCAAATCCTAGGCTTGATAATGATTTAAACAAGATTAAAATATGAAAATGCAAAGGTAAGCATGGATCCTTCTTAGTCACTCTAAAATGAAGCTTTTGGGAGCAAAACCACTTCTCTTCATATGCTTGACTTCATAAGACGGAGTTTAGGGGTTAGGGGGTATAGATACATGATTTGTCTAGTTTGAATATGTCTAGACCTTGTTTATCAACTTAATTGGCTTACTATATGACATAAGAAAACTATTTGCTTTGGTTTTTCTTTTTCCTGATTTTTTTCAATTTTGATGCCCATTTGAATCTTGTCAAATCCTAGGTTTGACCAAGATAATTTAAACAAGCTTAAAACATGAATATGAAAAGAGGAGCATGTATCCTTCTTAGTCACTCTAAAATGTAGTTTTTGGGAGTTTTTTGAAATTTCCATGTTTAAAACCCAAAACCACTTCTCTTCACATGCTTGACTTCATAAGACAGAGTTAATTAATTTAGGGGTTAATTAGGGGGTATAGATACATGATTTGTGTGGTTTGAATATGTATGGACCTTATTTATCAACAACTTTAATGCTTACTATATGACATAAGAAAACTATTTGCTTGGTTTTTCTTTTTTCAATTTTTTTCAATTTTGATGCCCATTTGAATCTTGTCAAATCCTAGGTTTGACCAAGATAATTTAAACAAGTTTAAAACATGAATATGAAAAGGGAAGCATGGATCCTTCTTAGTCACTCTAAAATGAAGCTTTTGGGAGGTTTTTGAAATTTCCATGTTTGAAATCCAAAACCACTTCTCTTCACATGCTTGACTTCATAAGACAGAGTTTAGGGGTTAGGGGTATAGATACATGATTTGTCTGGTTTAATATGTCTAGACCTTGTTTATCAACTTTAATGCTTACTATATGACATAAGAAGACTATGTGATTTGGTTTTTCATTTTTCTGTTTTTATTTTTCTGCCCATTTGAATCTTGGTCAAATCCTAGGTTTGACCAAGATATAGACAAGTTTAACACGTAAATGAGTTAACTTGGATTTCCTACCCTTGAATCCATAGAAACTTTGTTCTAATGCACTATAATAATCAACCGAGTTTTTACACCAACAGGTCTGTCACTTACGTGTGGTGCCCATGCGTGAGGTCCACTTCAGTGAGCACAAGTCACGTGCAATAGGTCGCAAACTCCCGACCATTTTCTTTGTGAGAAGACGCATCGGATGCGTATTGGAAATCGTTCATGGATCCTTGGGTCGTCCTAAAAAAACAAATCTCTCTCATTCTCGGCCTCGCTCGACTCGCTCGCTCGCTCGCGCCTCCTGCTCACTGACAAACCCTGCACAAAGTCAACATCATCACCCGAAAAGAGACACCATAATTCTCTCCCTTCTTCTCTCCTTCCGAGTGATCCCTCTTCCTCCGAGTTTCACTCGACGGGCAAACACACATGTGCTGCATAGTAATAATAAAAAAGGTAGAAAAATCGACCTACGAATATATAATTAAATAGGTTAAACTAGGGTTTTACCCAGTACTACAGATCAAGGTTCAAAAAATCCAACTACGGGGTTCGAACAACACGATTCTAATCCAAGAATTTTTTCGACCTAGGTCACCCAAATGGCCTCAAACTATAGGGTTAGCATCTAGTGCAGTATGTGTGAAAATGTATGCACTATGTGTGCTATAACTTGTATGTCTTTCATATTTGAACCAAATTTGAATAAGTTTGAAATATTTGAAAAGGGGCTTTTGGCTTAAACGTTTGAAACCAAAAACCACTTCTCTTCATGCATGCTTGACTTCATAAGACAGAGTTTAGCTAGGGTTAGGGGATAGATGCATGATTTTCCTGGTTTGAATATGTCTAGACCTACTTTATCAACTTAATTGAATGCTTACTATATGACATAATAATACTATGTGCATTGTTTTTTATTTTTTGATTTTTTTAAAATTGTATGCCCATTTGAATCTTGGTCAAATCCTAGGTTTGAACATGGTTTAAACAAGTTTAAATCATGAATATGAAAAATTAAGCATCTATATATCCTTCTTAGTCACTCCAAAATGTAGCTCTTGGGAGGTTTTTTCGAAATTTCCATGTTTGAAACCAAAACCACTTCTCTTCATGCATGCTTGACTTCATAAGACAGAGTTTAGCTAGGGCGTTAGGGGGTAGATACATGATTTTCCTGGTTTGAATATGTCTAGACCTGGTTTATCAACTTAATTAATTGATTGTTTACTATATGACATAAGAAGACTATGTGCCTTGGTTTTAAATTTTTCTGTTTTTTTTTGAATTTTACGCCCATATATTTGAATCTTGGACAAATCCTAGGTTTGACCAAGATTTAAACAAGTTTAAACATAAAAATAAAAAGGGAAGCATGTATCCTTCTTAGTCACTCTAAAATGAAGCTTTTTGGATGTTCTTGAAATTTCCATTTTTGAAACCAAAAACGACTTCTCTCTTCATGCTAGACTTCATAAGATCGACAGGGGGCAGATACATGATTTGTCTGGTTTGGATATGTCCAAACCTTGCTTGTTTATCAACTTGAATGCTTACTATATGACATAAGAATGCTTACCATATGTTTGAATTTTAAAAGCATATAGTCTTCTTATGTCATATAGTAAGCATTCAAAAGTTTTTCTTTGAGAGAGTAGCATGCATTCAAAAGTTGATAAATAAGATTTGTACATATTCAAACCAGACAAATCATGTATCTACCCATATGCATATATATATAACCCTATACTTTTGTCTTATGAAGACGTCAAGGATGAAGAGAAGTGGATTTGGGTTTCAAACATGGAAATTTCAAAAACCTCCCAAAACATGTATATATCTACCCCTAAACCCTAATCTTTGTCTTATGAAGCCAAGCATATGAAGAGAAGTGATTTTGGGTTTCAAACATGGAAACTTCAAAAACCTCCCAAAAGCTTCATTTTAGAGAGACTAAGAATGATCCATATGCTTACCTTTTCATTGCCATGTTTTAAACTTGTTTTAACCTTGGTCAAACCTAGGATTTGACCAAGATTCAAATGGGAGTAAAAATTCAGAAAAATTCAAAAAAAAATGAAAAACCAAAGCACATATATATATAGCCTTGATCTTATGTCATATAGTAAGCATTCAAGTTGATAAACAAGGTCGATCTCTAGACATATTCAAAGCAGAAATATCATGTATATATCATATATATCTACCCCTAACCCTAGCTAAACTCTGTCTTATGAAGTCAAACATATGAAGAGAACTGGGGTTTTGGGTTTCAAACATAAAATTTTCAAGTACCTTCATTTTAGAGTGAGTAAGGAAGGATTCATGCTTACCGTTTCATTTTCATGTTTTAAACTTGTTTAAACCTAGGATTTGACCAAGATTTAAATAGGCATAAAAAATTCGAAAGAAATCAAAAATTGAAAAACCAAAGCACATATATATAGCCTTCTTATATCATATAGTAAAAAATTCAAGTTGATAAACAAGGTCTAGACATATTCAAACAAGAAAAATCATGTATCTACACACCTAACCATAAACTCTGTCTTAAGTGGTTTTGGGTTTCAAACATGGAAATTTCACAAACCTCCCAAAAGCTTCATTTTACAGTGACTATATAAGGAGGATCCATGCTTACCTTTTGGCTTAAACGTTTGAAACCAAAAACCACTTCTCTTCATGCATGCTTGACTTCATAATATAAGACAGAGTTTAGCTATAGGGTACGTTAGGGGTGTAGATACATGATTTCTGGACTGTTACGCTTACTATATGACATAAGGCGACTACGTGCCTTGGTTTTCATTTTGGTTTTTTTTAATTTTATGCTCATATATTTGAATCTTGGTCAAATCCTAGGTTTGACCAAGATTTAAACAAGTTTAAAACATGAAAATGAAAAGGGAAGCATGTATCCTTCTTAGTCACTCTAAAATGAAGCTTTTGGGATGTTCTTGAAATTTCCATGTTTGAAACGACTTCTCTTCATGCTAGACTTCATAAGATCAACATGGGGTAGATACATGATTTGTCTGGTTTGGATATACCTAGACCTCGTTTAACTTGAATGCATGCATACGATATGACATAAAAAGACTACATGCTTTTGTTTTTCATTATTCTGATTTTTTTGAATTTTGTGCCCACCCATCTGTATCTTGGTCAAATCCTAGGCTTGATAATGATTTAACAAGATTAAAATATGAAAATGCAAAGGTAAGCATGGATCCTTCTTAGTCACTCTAAAATGAAGCTTTTGGGAGCAAAACCACTTCTCTTCATATGCTTGACTTCATAAGACGGAGTTTAGGGGTTAGGGGGTATAGATGCATGCATGATTTGTCTAGTTTGAATATGTCTAGACCTTGTTTATCAACTTAATTGGCTTACTATATGACATAAGAAAACTATTTGCTTTGGTTTTTCTTTTTCCTGATTTTTTTCAATTTTGATGCCCATTTGAATCTTGTCAAATCCTAGGTTTGACTGAGATAATTTAAACAAGCTTAAAACATGAATATGAAAAGGGAAGCATGTATCCTTCTTTGTCACTCTAAAATGAAGTTTTTGGGAGGTTTTTCAAATTTCCATGTTTGAAACGACCCAAAACCACTTCTCTTCATATGCTTGACTTCATAAGACAGAGTTCAGGGGTTAGGGGGTATAGATACATGATTTGTCTAGTTTGAATATGTCTAGACCTTGTTTATCAACTTAATTAATTGGCTTACTATATGACATAAGAAAACTATTTGCTTTGGTTTTTCTTTTTCCTGATTTTTTCGATGCCCATTTGAATCTTTGTCAAATCCTAGGTTTGACTGAGATAATTTAAACAAGCTTAAAACATGAATATGAAAAGGGAAGCATGCATCCTTCTTAGTCACTCTAAAATGTAGTTTTTGGGAGGTTTTTGAAATTTCCATGTTTGAAACCCAAAACCACATCTCTTCATGCTTGACTTAATTTATAAGACATAGTTTAGGGGTTAGGGGTAGATACATGATTTGTATGGTTTGATATTTCTAGTCCTTGTTTATCAACTTTAATGCTTACTATATGACATAAGATGACTATGTGATTTGGTTTTTCATTTTTCTGTTTTTTATTTTATTTTTCTGCCCATTTGAATCTTGGTCAAATCCTAGGTTTGACCAAGATTTAGACAAGTTTAACACGTGAAAACGAATAAGTAAGCCTGGATCCTTCTTAGTCACTCAAAAATGTACCAATCGATAGATGTGTTAACTTTGCTTCATGGAAATAATAATGTCATGTAAATGAGTTAACTTGGATTTCCTACCCTTGAATCCATAGGAAACTTTGTTCTAATGCACTATTATAATCAAGAGTTTTTACACCAACAGGTCCGTCACTTACGTGTGGTGCCCACGCTTGAGGTCCCACACTTCAGTGAGCACAAGTCACGTGCAATAGGTACGCAAACTCCCAGCCATCTTCTTTGTCAAGAGAAGACGCATCGGAATGCGTTTGGAAAGTCTGTGGGTCCTTCTGGTTCCTTCGGTTGTCCCTCTCACAACAAAAAAAAAATCTCTCTCATTCTCGGCCTCGACTCGCTCGACTCGCTCGCTCGCACCTCTGCTCACTGACAAACCCTGCACAAAAGTCAACATCATCACCCGAAAAAGGGGAGACACCATAATTCTCTCCCTTCTTCTCTCCTTCCGAGTGATCCCTCTTCCTCCGAGTTTCACTCGACGGGCAAACACACATGTGCTGCATAGTAATAATAAAAAGGTAGTACTCGTAGAAAAATCGATATACGAATCTGTAATTAAATAGGTTAAACTAGGGTTTTGCCCAGTTCTACAGATCAAGGGTTCAAAAAATCCAACTACGGGGTTCGAACAACACGATTCTAATCCAAGAATTTTTTCGACCTAGGTCACCCAAATGGCCTCAAACTATAGGGTTAGCATCTAGTGCAGTATGTGTGAAAATGTATGCACTATGTGTGCTATAACTTGTATGTCTTTCAAATTTGAACCAAATTTGAATAAGTTTGAAATATTTGAAAATGGGCTTTTGGCTTAAACGTTGGAAACCAAAACCACTTCTCTTCGTGCATGCTTGACTTCATAAGACAGAGTTTAGCTAGGGTTAGGGGGTAGATGCATGATTTTCCTGGTTTGATTATGTCTAGACCTTGTTTATCAACTTAATTGAATGCTTACTATATGACATAAGAATACTATATGTGCCTTGTTTTTTTATTTTTTTATTTTTTTAAAATTTTATGCCCATTTGAATCTTGGTCAAATCCTAGGTTTGAACATGGTTTAAACAAGTTTAAATCATGAATATGAAAAATTAAGCATCTATATATCCTTCTTAGTCACTCCAAAATGTAGCTCGGTCTTGGGAGGGTTTTCGAAATTTCCATGTTTGAAACCAAAAACCACTTCTCTTCATGCATGCTTGACTTCATAAGACAGAGTTTAGGGTTAGGGGTAGATATATACATTATTTTCTGGTTTGAATATGTCTAGACCTTGTTTATCAACTTGAATGCTTAATTACTATATATATATGACATAAGAATGTTATGTCCTTTGGTTTTTCATTCTTTTGATTTTTTATGAATTTCTATGCCCATTTGAATCTTTTGGTCAAATCCTAGAGGTTTGACCAAGATTTACACAAGTTTAAAACATGAAAATGAAAAGGGAAGCTTGTATATCCTTCTTAGTCACTCTAAAATGAAGTTTTTTGGAGGTTTTTGAAATTTCCATGTTTGAAACCCAAAACCACTTCTCTTCATGCTAGACTGCTTCATAAGACAATTTAATTAGGGGTTAGGGGGTAGATACACATGATTTGTCTGGTTTGAATAAGTCCAAACACCTTGCTTGTGTATCAACTTGAATGCTTACTATATGACATAAGAATGCTTACCATATATGTTTGAATTTTAAAAGCATATAGTCTTCTTATGTCATATATATAGTAAGCATTCAAAAGTTTTTCTTTGAGAGAGTAGCATGCATTCAAAAGTTGATAAATAAGATTTGGACATATTCAAACCAGACAAATCATGTATCTACACCCCCTAACCCTAAACTCTGTCTTATGAAGTCAAGCATGAAGAGAAGTGCTTTTGGGTTTCAAACATGGAAATTTCACAAACCTCCCAAAAGCTTCATTTTACAGTGACTAATTAAGGAGGATCCATGCTTACCTTTTGGCTTAAACGTTTGAAACCAAAAACCACTTCTCTTCATGCATGCTTGACTTCATAAGACAGAGTTTAGCTAGGGCGTTAGGGGGTAGATACATGATTTTCCTGGTTTGAATATGTCTAGACCTGGTTTATCAACTTAATTAATTGATTGTTTACTATATGACATAAGAAGACTATGTGCCTTGGTTTTAAATTTTTCTGTTTTTTTTTGAATTTTATGCCCATATATTTGAATCTTGGTCAAATCCTAGGTTTGACCAAGATTTAAACAAGTTTAAACATAAAAATGAAAAGGGAAGCATGTATCCTTCTTAGTCACTCTAAAATGAAGCTTTTGGGATGTTCTTGAAATTTCCATTTTTGAAACCAAAAACGACTTCTCTCTTCATGCTAGACTTCATAAGATCGACAGGGGGTATAGATACATGATTTGTCTGGTTTGGATATACCTAGACCTCGTTTATCAACTTGAATTCATACGATATGACATATGAAGACTATGTGCTTTAATTTGTTTTCATTTTTCTGATTTTTTTGAATTTTGTGCCCACCCATTTGTATATTGGTCAAATGCTAGGCTTGATAATGATTTAAACAAGTTTAAAATATGAATATGCAAAGTTAAGCATGGATCCTTCTTAGAAACTCTAAAATGAAGTTTTTCGGAGGTTTTTGAAATTTCCATGTTTGCAACCCAAAACAACTTCCTCTTCACATGCTTGACTTCATAAGACAGAGTTTAGGGGTTAGGGGGTATATATAGATACATGATTTGTCTAGTTTGAATATGTCTAGACCTTGTTTATCAACTTTTAATGCTTACTATAAGACATAAGAAAACTATTTCCTTTGTTTTTTCTTTTTTTTTGATTTTTTTCAATATTGATGCCCATTTGAATCTTGTCAAATCCTAGGTTTGACCAAGATAATTTAAACAAGCTTAGAACATGAATATGAAAAGGGAAGCGTGTATCCTTCTTAATTAGTCACACTAAAATGAAGTTTTTGGGAGGTTTTTGATATTTCCATGTTTGAAACCCAAAACCACATCTCTTCATGCTTGACTTAATTTATAAGACATAGTTTAGGGGTTAAGGGGTAGATACATGATTTGTATGGTTTGATATTTCTAGACCTTGTTTATTATCAACTTTAATGCTTACTATATGACATAAGATGACTATGTGATTTGGTTTTTCATTTTTCTGTTTTTTATTTTATTTTTCTGCCCATTTGAATCTTGGTCAAATCCTAGGTTTGACCAAGATTTAGACAAGTTTAACACGTGAAAACGAATAAGTAAGCATGTATCCTTCTTAGTCACTAAAAAATGTACCAATCGATAGATGTGTTAACTTTGCTTCATGGAAATAATAATGTCACGTAAATGAGTTAACTTGGATTTCCTACCCTTGAATCCATAGGAAACTTTGTTCTAATGCAGTATAATAATCAATCGATTTTTTTGCACCAACATGTCTGTCACTTACGTGTGGTGCCCACGCGTGAGGTCCCACACTTCAGTGAGCACAAGTCACGTGCAATAGGTACGCAAACTCCCAGCCATCTTCTTTGTCAAGAGAAGACGCATCAGGATGCGTATTGGAAGTCTGTGGGTCCTTCTGGATCCTTCTTAGTCACTCTAAAATGAAGCTTTTGGGAGGTTCTTGAAATTTCCATGTTTGAAACCCAAAACCACTTCTCTTCATGATTTACTTCATAAAACATAGTTTAATTAGAGTTTTAGGGGTAGATATATACATGATTTTTCTGGTTTGAATATATATGTCTCTAGACCTTTGTTTATCAACTTGAATGCTTAATATACATATGACATAAGAAAACTATTTGCTTTGGTTTTCTTTTTTCTGAATTTTTTTCAATTTTGATGCCCATTTGAATCTTGTCAAATCCTAGGTTTGACCAAGATAATTTAAACAAGCTTAAAACATGAATATGAAAAGAGGAGCATGTATCCTTCTTAGTCACTCTAAAATGTAGTTTTTGGGAGTTTTTTGAAATTTCCATGTTTGAAACCCAAAACCACTTC
Source organism: Lolium multiflorum (assembly GCA_030979885.1). Lineage (NCBI taxonomy): Eukaryota > Viridiplantae > Streptophyta > Magnoliopsida > Poales > Poaceae > Lolium > Lolium multiflorum. Next base: position 159,657,294 of record CM061753.1, read on the forward strand.
TCTTCACATGCAGAGTTAATTAATTTAGGGGTTAATTAGGGGGTATAGATACATGATTTGTGTGGTTTGAATATGTATGGACCTTATTTATCAACTTTAATGCTTACTATATGACATAAGAAAACTATTTGCTTTGGTTTTTCTTTTTCAATTTTTTTTTCAATTTTGATGCCCATTTGAATCTTGTCAAATCCTAGGTTTGACCAAGATAATTTAAACAAGTTTAAAACATGAATATGAAAAGGGAAGCATGGATCCTTCTTAGTCACTCTAAAATGAAGCTTTTGGGAGGTTTTTGAAATTTCCATGTTTGAAATCCAAAACCACTTCTCTTCACATGCTTGACTTCATAAGACAGAGTTTAGGGGTTAGGGGTATAGATACATGATTTGTCTGGTTTAATATGTCTAGACCTTGTTTATCAACTTTAATGCTTACTATATGACATAAGAAGACTATGTGATTTGGTTTTTCATTTTTCTGTTTTTATTTTTCTGCCCATTTGAATCTTGGTCAAATCCTAGGTTTGACCAAGATATAGACAAGTTTAACACGTAAATGAGTTAACTTGGATTTCCTACCCTTGAATCCATAGGAAACTTTGTTCTAATGCACTATAATAATCAACCGAGTTTTTACACCAACAGGTCTGTCACTTACGTGTGGTGCCCATGCGTGAGGTCCCACACTTCAGTGAGCACAAGTCACGTGCAATAGGTACGCAAACTCCCAGCCATTTTCTTTGTCAAGAGAAGACGCATCAGGATGCGTATTGGAAGTCTGTGGGTCCTTCTGGATCCTTCGGTCGTCCCTCTCACAAAAAAAAAAACAAATCTCTCTCATTCTCGGCCTCGCTCGACTCGCTCGCTCGCTCGCTCGCTCGCACCCTGCTCACTGACAAACCCTGCACAAAAGTCAACATCATCACCGAAAAAGGGAGACACACAATTCTCTCCCTTCTTCTCTCCTTCCGAGTGATCCCTCTTCCTCCGAGTTTCACTCGACGGGCAAACACACATGTGCTGCATAGTAATAATAAAAAGGTAAAAAAATCGACCTACGAATATATAATTAAATAGGTTAAACTAGGGTTTTACCCAGTACTACAGATCAAGGTTCAAAAAATCCAACTACGGGGTTCGAACAACACGATTCTAATCCAAGAATTTTTTCGACCTAGGTCACCCAAATGGCCTCAAACTATAGGGTTAGCATCTAGTGCAGTATGTGTGAAAATGTATGCACTATGTGTGCTATAACTTGTATGTCTTTCATATTTGAACCAAATTTGAATAAGTTTGAAATATTTGAAAAGGGGCTTTTGGCTTAAACGTTTGAAACCAAAAACCACTTCTCTTCATGCATGCTTGACTTCATAAGACAGAGTTTAGCTAGGGTTAGGGGATAGATGCATGATTTTCCTGGTTTGAATATGTCATATAGTAAGCATTCAAAAGTTTTTCTTTGAGAGAGTAGCATGCATTCAAAAGTTGATAAATAAGATTTGTACATATTCAAACCAGACAAATCATGTATCTACCCATATGCATATATATATAACCCTATACTTTTGTCTTATGAAGACGTCAAGGATGAAGAGAAGTGGATTTGGGTTTCAAACATGGAAATTTCAAAAACCTCCCAAAACATGTATATATCTACCCCTAAACCCTAATCTTTGTCTTATGAAGCCAAGCATATGAAGAGAAGTGATTTTGGGTTTCAAACATGGAAACTTCAAAAACCTCCCAAAAGCTTCATTTTAGAGAGACTAAGAATGATCCATATGCTTACCTTTTCATTGCCATGTTTTAAACTTGTTTTAACCTTGGTCAAACCTAGGATTTGACCAAGATTCAAATGGGAGTAAAAATTCAGAAAAATTCAAAAAAAATGAAAAACCAAAGCACATATATATATAGCCTTGATCTTATGTCATATAGTAAGCATTCAAGTTGATAAACAAGGTCGATCTCTAGACATATTCAAAGCAGAAATATCATGTATCATATCTACCCCTAACCCTAGCTAAACTCTGTCTTATGAAGTCAAACATATGAAGAGAACTGGGGTTTTGGGTTTCAAACATAAAATTTTCAAGTACCTTCATTTTAGAGTGAGTAAGGAAGGATTCATGCTTACCGTTTCATTTTCATGTTTTAAACTTGTTTAAACCTAGGATTTGACCAAGATTTAAATAGGCATAAAAAATCGAAAGAAATCAAAAATTGAAAAACCAAAGCACATATATATAGCCTTCTTATATCATATAGTAAAAAATTCAAGTTGATAAACAAGGTCTAGACATATTCAAACAAGAAAAATCATGTATCTACACACCTAACCATAAACTCTGTCTTAAGTGGTTTGGGTTTCAAACATGGAAATTTCACAAACCTCCCAAAAGCTTCATTTTACAGTGACTATATAAGGAGGATCCATGCTTACCTTTTGGCTTAAACGTTTGAAACCAAAAACCACTTCTCTTCATGCATGCTTGACTTCATAATATAAGACAGAGTTTAGCTAGGGTACGTTAGGGGGTGTAGATACATGATTTCCTGGTTTGAATATGTCTAGACCTTGTTTATCAACTTAATTGATTGCTTACTATATGACATAAGACGACTACGTGCCTTGGTTTTCATTTTTGGTTTTTTTTTGAATTTTATGCTCATATATTTGAATCTTGGTCAAATCCTAGGTTTGACCAAGATTTAAACAAGTTTAAAACATGAAAATGAAAAGGGAAGCATGTATCCTTCTTAGTCACTCTAAAATGAAGCTTTTGGGATGTTCTTGAAATTTCCATTTTTGAAACCAAAAACGACTTCTCTCTTCATGCTAGACTTCATAAGATCGACAGGGGGTATAGATACATGATTTGTCTGGTTTGGATATACCTAGACCTCATTTATCAACTTGAATTCATACGATATGACATATGAAGACTATGTGCTTTAATTTGTTTTCATTTTTCTGATTTTTTTGAATTTTGTGCCCACCCATTTGTATATTGGTCAAATGCTAGGCTTGATAATGATTTAAACAAGTTTAAAATATGAATATGCAAAGTTAAGCATGGATCCTTCTTAGAAACTCTAAAATGAAGTTTTTCGGAGGTTTTTGAAATTTCCATGTTTGCAACCCAAAACAACTTCCTCTTCACATGCTTGACTTCATAAGACAGAGTTTAGGGGTTAGGGGGTATATATAGATACATGATTTGTCTAGTTTGAATATGTCTAGACCTTGTTTATCAACTTTAATGCTTACTATAAGACATAAGAAAACTATTTCCTTTGTTTTTTTTTTTTTTTGATTTTTTTCAATATTGATGCCCATTTGAATCTTGTCAAATCCTAGGTTTGACCAAGATAATTTAAACAAGCTTAGAACATGAATATGAAAAGGGAAGCGTGTATCCTTCTTAGTCACACTAAAATGAAGTTTTTGGGAGGTTTTTGATATTTCCATGTTTGAAACCCAAAACCACATCTCTTCATGCTTGACTTAATTTATAAGACATAGTTTAGGGGTTAAGGGGTAGATACATGATTTGTATGGTTTGATATTTCTAGACCTTGTTTATTATCAACTTTAATGCTTACTATATGACATAAGATGACTATGTGATTTGGTTTTTCATTTTTCTGTTTTTTATTTTATTTTTCTGCCCATTTGAATCTTGGTCAAATCCTAGGTTTGACCAAGATTTAGACAAGTTTAACACGTGAAAACGAATAAGTAAGCATGGATCCTTCTTAGTCACTCAAAAATGTACCAATCGATAGATGTGTTAACTTTGCTTCATGGAAATAATAATGTCACGTAAATGAGTTAACTTGGATTTCCTACCCTTGAATCCATAGGAAACTTTGTTCTAATGCAGTATAATAATCAATCGAGTATTTACACCAACATGTCTGTCACTTACGTGTGGTGCCCACGCGTGAGGTCCCACACTTCAGTGAGCACAAGTCACGTGCAATAGGTACGCAAACTCCCAGCCATCTTCTTTGTCAAGAGAAGACGCATAAGGATGCGTATTGGAAGTCTGTGGGTCCTTCTGGATCCTTCTTAGTCACTCTAAAATGAAGCTTTTGGGAGGTTCTTGAAATTTCCATGTTTGAAACCCAAAACCACTTCTCTTCATGATTTACTTCATAAAACATAGTTTAATTAGAGTTTTAGGGGTAGATATATACATGATTTTTCTGGTTTGAATATATATGTCTCTAGACCTTTGTTTATCAACTTGAATGCTTAATACACATATGACATAAGAATGCTATGTGCTTTGGTTTTTCATTCTTTTGATTTTTTTTCTGAATTTTTAGGGCCATTTGAATCTTGGTCAAATCCTTGGTTTGACCAAGATTTAAACAAGTTTAAAACATAAAAATGAAAAGGGAAGTCTGTATCCTTCTTAGTCACTCTAAAATGAAGCTTTTGGGAGGTTTTTAAAATTTCAATGTTTGAAACCCAAAACCACTTCTCTTCACATGCTTGACTTCATAAGACAGAGTTAATTAATTCAGGGGTTAATTACGGGGTATAGATACATGATTTGTGTGGTTTGAATATGTATGGACCTTATTTATCAACAACTTTAATGCTTACTATATGACATAAGAAAACTATTTGCTTTGGTTTTTCTTTTTTCAATTTTTTTTTCAATTTTGATGCCCATTTGAATCTTGTCAAATCCTAGGTTTGACCAAGATAATTTAAACAAGTTTAAAACATGAAAATGAAAAGGGAAGCATGGATCCTTCTTAGTCACTCTAAAATGAAGCTTTTGGGAGGTTTTTGAAATTTCCATGTTTGAAACCCAAAACCACTTCTCTTCACATGCTTGACTTCATAAGACAGAGTTTAGGGGTTAGGGGTATAGATACATGATTTGTCTGGTTTAATATGTCTAGACCTTGTTTATCAACTTTAATGCTTACTATATGACATAAGAAGACTATGTGATTTGGTTTTTCATTTTTCTGTTTTTATTTTTCTGCCCATTTGAATCTTGGTCAAATCCTAGGTTTGACCAAGATATAGACAAGTTTAACACGTAAATGAGTTAACTTGGATTTCCTACCCTTGAATCCATAGGAAACTTTGTTCTAATGCACTATTATAATCAACCGAGTTTTTACACCAACAGGTCTGTCACTTACGTGTGGTGCCCACGCTTGAGGTCCCACACTTCAGTGAGCACAAGTCACGTGCAATAGGTACGCAAACTCCCAGCCATTTTCTTTGTCAAGAGAAGACGCATCAGGATGCGTATTGGAAGTCTGTGGGTCCTTCTGGTTCCTTCGGTCGTCCCTCTCACAAAAAAAAACAAATCTCTCTCATTCTCGGCCTCGCTCGACTCGCTCGCTCGCTCGCTCGCTCGCACCTCCTGCTCACTGACAAACCCTGCACAAAAGTCAACATCATCACCCGAAAAAGGGAGACACCATAATTCTCTCCCTTCTTCTCTCCTTCCGAGTGATCCCTCTTCCTCCGAGTTTCACTCGACGGGCAAACACACATGTGCTGCATAGTAATAATAAAAAGGTAGTACTCGTAGAAAAATCGATATACGAATCTGTAATTAAATAGGTTAAACTAGGGTTTTGCCCAGTTCTACAGATCAAGGGTTAAAAAATATCCAACTACGGGGTTCGAACAACACGATTCTAATCCAAGAATTTTTTCGACCTAGGTCACTCAAATGGCCTCAAACTATAGGGTTAGCATCTAGTGCAGTATGTGTGAAAATGTATGCACTATGTGTGCTATAACTTGTATGTCTTTCATATTTGAACCAAATTTGAATAAGTTTGAAATATTTGAAAAGGGGCTTTTGGCTTAAACGTTTGAAACCAAAAACCACTTCTCTTCATGCATGCTTGACTTCATAAGACAGAGTTTAGCTAGGGTTAGGGGATAGATGCATGATTTTCCTGGTTTGAATATGTCTAGACCTTGTTTATCAACTTAATTGAATGCTTACTATATATATGACATAAGAATACTATGTGCCTTGTTTTTTATTTTTTGATTTTTTTAAAATTTTATGCCCATTTTAATCTTGGTCAAATCCTAGGTTTGAACATGGTTTAAACAAGTTTAAATCATGAATATGAAAAATTAAGCATCTATATATCCTTCTTACTCACTCCAAAATGTAGCTCTTGGGAGGGTTTTTCGAAATTTCCATGTTTGAAACCAAAACCACTTCTCTTCATGCATGCTTGACTTCATAAGATAGAGTTTAGGGTTAGGGGTAGATATATACATGATTTTCTGGTTTGAATATGTCTAGACCTTGTTTATCAACTTGAATGCTTACTATATATATATGACATAATAATGTTATGTCCTTTGGTTTTTCATTCTTTTGTTTTTTTATGAATTTCCATGCCCATTTGAATCTTTTGGTCAAATCCTAGAGGTTTGACCAAGATTTAAACAAGTTTAAAACATGAAAATGAAAAGGGAAGCTTGTATATCCTTCTTAGTCACTCTAAAATGAAGTTTTTGGGAGGTTTTTGAAATTTCCATGTTTGAAACCCAAAACCACTTCTCTTCATGCTAGACTTCATAAGACAATTTAATTAGGGGTTAGGGGTAGATACATGATTTGTCTGGTTTGAATATGTCCAAACCTTGCTTGTTTATCAACTTGAATGCTTACTATATGACATAAGAATGCTTACCATATGTTTGAATTTTAAAAGCATATAGTCTTCTTATGTCATATAGTAAGCATTCAAAAGGTTTTCTTTGAGAGAGTAGCATGCATTCAAAAGTTGATAAATAAGATTTGGACATATTCAAACCAGACAAATCATGTATCTACACCCCCTAACCCTAAACTCTGTCTTATGAAGTCAAGCATGAAGAGAAGTGCTTTTGGGTTTCAAACATGGAAATTTCACAAACCTCCCAAAAGCTTCATTTTACAGTGACTAAGAAGGATCCAGGCTTACCTTTTCATTTTCATGTTTTAAACTTGTTTAACTCTTGGTCAAACCTAGGATTTGACCAAGATTTAAATGGGCATAAAAAATCAGAAAAAACAGAAAAAAAATGAAAAACCATAGCCTTCTTATGTCATATAGTAAGCATTCAAGTTGATAAACAAGGTCTAGACATTTTCAAACCAGCATGTATCTACCCCTAACCCCTAAATTGAAGTCAAGCATGAAGAGAAGTGGTTTTGGGTTTCAAACATGGAAATTTCAAAAACCTCGCGAAAGCTTCATTTTAGAGTGACTAAGAAGGATCCATGCTTACCTATTCATTTTCATGTTTTGAACTTGTTTAAACCTTGATAAAACCCAGGATTTTACCTATTTAATCATAGATTCATAGGTCGATTTTTTACTTTTTTATTTTTACTATGCAGCACATGTGTGTTTGCCCGTCCAGTGAAACTCGGAGGAAGAGGGATCACACGGAAGGAGAAGAAGGGATAGCAGTCACGGGGCCCCTCTTATTATTTATGGTGTATATCTTTTTTCTGGTGATGTTGACTGTTGTGCAGCGTTTGTCAGTGCGCAGGAGGTGCGAGGCTGCGAGCGAGCGAGTCGAGCGAGGCCGAGAATGAGAGAGATGTTTTTTTCTTTTTCTTTTCCGTGAGAGGGACAACAGAAGGATCCAGAGACGACTTCCACTACGCATCCTGGTGCGCGTCTTCTCTTGACAAAGAAGATGGATGGGAGTTTGCGTACCTACTAATCTACTATAGTACTACTACTACACAAGAACCATATACATGTCAAACTTTTCAATCATGACCCACATGCATTTTATGTATATATTCAGAACTTTTAATGCATGCATGAAAACTCAGCAAAATATGTGCATTTTGGGTTGTCGCACATAAATGTGCTTTTACTTGTCTGCCACCAATCCAATTTTCATGTTAGGGGGAAACACGACACACGATGGACATTTCCAATGTTTCACGAATTAATTATCTCAATTTGCATCCATATATATATGCGCCTGGTTACTGAAAGATCGAACCAAAGGTGAACTTGAAACGTTTTAATTTTCATGTTTTAAACTTGTTTAAATCTTGGTCAACCCTTGGATTTGACCAAGATTCATAAAAAATTCAAAAACATAGTCTTCTTATGTCATACAGTCAACATTCAACTTGATAAAACAAGATCTAAACATATTAAAAGAAGAATCATGTATCTACCCCCTAACCCTAAACTCTGTCTTTTGAAGTCAAACATGAAGATACGTGGTTTTGGGTTTACAAAATGGAAATTTCAAAAACCTCCGAAAAGCTTAATTTTGGAGTGACTAAGAAGGATACATGCTTACTTTTTCATTTTCATGTTTTAAACTTGTTTAAAGCTTGGTCAAACCTAGCTAGCTTGGATTTGACCAAGACTCAAGTGCGCATAAAAAATTCGAAAAAACCCCCAAAAATGAAAAACCATAACACATAGTCTTCTTGCGTCACATATATTGTAAGCATTCAAGTGTTGATAAACAATATCTAGACATATCAAACAAGAAAAATCATGTATCTATACCCCTAACCCTAAATTTGTCTTATGAAGTCAAGCATGAAGAGAAGTGGTTTGGGTTTTCAAACATGGAAATTTCGAAAACCGCCCAAAAGCTTCATTTCGGACTGACTAAGAAGGATCCATGCTTACCTTTTCATTTTCATGTTTTAAACTTGTTTAAATTCTTGTTCAAACCTAGGATTTGGCCAAGATTCAAATGGGCATAAAAACAATCGAAAAAATCAAAAATGAAAAACCAAAGCACATAGTCTTCTTATGTCACATAGTAAGCCATTCAACTTGATAACAAGGTCTAGACCTATTCAAACCAGAAAAATCATGTATCTACCCCTAACCCTAAACTCATTTGTCTGATGAAGTCAAGCATGAAGAGAAGTGGTTTTGGGTTTCAAACATAGACATTTCAAAAGCCTCCCAAAAGCTTCATTTTGGAGTGATTGAGAAGGATCCATGCTTAATTTTTCATTTTAATGTTTTAAACTTGTTTAAATCTTGGTTAAACCTATGATTTGACCAAAATTTGATTTGGCATGAAAATTCAAAACAAATCAAATAAATAAAAAACCAATGCACATAGTACATCTTCTTATGTCATATACTAAGCATTCAAGTTGATAAGCCAGGTCTAGACATATTCAAACTAGAAAAATCATGTATCTACCCCTAACCCTAAACTCGATTTGTCTTATGAAGTCAATCATGAAGAGGTGTTTTGGGTTTCAGACATGGAAATTTCAAAAACCTTCCAAAAGCTTCATTTTGAAGTTACTAATTAAGAAGGATCACTACAAGAAAAGTTTGGCAAATTTTCTTGTAGTGGATCCAGGCTTAATTTTTCATCTTCATGTTTTAAATTTTGGTCAAACCTAGGATTTGTCCAAGATACAAATGGGCATAAAAATTCAGGGTAGCATCATACCCCCCTCCTTCCCGCGTAGAAAAAGTGTTAGGCGAGTAGTAGAATGGCATGACCAACAAGTTTCAAGTAAAATTTTGAATATGACCAAAATATACCAATTGATAGATGTGTGTGACCCAAGATTGAGCCATGGTACATTTTGCCAACAAAGTAGCAATTGAGTTGGCTTTCTACCTTAGTAGGCGTGCATTGGAAGGATGCATTATGCCGGCAAAGTTTTCAAACGTTCAAACTTTTCCGGTTTCTCATACAGTATTTGGCTCCTTGAGAAGCATTGATGTGATCATATAAGGTTATCCAAAACTTCGCCTTTCCCGTATTTGCCCGAGCACTCGACACCCCTCGTCCCATGGCGACTCCTCCAGCCATAGCCCCGTGCACCCAGGCTCCACGACTCAGCCTCGGAGGGGTGTGCGCTAAAAGCTCGCAAATGTCTGTGTGCCATTGGTGTGCGATGAAGCAGGCGGCTCTGTGTCTTGCTGTGGCTAGACTCCTGGCGCCCTTTGATCTAGGAGAGGGAGAGGAGGGAGGGGGTCCCATGAAGCGGCGGTGGCCCAGGTATCGGCGGCAGCCCAGGCAGCAGCGGCAAAGTGGGCTGGTCGGAGCATAGGCATGCGCCGGGGGCGAACCTCGCCGGGTGAGGATGCTTCCATTGTGAAGAAGCACTTGCCATCCAGGGCTTCGGGTTCGCCAACAAACTCAGCGCCTCGGTCCATGGCGTTGCCGTCGTGGGGACGTCGGGGGCGGCGGCGACGTGCTGCAGCCCCAGCCTTTAGTGGGGACCAAAGTGCGACCGACCACATCACGGCGTCGGCAGCATTGGGGATGCCGATGGGCATCCACTGCCACACACAGATTTGGGAGGTTCTGGCCGGGCCGAGTTCCAAACTTCCATCATCGGAGCCGAGGGCTTGGTACTTCAAATTCCGAATCAGGCAATCCTTCGACCCCAATCAGCTTCTGCCTGTGGTCCAAATCCGAGATATCTTGGCGGCAGCTATGCTGGTTAAGCTTAGCCGGACAGCGGCAATCGACGATCTGCAAAACCTAGATGCCTTCCGAGGATTTGCAGCAGCCGTCAATGCACTCGTGGAGGCATCGCATGCTGGTAGCAGCGGCGAATGCGGGTATGTTGTTTTACTCCCTTTGTATGCTTTTGTCATAAAAATCAATTTGCTAATTCTCATTCGATTGAAAATCAGACCCATTCACCATCAACTCTCAAACAGTGGACACTAGTAATATGTAGAACTAGAAATTACACAAGATTTCTGTACTGCTAGTACTATTACTTCGACGCTACATGTTGTTTACACGAGGAAATTGCACAAACTACCGCTTATTGCTGCCTTCTTGCTTAAAACACTTTTTAAAACTGTAATTTTTTTCCGCACAAACCACCAACTATCGTGTTCTGTTGCAGGGAATTTCAAATTTAGGATTGAGCTGTTTAAGAGCAAATCAGATGATCGGGGACCACCAACTACTATAGTTTTAATTGCAAATAGAATAGATTTTGCAAAATTATGAAACGCACATAACGTTTGAATTACTACAATTTTTTTGAAGGTTTGATATTTTCATCATTTTTGTGTGAATCTTACACCAAGTAACACAACTTTCAGACGGAATACAAAATATTTTCAAACTTCCTAGATTTGATAGCTCAAATATTTTTAATTACTAGTTTTTCAGTATTTTAAAAAGTCGAAACACTATATTTTGGCTGAATGTTAGAAAATATATTTCATGATTATCCCATATTAGTTAAGAAGTACATAAACTAGTAGTAGTAATAAAGAACAGAGGGAGTTTATGGAGATACATCCATTAAGGGCATGTTAGTGTGTGTTGGTGTATTACTTATGCCTTCTTTGGTTAATACACTTCTCAAGTGATCCCCGCAAACCCTCTATTCTTGCCTAGAATACAAAAACTCCCCATCAAAGTATTAGTGCATTTTTTGGATGAGTATTCGAGAGGATTGGGTGAACACCAAGGATTTGCATAGGGAATTGGTACAATTGAATCCTTGGCTGTTTGATTTGTAGGATTGTTTCCGATAGGAATTTTTCCTAAGGATTTCTTTGCACAGATTCCATAGAAAATTAAACATCTACTCATACCTCTTTTTAAGAATGCTTTACTTTTCCTATGGTGGAATCAAACAAAGTTTGGATTCTATGAATTCCTATAGGATTGGAGTGGACATGACATTGCAATCCTACATTTCCCTATTCCTACATCTTTCGGTAGGCATTTGCCTAGAATAAATAACCATGTGTATTACGGAGTAGCAGTAAAATATAGGTTTATTTCTCTAAAGCATCTTGCACTGTACTAGTACATGGCTTAAGAGACAATATTTTTACCATTTTTTTGCGAGAAGACAATATTATTACCATAGTTACTAAGTACATTTTATTGGATGATGAAGTGATAGCCCTCATCAATGCATTGTGAATTATTAGGGCATGGGTCACACGTGATTTACGAGTACACCGCACGATCGAGAGCCGCCGTCCCTCTTTGCTTTTTACCGATGCGGCGGAGCTCCTCCCCACACCCACGAATAACTGAAAGCCACAACTGCTGGGGAAAAGTCTTGCGCCGAGAAAATCTACAACCGTGGTTGAGTACATGTGTTTCTTAAGATACGAGTGCTCCAATGCATTTTTTCTTTCCTTTTACTAATTTACCTTGAAAATCCTGCACGTCCACTTATTTGTGGACGGAGGGAGTATCACGCCAAGAGGAAGTAGGACAATACTTTTGCCAGCTGTTGGCTCTTCTATTGTTCTTGCTCTAAAGAAACCCCGATTGTGAAAGGCCAAGGCGTACTTCTTTTGGTCACGCAAAATTCAAAATACTGCCATGGACATTGAATTGACATGACAACACATAGCTTGGGATGTCCAAATTTGCACGTTAGACCAGTGACTTGTTCTTCACCTTTTCAGAGGGAACAGTGACTTTTTATTATGGGTCTATACACTTTCCAAGAAACAGGAGGAGATGCTGTAGAGTGTAGAGGAGCGAAGTCAAGCGCCCCGCCCCCACCTGCCCTATTTCTGTTCACCTCCATCGTCTACCTCCGCCCCCGCCCGCACCAATCGACCACCTTCCATAGCACACGCCAGTGCCGCCGCCATGCAGCTTTAGAATCAATTCCACCGCCCAGTTTGAGAGCCTCCGTTCTTCATCTTCCCCGCCACCTGCCGCCATCGAACCCAAATTAAACTCCAATCAGTTGAACCCAAACCTCATAGACCCACCCCCTGCCCTGCGATGGCGGCATCGAACAAGGAAAATGATGACTCTGAACTGTTTCAGAAGGTCTTTTCCGAAGGTCCCCTTGAAGAACTCGTAACAAGATGCGACGTCATCACCGCCGCGAGCCTCGTCGGTTCGTCCAAACTATTTTTCGACTCTGCAAATGATAGTGCAACTCTATCTTTTTCTCTCCCGTTTGGCCTCCCATGTGTTCTTCATTCTCACCCGACGAAGGTAGCACGGGATTGCAAGCTGACGCCGCTGGACAGGTTCTCCTCCGACGCTGTGATGCCAGACGGTACGGGTAAGCAGTGGGTAGGTGCCAATGGAGATTGGGTTGCCATGGTTGACACTGGCTTTCCTGCTTGCAAATGGAAACTTGTCAACGTCTACACTCGCCGTGAAATTCCTCTCCCTGTGCCGTTTGAAACCACCCACATTCCAAATATATACCACCACAACCTTCGTGCTATTATATTTCACAAGATATATATTTGCCAAGTTCCCACAGCTGCTGGGGGGTACAAAAATTTCTCTCTTGTTGCTGTTTTTGACATCAGAGTTGCCCTCCTTTGCGGCGAAGATTCTGGATGGACAGTTCTTACAGAGCCCAAGTCCCACATCTTTTACAATTACAGCGATGCAATTCTCCACAATGGGCTTGTGTTTGCCACAACTCATACTGGCACTGTTCACGCATGGAATCCTCAGCAAGCTGGTAATTTTCCTCCGGACGTAAGTAGTGTATGATGAGCTTCATTATTCATGGCTGTAAAGATAATTTTAATGCACAAACTTATTAATTTTCGAACCTGACTGATCTGACTTGGAGGCTTGGGGCATATTTGCTTCGGATGAAATTTCATTGGTATTTAGACTTTTTATTCGAGATGATTACCATAGAAAAATTTGAGGATTGTATAATTAGGAGTTTTATTCTCAGATTGAATTATGTTGGATTTTGACCTCTACTTGAACTTCTTGAAATGAATCCTTTGGTTTCCCATGTGATGTACTGAAATACACCAATATGCTGTATTATTGAATGGAAATGCCATTATATCATCCCATCTGAATCCTAATGCGTTTTCCCAATTCTTACGTTTTCAGATTTGTGCAAACCAAACATACCCTTCTTAACAGTAATTTCGTTTTCAAGCAGGTCCTCCGCTGATCGTAGAGCCACCGCCCATTGTGTTTGAATGGCGGTGTGCACTTGATGATGCTCTTGGCCATGATCACGAGGTCGATTATGGCATGTGGTGGTTAGCAAGATCTATAGATGGTTCTAGACTTCTTCTGATCCATACACTGGGCATTGCTGATGAAAGGGAATATTCCTGTAAAGTTTGCCATACTGCTTCTGATCGTCGTGTTCATCATGGTCGCACTGTTGGCAACTATGCTTCTGGGTTTGGTTGCCTGGTGTTCACGAAGGACACTAGTAAGTTAAATGAAGGTATTCCATGGGAAAAGATTGATGACCTTGGAGAATATTCTCTTTTCCTTGGAGTGAACTATCCGATTATGCTGCCATTAGGCGGTGCAGATGTTGTCCCAGGATGTCTGACGAGAAGAAATTGTGTGTACACCTTGCCGAATGAAGCATGGCTTCGCAATTCGCAGCTGCCTGAAATATGCCGATTCAGTCTGAATCGTGAAGATTGCGCCGTTGGTTTCCAAACCAACGCCTTGGAGAAAACATGCAAAACAAAAAAAGATAGGTACCTGGTAAAGACACCGCTTTGGTTCATCCCAAACTTCGCCAACGCCCCGGATTGGAACAAGTGTGATGTTTAATTCTGAAACAGGGCCTGCAGCCATTGTAGCTACTGATAGTATGTAATTTCATAGCTAATGAACGAGGCAATTGTGGTCTACTAGTTACAACTGTTTTGTAAAGAGGTGGTCTATAAGTATACCCCTCTCTTCATTGATGCATTTGTGGTCTACTTGATGGTACTCTTAAATATATGGGTGTGGCTCCTCAACACATAATGTGGGAGTATTATTGTGTTAAAGTTGAAGGCTTGATCAACTATAGGTTCACTTCTCTAGTTACATTACTAGGTACTCCGGTTGGCTATGTTGTGATGAAATTGTGTTCTGTTGTTCGGTGAAGACAAAAGTAGAACTATGGTATGCTTATGTTTAAGAGCAAGCGAGGGTTTAGCTTGAGATGTTAAAATTCAGATTTGAACTATTTTTTGATATGGAAATTTGAAATATATATGGTACTGTATATGATTATGTGTAACAACAAGCGACGAAAGGGCTGATGCTCCTATTCCTTGTCGGCGGGAGGACTATGTGTGCGGCGACTTGAGCCAAATTAGAAGGCCATAGCTATGTTGATTGGTCCTTGAAGTTGGAGGGGCTAGGATTTCGGATGAGCGGAGTGGGGGAAGTTGTTGCTCATGGAACATAAGTCCTTAAAATAGTAATGTTAGTATATAGGAGTACAAGGTATATACTTGTACTATTTTAGTACTATAATAAGTATATCGGGTTCATCAAAAAGAATTATCTCGGGTTCACAACCACGTGGGGTCAAGGTGAGGGAAAGTTGGTCAATACCTCTTACCGCTATATCCCCGCCCCAAGTTCTAATGCGCAAGTGCTGTTATTTTTTTTAAGGGAAATAGTGGTTCCTCTCTCCCGGAAACATGCCCCGCATCTCCACCTCCTAGTATCGTAGTACTACTACTGCATCTTCTCCAAAAAAAACCCTCTTCTGTCTCTTTCTCCCGTTCACCCCTCTCTCCCTTGCATTGGATTACCGACTCCAATGAAGCAGAAGCGTAAGATTGAGGAGATTCCTGATTGCTACCACCAGTCCATGGGGTGGGGCAACCTCCACTACCCACTGGTGGAGAACATAGCCGAGCGGGCGGATATCCTCAGCACTGGTCGCCTCGCTCGAGGCATGATCGGCATGCGGCATGCCATCCGCGGAGCGCATAAGGTTCCGTTCGGTTTACCGAGCCTGCTCCACTGCGACCCCGAGACATGGCCAGACGACCGCGACAATACTGTAAGAGTATTTATTTATTTACTCATCTCGTTTCAGCTTGTGTTTTTTCAATCAACTTTTCTTATTGCCAAACATCATGCATGAATTTAGACTCAACATAATCACCTGATTTGGGAGTACTGTAAGGTTTGCTGCCTTCACTATGCACATGTACTCTTCGGAATTGCTTTATTTATCCATTATATCTGTGCTTCAGTTCTGCACAATCCGCTCTTCATTCTGTCGAATACCTTGCATGCATAGACAATTTTGAAACAAATCCTATTTGCAGGGCATTCACGCGTTGCTGATGCCATTAGACAAGCCGACAGTTCCAGCATTTATCCATACCAAGGAGGAACTGGATGGACATGGACCCATGCACTGGGTGGGTTGTAACGGCGACTGGGTGGCATTTGTCCAGCAGGACGGGCACTTGACGATCCGCAACATATACATATCAGATACTATTATACCTCTTCCATCTCTGCAAGATGCAGGAATTTCTTTGGGCCCTACTAGTGAATGGTGGCATGGCAGCCCACCATTCCTGTTCAAATACAAAATAGATAAAAGTTTGGAACTGCTCAAAGTACGGATCGTCAAGAGGCCGTACAAAGATGATCTAGCAGGGCCATGGCATTACGAGGTAATCGTTGTATTTGACGAATTGATTGCTATCCTACAAGCGCCCCTAGAAAAGGAGTGGAATATCCTGAGAAACCCTGAATTCTTTGATAGAAACAGCTATGTCGATGCCATGGGCATTCCTGGATATGGTACAAGTTCACACCTACATCGTGTATACGCAGTTACATATCCGTATGGAGATGTTCTGGTTTGGGAACCATATACCTGTGGTGAGTCTTTGTTTTATGTCTTAACTAGTAAATGGCATGCTGCACATGTTGGACCAATTACGATTCGCAATACTGATGTATAAAAGTTGCGTTCTAAATGTTGTTCAAACTTTCAATACAACTAATAATTTGGTTATACCATCAAAATAAGTGTGAGCATACAGTTTATAAATATGAACAAAAATTTGGAACCTTTCTTAATCACTATCAAGTGGGACGTGTGATATCGGTGTGAGACTGCTCTGATTTTTCTTCATAATGGAAACATGACGGTTCTAGAAACACGTGGACACTGGTGTGGTATTTTTTTCACGCGAATACCTCTAATCCCAACCGTTAGATTTTGGACACCAACAGTTGGAATTGCTGCGACATGTCTTGTTAAAAACTGGTGCCTTATAGTAGTAGAAAATAGAAGATAGAAGAGAAGAGATAATTTTCAGTGTAGTTCCTACTTGCTGCATTGTGGTTGATCTTTGTGCATTGCAGGGACACATGCAGCCCCGCGTCTCATTGACGCCCCTGTCATTGAAGATGAAGAAGCAGAAGTGGCTGCAATTTTCGCTCAAATCGAGGGAGATGCTGTCATGGAAGATGATGAAGCAAATGTGGCTCAAGGCGATGGAGGTGCCGATGAAGATAATGATGCTGATGAAGAAGAATTAGAAGAAGAAGAATTAGAAGAAGACGAATTTGATGATGAAGAATTAGATGATGAAGAATTAGATGATGATGGTGATAATCATAATTATGAAGATGAAGATGTATTTCTTGGATTTTCTGACCAGCGCACTTGGTTCCTGGCACCAATGAGAGCAGAGTCCATTACTGGTGAATCTGATCTCGCGTGGATTCAGGTTAAAGGTTATCGGCCCATCCTCGGTCCTCCAATATTACATATGGGTAACAAGCTGAGGTCTTATCCTTTGGTACGGTGCTACGTTTTCTTGAGATCTGCCCATACCTTGGACCCTGTAGAAGAGGCAAGGTGGGAAAGATTGAACAATTTGAAGGGGCGTTCTTTATTTCTTGGACTCAATCACCCAATTTTCATGCTACCCCCGCCAGTCGACGCAGAGGCTGCAGAACCAGATTTCCAATTGTTCAAACCTGACTGTGTCTTTGCTACCCACAATCGCGCCCGTGATACATGGATACGTCCAAGGCCAAATTGGTGCAGAATGCACGTCAATGGAGGTCCTGCCATAGGCTCAAGATTGCAGTACAAAAAAGAGAAGACTGAACATAGAGCCGAAGCACCCATGTGGTTCGTCCCAACACTTCCACCTGTTTTTCCTTGAGAAATAAGAGACAGATGGTGACCTTATTTTATAGAGAAAACATAGTGTTCGTGAACTTAACCTCATGAACATTCGCTGTTCGGTTTTTGCTGAAATCAAAATTTTGCAGAGATGAAGATCTTTGTTTGAATCCCGTGCTGAACATATTTTTCACAAATTAGCTACCCGTATTGTGATGAATACATGCTGGTTTGTTGTTTGGTGCAGTAGCAGACATGAAGATCTTTGTCCTGAATACCACAATGGACATCTTTTTTTTCTTCAAAAATTAGCTAAGCTCACGCTATTAGGCGCAAATGCCTATTAAGAGATTTGGTGCTCTTGGGCACCATTGCTCCTGCTATTTTAGAAAAAAATAAAAAAAAATTTATTTGTTCAAAAAATTAGAAAACAAATCATGGAGTAGCTAATGAATTGTCCCATAAACGTGCAAAATTTCAGTTTCAAATAAAAAAAATTCTGGGCTACACAAAAGTAACAAACGTGTGGATCTGGGTATGCATATTTCAAATCTCCAAATTTCAACAGATTGTCTTTTTTGTGTAGTCTACAATATAAAGAATATCATATTAAAATTTTACACGCTTGTAGGTTACTTTATTTATTATGTCTACATTCATTTTCAGATTTTTTTGAAACAAATATGTATGCTATTTGATTTTTTTTAAACAGCAGAGCACTGGTGCCCATTAGCCAAAGACACTTTTCGCAAATGCCTACAATAAAGGAACGGATGGTGACCTTATTTTATAGAGAAACCATAGTGTTTGTGAAGTTAAAGTCATGAACACACGCTGTTCGGTTTTTGGTGAAATCAAAATTTAGCAGAGATGAAGATCTTTGTTTGAATCCCGTGATGAACACATTTTTCCTAAATTAGCTACCAGTATTGTGATGAATACATGCCGGTCTGTTTTTCGGTGGAGTAGCAGACATGCAGGGGATCGAAAGAAACGGCAAAGTAGCCAGAAATCAGGGGTCAAATATAAATTCGAGAAAGGAAACGTTTATTCAACAGTCAGGCTGACATGTGGGACGTATCTTGCAGCCGCAGCCCCAACATTTATCATTCAGAGAGGATGACATGTGGGACCCACGAACCAGTATCGTTCTCGGCGTTTCTCAAAGGGGGCAGGAGATCGAAAGAAAAAGGCAAGTAGCTCGAAATCAGGTGTCCAAAAAATCCAAGAAAGGAAAGGTTTATCGCACAAAGAGGCTGACATATTGTACCCAGTTTGCAGCAGCGTCATCAACGTTTCAAAGGCGGTGGAGTTCGAAAGAAAAAGGCAAATAGCCAGAAATTAGGGGTCAAAAATAAATCCAGCAAAGGAAACTTTTATCGTACAAAGAGGCTGACATGTGGGACCCAGCCAGCAGCGTCCTCAACGTTTCTAAGGTGGCAGGCAATGGAAAAAAGGCAAATAGCCAGAAATTAGGGGTCAAAAATAAATGCAACAATAGAAACTCTTATTGTTCATAGAGGCTGACATGTTGGACCCATGAGCCAGCAGGGCCCTCAACGTTTCAAAGGCGTCACGGGATCAAAAGAAAAGAACCAAGTAGTCATTAATTAGGTGTCAAAAATAAATCCAAGAAAGTAAATGTTTTACTTTTCATAGAGGCTGTCATATGGGACCCATGAGCCAGCAGCGTCCTCAACGTTTCTAAGGCGGCTGGGGATCGAAAAAAAAAGCGAAGTAGCCATTAATTAGGGGTCAACTATAAATCCAAGAAAAGAAATGTTTATTGTTCTTAGAGGCTGACATGTGGGAGCTATGCGCCAGCAGCGTCCTCATCGTTTCAAAGGCGGTCGGGGATCCAAAGAAAAAGGCAAATAGCCAGAAATCAGGGGTAAAAAAAATCCAAGAAAAGAAATATTATTGTTCATAGAGGCTGGCATGTGGGACCCATGAGCCAGCAGCGTCCACAATTTCAAAGGCGGCACAGGATCGAAAGAAAAAGGCAAGTGACCAAAAATCAGGGGGTAAAAAATCCAAGAAAAAAACTTTATTGTACATAGAGGATGACATGCGGGTCCCATGAGCCAACAACTTACTCGTCGTTTCAGAGGGCCGAGGCGGCATGAGATCGAAAGAAAAAGGAAAGTGACCAAATATCAGGAGCAAAAAATAATCCATGAAAAGAAACTTTCATTGTACATAGAGGATAACATAGGGTCCCATGTTGTAGCAGCGGTCTGAACGTTTCAAGGACGGCATGAGATCGAAAGAAAAAGGCAAGTGACCAAATATCAGGAGCCAAAAATAATCCAAGAAAAGAAACTTTTATTGTACCTTTGAGAGTCGGCATGAGATTGAAAGAAAAAGGCAAGTGACCAAATATCAGGAGCCAAAAACCTAGAAAAGAAACTTTTATTGTACATAGAGTATGACATGCGGGTCCCATGACGCTGCAGCATCCTCAACGTTTCCAAGGCGGCAGGGGATCAAATGAAAAGGAAATAGCCAAAAAGCAGAGGGTGAAAAAAATCGAAGAAAAGAAACTTTTATTGTTCGTAGTGGATGACATGTGGGACCCATGAGGCAGCAGCATCCTCAACGTTTCCAAGCAGCAGGGGATCGAAAGAAAAAGGAAATAGCCAAAAATCAGAGCGTGAAAAATAATCCAAGAAAAGAAACTTTTATTTTACATAGAGGATGACATGTGGGTCCCATTTTGCAGCAGCGGTCTCAATGTTTCAAATGCGGCTTGAGATCAAAAGAAAACGAAAGTAGCCCGAAATTAGGGGGAATAAAACTCCAAGAAAAGAAAGTTTTTTGTACATAGAGGATGACATACGGGTCCCAAGGCGGCAGGGGAACAAAAGAAAAAGGAAATAGCCAAAAATCAGAGGGGTGAAAAAAAATCCAAGAAAAAAGAAACTTTTAGAGTTCATAGTTCATAGAGGATGACATGCGGGTCCCATGAGGCAGCAGCGTCCACAACGTTTCCAAGGCGGCACACAGGAACAAAAGAAAAAGGATGTACCCCTGCTGGGCCTTTTGATCAAAAAATAATCCAAGATAAGGAAGATATAAATTGGGGCTGCCTGGCCATCTGGGCCTTCTAACCTGCTGGACGTCTTTTGACTCGTACAATTTCAGCCCACTCCAAAACAAGAAAGTCCTATGCTTCGCAAAAACAAAACAAAAACAAGGAGATTCATATTAGTTCGTTTATGTAAAAATAAAGATTTAATTTATCCGTTTGCAATAGCTCAGAGCGAAATACACTTTTTATTGTCTGTAAAATAATCAAGATATCACATGTTTCTTGTACGGGGAGGCTGACATCGGGACCCATGAGCCAGCAGCGTCGTCAAAGTTTTAAAGGCGGCAGGGGATCGAAAGAAAAAATAAATCAAAAATCAGTGGGTAAAAAAATCGAAGAAAAGAAACATTTATAGTTCTAGAGGATGACATGCGGGACCCATGTGGCAGCAGCATCCTCAACGTTTCCAAGGCAGCACGGGATCAAAAAAGGCAAAATAGCCAGAATTAGGGGTCAAAATAACTCCAAGAAGAAAGGTTTATCGTCCATAGAGTCTTCATGTGGGACCCATTAGCGAGCAGATTCTTCAACGTTCAAAGGCGCAGGGGATCAAAAGAAAAAGGAAGTAGCCAGAAATTAGGGGTGAAAAAATAACTCAACAATGGAAACTTTTATTGTTCATAGAGGATGACATGCGGGACCCATAGCCTGAGCTTCCTCAACGTTTCAAGGCGGCATGGGATCGAAAGAAAAAGGCAAGAGACCAAATAATCAGGAGAAAAAAATAATCCAAGAAAAGAAACTTTATTGTACATAGAGGATGACATGCGGGTCCCATTTAGCAGCAGCGGTATCACCGTTTGAGATGCGGCAGGAGGTCTCGAAAGAAAAAAGGCAAGTGACCAAATATCAGGAGCCAAAAAAAATCCAAGAAAAGAAAGTTTTATATAGTACATAGAGGATGACATGCGGGTCCCAGTTAGCAGCAGCGGTATCACCGTTTGAGAGGCGGCAGGGGATCGAAAGAAAAAGGCAAGTGACCAAATATGAGGTGCCAAAAATAATCAAAGAAAAGAAAGTTTTCAACGTTTCAAAGGCGGCAGGGGATCAAAAGAAAAAGGAAGTAGCCAGAAATTAGGGGGCAAAAATAACTCCAAGAAAGGAAACTTTTATTGTTCGTAGAGGATGACATGGGGGACCCATGAGCCAGCAGCTTACTCAACGTTTCAAAGGTGGCATGAGATCGAAAGAAAAAAACGCAAGTGACCAAATATGAGGTGCCAAAAATAAAGTTTTATAGTACATAGGGGATGACATGCGGGTCCCATTTTGCAGACAGCGGTCTCAATGTTTGAAATGCGGCTTGAGATCAAAAGAGAAAGTAGCTAGAAAGTAGGGGTCAAAAAAATCCAAGAAAAGAAAGTTGATGGACATAGAGGTTGACATGCGGGTCCCATGTGCCAGCGCAACTTACTCAACGTTTCAAAGGGGCAGGGGATCCAAAAGTAAAAGGCAAGTGACGAAATATAGAACCAAAATCAGAGGTGAAAAATCCAGAAAAGAAAGTTTTATAGTACAAAGAGGATGACATGCGGGTCCCATGAACCAGCAGGTTCCTCAACGTTTCCAAACGTGGCATGAGATCGAAAGAAAAAGGCAAGTGACGAAAATATCGGGAGCCAAAAATAATTCAAGAAAAGAAACGATTGTACATAGAGGATGACATACGGGTCCCATGAGCAGCAGCTTACTCAACGTTTCCAAGGCGGCATCAAAAGAAAAAGGAAATAGACAAAAATCAGAGAGTGAAAAAAAACCATAGAAAATAAACTTTAGCACATAGAGGATGACATGCGGGTCCCACAGGCAGGCAGGTTCCTCAAAGTTTCAAACGTGGCATGAGATCGAAAGAAAAAAGGCAAGTGACCAAATATCGGGAGCCAAAAATAATCCAAGAAAAGAAAGTTTGTGTACGTAGAGGATGACATGCGGGTCCCATTTTGCAGCGGTATCACCGTTTGAGAGGCTGCACGGGATCGAAAGAAAAGACAAGTGACCAAATATCGGGAGCAAAAATAATCCAAGAAAGAAATTTTATTGTACGTAGAGGATGACATGCGGGTCCCATTTTGCAGCCGCGGTCTCAACGTTTCCAAGGCGGCACGGGACCAAAAGAAAAATGAAGTAGCCAGAAATCAGGGGTAAAAAATCCAAGAAGAAAGATTTCAATTGGGCTGCATCTGGACATCTGGGCTTGAACTATCGTGCTGGAAGCCTTTTGACTCGTACAATTTCAGCCCACTCCAAAACAGGAAAGTTCGGAATTTTCTAAACGAAAGTCCTATGCTTCGCAAAGACAAAAAAACAAGGAGATTCAACATATAAGTTTGTTTATGTAAAAATAAAGATTTAATTATCCGTTTGAAATAGCTCAGAGCGCAATACATTGTTTATTGTCTGCAAAATAATCAAGATATCATATGTTTCTTGTACGGGGAGGCTGACATCGGGGACCCATGAGCCAACAGCGTCGTCAACGTTTTAAAGGCGGCAGGGGATGGAAAGAAAAAATAAACCAAAAATCTGTTGGTAAAAAATCCAAGAAAAGAAACATTTTTTCGTTCTGAGAGGATGACATGCGGGACCCATGAGGCAGCAGCATCCTCAGCGTTTATTGTTCATAGAGGTTGACATGTGGGACCCGTGAGCCAGCGGCGTCCTCAACGTTTTAAAGGCTGCAGGTGATCGAAAGAAAAAATAAGCCAAAAATCGTTTGGTCAACAAAATCCAAGAAAATAAACATTCACATTACGAGAGGATGACAATGCGGGACCAGCTAGTGACTGACATCTCCAACGATTCCAAGGCGACGGAAATATCCGAGAGAAATTAATGAGGGTTCAAAATAAATCCATCAAAAATTTTTATTGTTCATAGAGGATGACAGCATGTGGGACCGACCTGCCAACAACGTCCTCATCGTTAAAGAGGGCAGGGGATCAAAAGAAAAGGCAAATAGCCAGAAATTGGGGTAAAAAATAACTCCAAGAGGAAACTTTTATTGTTCGTAGAGGATGACATGCGGGACCCTTGAGCGCAGCTTACTCAACGTTTCAAAGGCGACATGAGACGAAAGAAAAAGGCAAGTGACAAAATATAAGGGGAGCCAAAGATAATCCAAGAAAAGAAACTTTAATAGTACAAAGAGGATGACATGCGGGTCCCATTTAGCGGCAGCGGTCTCAGCGTTTCAAATGCGGCAGATCGAGAAAAAGAAAGTTGATTGGCCTGAGGGATGTGTCAGAGTCCCATGAGTCTTGTTACCATACGTTTCAAAGGCGGCGGGGGATCAAAAGAAAAGGAAATAGCCAAAAATCAGAGGGTGAAAAAAATAAAGAAAATAAACTTTTATAGTACATAGAGGATGACATGCGGGTCCCATGAGCCAGCAGGTTCCTCAACGTTTCAAACGTGGCATGAGATCGAAAGAAAAAGGCAAGTGACCAAATATCAGGAGCCAAAAATAATTCAAGAAAAGAAACATGATTTACATAGAGGATGACATGCGGGTCCCTTTAGGCTGACGGTATCCATGTTTGAGAGGCAGCAGGGGATCCAAAGAAAAAGTCAAGTGACCAAATATGAGGTGCCAAAAAAAATCCAAGAAAAGAAAGTTTTATAGTACATAGAGGATGACATGCGGGTCCCATTTAGCGGCAGCGGTATCACCGTTTGAGCGGCGGGTGATCGAAAGAAAAATGAAATGATGACCAAATATGAGGTGCCAAAATAATCCAGGAAAAGAAAGTTTTATAGTACATAGAGGATGACATTCGGCCCAGTTAGCAGCAGCGGTATCACCATTTGAGGAGGCAGCAGGTGATCGAAAGAAAAAGTCAAGTGAAAAAATATGAGGTGCCAAAAAAATCCAAGAAAGAAAAGTTTTATAGTACATAGAGGATGACATGCGGGTCCCATTTAGCAGCAGCGGTATCAACATTTGAGAGGCGACAGGTGATCGAAAGAAAGGCAAGTGAAAAATATCGGGAGCCAAAATAATTCAAAGAAAAGAAAGTTTTATAGTACATAGAGGATGACATACGGGTCCCATTTAGCAGCAGCGGTATCACCGTTTGAGAGGCGGCGGGGGATCGAAAGAAAAAGGCAAGTGACCAAATTTGAGGTGCCAAAAATAATCCAGAAAAAAGTTTTATAGTACATAGAGGATGACATGCGGGTCCATGAGCCAGCAGGTATCACCGTTTGAGAGGCGGCGGGGGATCGAAAGAAAAAAGGCAAGTGACCAAATTTGAGGTGCCAAAAATAATTCAGGAAAAGAAAGTTTTATAATTACATAGAGGATGACATCGGGTCCCAGAGTTAGCGGCTTAATGGTATCACCGTTTAGAGGACGACGAGATCGAAAAGCAGTTGAAATAATCCATGAAAAGAAAGTTTTATGGTACATAGAGGATGACATGCGGGTCCAAGTTAAGCAGCAACGGTATCACCGTTTGAGAGGCGCCAGGATCGGAAGAAAAAGGCAAGTGACCAAATTTGGGTGCCAAAAAAAAAAAAAGTTGATTGCACATAGAGGATGACATGCGGGTCCCATTTCATGAGCGGTCTCAACGTTTCAAGCGTGGGATCAAAAGAAAAAAGAGAGCGCCCGAGAAATCGGGGGTCAAAAAAATCCAAGAATAGAAAGAATTTTGGTTCATAGAGGATGACATGCGGACCCATGATCCTGCATCGTAAACGGCTCGTTGAACGAGATGGCGCGATGTAGAAAAAAACAATGCCAGAGAGGCTGCCATCTGGGCCCTACATCCCTCGGCGGTGCGGATTTGCGTTGACTCGGCCGGCGAACCCGAGATTTCGAGATGCACCACGTCCCGGGCCACCATACGCCACGTTTTGGCCGCTTTCGTCGGGCTAGGTGGCCTCAAAAACGAGAAAAAAAAGTTTTGACATGCACCACGGAGGGACCAAAATCGTCGGCCATGGTACACCAGCAACCACGGCGCGACTTCAACTTCGTCGGCCATGGCATAAAACATGTATGTATCATCAATAAAGTAGCATGGAACATAAGAAATTATCGATACGTTGGAGACGTATCAGCATCCCCAAGCTTAGTTCTGCTCGTCCCGAGCAGGTAAAACGATAACAAAGATAATTTCTGAAGTGACATGCCATCATAATCTTGATCATACTATTTGTAAACATATGTAATGAATGCAGCGATCAAAACAAAGGTAATGACATGAGTAAACAACTGAATCATAAAGCAAAGACTTTTCATGAATAGTACTTCAAGACAAGCATCAATAAGTCTTGCATAAGAGTTAACTCATAAAGCAATAAATCAAAGTAAAAGGTATTGAAGCAACACATAGGAAGTTCAGTTTCAGCGGTTGCTTTCAACTTGTAGCATGTATATCTCATGGATATTGTCAACATAAAGTAATATAATAAGTGCAATATACAAGTATGTAGGAATCAATGCACAGTTCACACAAGTGTTTGCTTCTTAAGGTGGAAGGAGATAGGTAAACTGACTCAACAATAAAAGTAAAAGAATGGTCCTTCAAAGAGGAAAGCATCGATTGTTGTATTTGTGCTAGAGCTTTTATTTTGAAAACATGAAACAATTTTGTCAACGGTAGTAATAAAGCATATGAGTTATGAAAATTATATCTTACAAGTTGCAAGCCTCATGCATAGTATACTAATAGTGCCCGCACCTTGTCCTACTTAGCTTGGACTACCGGATCTTTGCATGCCATGTTTCAACCAAGTGTCACAAAGGGGTACCTCTATGCCGCCTGTACAAAGGTCTAAGGAGAAAGCACGCATTGGATTTCTCGCTTTTGATTATTCTCAACTTAGACATCCATACCGGGACAACATGGACAACAGATAATGGACTCCTCTTAAATGCATAAGCATGTAGCAAAGTTATTATTCTCATATGAGATTGAGGATATGTGTCCAAAACTGAAACTTCCACCATGGTTCATGGCTTTAGTTAGCGACCCAATGTTCTTCTCTAACAATTTTGCATGCTCCAACCACTAAAATGATAGACCTTGAGACAAGACGGACATGCATAGCAACTCACATGATATTCAGCAATAGTTGATGGCGTTCCCCAAGAAGCATGGTTATCGCACAAGAAGCAATAAGAGATAAAGTACATAAGTACATATTCAATACTCGATAGTTTTAAGGCTATTTTGTCCCATGGGCTATATATTGCAAAGGTGGATGGGATTTTAAAGGTAGCACTCAAGTAATTTACTTTGGAATGGCAGAATACCATGTAGTAGGTAGGTATGGTGGACACAAATATGGCATAGTAGTTGGCTCAAGGATTTTGGATGCATGAAGTATTCCCTCTCGATACAAGGTTTAGGCTAGCAAGGTTATTTGAAGCAAACTCAAGGATGAACAAGTGCAGCAAAACTCACATAAAAGACATATTGTAAACATTATAAGACTCTACACTGTCTTCCTTGTTGTTCAAAACTCAATACTAGATATTATCTAGACCTTAGAGAAACCAAATATGCAAATCAAATTTTAGCAAGCTCTATGTATTTCTTCATTAATGGGTGCAAAGCATATGAAAAGCTTAAACATGAGCACAACAATTGCCAAGTATCACATTATCCAAGACATTTTAGAATTACTACATGTAGCATTTTCCAATTCCAACCATATAACAATTTAACGAAGAAGAAACTTCGCCATGAACATTATGAGTAAAGCCTAAGGACACATGTGTCCATATGCAACAGCGGAGCGTGTCTATCCACAAAGTGAATGCTAGGATCCATCTTATTCAAACAAAAACAAAAGCAAAAAAAAACGACGCTCCAAGTAAAGAACACAAGATGTGACGAAGGAATAAAAATATAGTTTCACTAGAAGAAACCCGATAAGTTGTCGATGAAGAAGGGATGCCTTGGGCATCCCAAAGCTTAGACGCTTGAGTCTGCTTAAAATACAGGGTGAACAGGAATACAGCTTAGACCTTTCACTCCTCTTGATCATAGTACTCTCATTCTCCCTCTCTTACCCTTGAAAACTTCCTTCGCACCAAACTTCAAGCAAACTCATTGGGGTTAGTGCACAATTAATAATTCACTCATTCAGAGGTGACACAATCATTATTTTCACTTCTGGACATTGCATAATGCTACTGGACATTAGTGGATCAAAGAAATAAATCCAACATAGCAAAAGAGGCAATGCGAAATAAAAGGCAGAATCTGTCAAAAACAGAACAGTCCGTAAAGACGAATTTAGAAATGGCACCAGACTTGCTCAAATGGAAAAACTCAAAACTAATGAAAGTTGCGTACATATCTGAGAATCACGCTACGTAAATTGGCAGATTTTTCGAATTTTCTACAAAGAACTGTGCCCAGATTCGTGACAGACAGCAATGCTGTTTCTGCGCAGCGATCCCAAATATAACATCAACTTTAACATAGAAACTTTACTTGGCACAAAAACTTGATAAGGAGGGTTACTACAGTAGTAAACAACTTCAAGACTCAAATATAAAACAAAGTACTGTAGTAAAAAAAACATGGGTTATCTCCCAAGAAGTTCTTTCTTTATAGCCATTAAGATGGGCTCGGCAAGCAATTTTAATGATGATGCTCTCATAAGGATGAGAGTTGAAGAGAGCATCAAAAAGCAAATTCAAAACAAATTTAAGCCTAACATGCTTCCTATGCATAGGAATCTTCTGCAAATAAATAAGTTCATGAAGAGCAAAGTAACAAGCACAGGAAGATAAAACAAGTGTAGCTTAAAAAATTTCAGCACATAGAGAGGTGTTTTACATGAAAATTTTTACAACCATATTTTCCTCTCTCATAATAACTTTCAGTAACAACATGAGCAAACTCAACAATATAACTATCACATAAAGCATTCTTATCATGGTCTCATGCATAAAATTAGTACTACTCCCAACATAAGCATAATCAATTTTATTAGTTGTGTGGGAGCAAATTCAACAAAGTAGCTATCAAATATAGGAGGTATATTGTAATCATAATCAAATTTATCCTCCATAACAGGTGGTAACAAAAGACTACTATCATTATAATCATCATAAATAGGAGGCAAAGTATCATCAAAGTAAATTTTCTCCTCAATGCTTGGGGGACTAAAAATATCATGCTCATCAAAGCCAGCTTCCCCAAGCTTAGAATTTTCCATAGCATTAGCAACAATGGTGTTCAAAGCATTCATAGTAATAACATTCCCATTAGCATGCATATAAAGTTCCATGGGTTTCTTAATTCTTTCTTCAAACACATCATGTCCTAATTCAAGATAAAGTTCATAAAGCTTCATATTTTTGTTGTTTTCCATTATGCCTAACTAGTGTAAACAAGAAACAAAATGTCGCAATTGCAGAGTCTAAAGGAAATAGCTTTGAGTTTACAATGGCGCCGGAGAATAGCTTAGTAGCCAAGATCCGGAGTGTGAGTACCTTTTCCTCTCCGACAAGGCGCCGAAAAGTGCTTGATGTCTACGTTCCCCCATTCTTGTAGACGGTGTTGGGCCTCCAAGAGCAGAGGTTTAGAACAGCAGCAAGTTTTCCTTAAGTGGATCACCCAAGGTTTATCGAACTCGGGGAGGAAGAGGTTGCAAAGATATCCCTCTCATACCTTTGCAACCATAAAGCAAGAAGTCTCTTGTGTCCCCGACACACCTAATAGGTGCACTAGTTCGGCGAAGAGATAGTGAAATCCCAGGTGGTATGAATATATATGAGCAGTAGCAATGGTGCCAGAAAATAGCTTGTTGGCGTGTAGTTGATGGTGGTAGTATTGCAGCAGTAGTAACATAGTAAAACAGTAAACAAGCAGTAGTAACTCAGGGTATTTAGGAACAAGGCCTAGGGACCCACACTTTCACTGGTGACACTCTCAACATTGATCACATAACATAATAGATAAATGCATACTCTACACTTTTGTTGGATGATGAACACATTGCGTAGGATTACACGAACCCTCAATGCCGGAGTTAACAAGCTCCACAATAATGCTCATGTTTAAGTAACCTTAAGTGTAAGATAGATCAAAAGACTAAACCAAGTACTAGCATAGCATGCACACTGTCACCTTCATGCATATGTAGGAGGAATAGATCACATCAATATTATCATAGCAATAGTTAACTTCGCAATCTACAAG